>JANPYM010000003.1:3120283-3205361 GCA_025890175.1 Ciborinia camelliae
AAAAAAAAAAAAAAAAAAAAAAAAAAGAGAGAAAAAGGAGAAGAAAAAAAACGCCACGCCATGCATCCTATCAATAAAATATATGCTTTCTTTCTTTTTTTTTATTAATTAATTTCCCCTTCACCTCACTTCCACTTATACTCATTCCGCTCCCAAGATAGTTTGAATGCATAAATACTACCTACATCCACATCCACATCCACATCCACATCCACATCCACATCCACATTCACATTCACATGCCCAACAACTCAAAGTTCCTCGTTCTCCCAATCTCGCTCATGATATGTGGAATGTGCTCTACCACCACTGAGATCAAGTTTCGCGAGGAACTCTGGAGGAACAGTAGGGATATATTTTCTTTCTCTCTCTCTATTCATACCACCAAACCCAGCCCCGTAACAGATTAACATGTCTGTGCTAGAAGGTAACGAGAAAGGAAGCATGAGAGCTGGATCTAGAAGAAGATTCTCCGGCGCGTCTTCTTCTTCTTCAAAAGATTCATCATCGAGAGATTGGGGTTTTCCACCTTTGCCATTCGAGTCAGGGGTATCCGGTAATGATTTGCTTCCTCTTTTAGCTGGAGTGGATGGCGCACTCATGCGTAAGCCTTGCGAGGTTCTCTTTTGACGCTCCTTTCGTAACCTGTACTCTTCTTGCAAGTTGATTAAATATTTCATAGCACTTTTTGGTAATCCCTTTTCTCCAACTTCCGCTCGATAATGTTTCACCGAGTGTATTAGTTGCTGTGGCGTAAGTCGTGTGAGTTGCTGTAATGTTCCAACTAAAGCTTCCAAATCGTCTTGTCCCAAAGATGAGAAACATTGTAACCACTGTAGCAATTGAACTAAAGGTGCAAGATGTCGCCGAGCTGCCTCAATAGTCATTTCTCCACTAGAAGTCATAGAACCATGCTCATAATGCTCAGGTTGTCGATTGTTCGTTCGCGCCCATTCTTCTAAGCTAGATATATTCATTCGAATTTGCATTGCTTTGGTTCGTGCTAGGTACTTTCGATTAGACATGATACGATTGAAAAGTTCGGCTCCAAGCCAGTAGAGTAGCTGAGCCAAAACTTGAGCAGTAATGACAGAATGTATGTCATAAAGATCCAACACAAACAGGGTCGAAGATAATAACGATGTGACATTGCGGGGTGATGGCTTCGCTCTCGCCTTTGGAGAAGGTGGTCGAAACCTTTTTTCGATGGGTAATTCTTTGACAGTTGTTTTTCTCTTAAAAAGCTTCCATTCGTTTTGAAATGTGACATCTTCAAACCCTGGAATAGTTTCATGTTCTAACATTGCAGAATCGAGAACTTTATCCATTCTCCTTTCAGCATCCCGAATAATTAATATAAAAATCTCGTTAATTAATTCCGCGAGTTGAAGTTGAAACTCCGTCGTTGACTCTGACAGTCCAGCGTCTTTTTTCAAATAGTGTAACAGCAATGTGGCATTCGACATCCAGAAAGCCAAGATTGTCATATCCCATTGGTGTGTTTCGACCACATCGTTGATTTTGTCCATCGCGCTAATGAGAAGTTTAGCCAAAAGATCATGACTTGCATGATAGTGAGCATATCTCGCGCTGAGAAATATCATATTCGCTGGTACGGGTTTCTGAGATGGCGATCGTTGAGGAGACATGTGGGTGATAATTATATCGAGAATTCGACCAAGTTCACTTTCCTGGAACACAAACATTTGGTCATGTAAGCATCGATTCCAGTCGAAATCTTGTCCTTCTTCTTCGAACTCCTCTGGTGATTCAGGTTGGTCGTCGATACCCATATTACCCAAGTCAACCTCTAGATCTCTAGCACTCTCCATCATCATTCGCCGCCTCATCTCGTTCTCGGCCATTTCCTCCTCAAATCGATCCTGAGAGAATCCAGGGTTATAAAAGTCGTCCGTGACTCCAGCATTCCCAATATGATATCCACCATCCTGGAGGTAATCGGCAATTTCGCTATCTGGAGCGATGAAATCGAATGCTGTCCTTCCAGTTGATGATTTAACATCCCTAGATGCACCCCTATCTAGAAGTGCCTTTGCTATTCCTTTGTGACGATTTGTCATTGCCCACATCAGAGCACTCCATTGATTCCGATCTTGTTTGTCGACATCAGCACCAGCATCTAGTAGTGCTGTTACCACAGCTTCATGACCCTGCGCAATCGTCAGTAGCTTTATGATATATAACAGCTTTAGTTGGCACTCACAAAACAACTTGCGTATATTATAGGCGCTGTGCCTTCTTCGTCCGGCGCATCCAAATCTACAAGGTCTTTTGCTTTACCTCGGAGAATCTTTTCTATGCGATCAACATCCCCATTACTAGCAGCCATATTCAAAGCCTTCTGTAGTATGTCTTTTTTCTCTTCGAGTGAAAGCTTCTCATCTGTAGCAACAGCATCCTCATCCTCACTGGCTGAGCCATCTCTGTGTGCTGCTTGAGCTGCTAGCATTTCCATAAGCCTGTTATCGCTATCCCCTATCTTTTGTTTTCTAATATTATCGTCGAATTCGTCGTTACCAAGTGAAAGATTCTTGAATTCAAGTGGTTTGGCCAGGACAGGAGTCGTCAGAAATTGAGATTGTCCTAGTTGTGTCAGTTGGTGAATATCGCTCTCTTACATCTGCTTGTCATACCTTGCCATGCATCATACATTTCAGTCTCAGGTGCATATTCTGCAGATACATGCTTTCGATCATCAAGTGACCTGGGTAAATCAGCTGGTAGTGGTGGTCGTGAACTTATCATCCCCTCTCCAAAACCACCAATATCTCCATTATTGTCCTCGATGTCCATCACAAGAGCAGGAAGACTGTATATAACCAACAAACATCTGTTGAGAACTTATGAATTGATTCTTGTATGCTGCAGATGGTAATGTTCAAAGGAGGATATAAATTTTTAGTAAATCAAGGAGGTTCCACAAGGAAACTGCTGTGGTGACTTGGACTTTTCTTACACTTTCCCTTGATGATGCTGGGTCCTTGGCCTTGTTTCTTGAAGGGTTCCAAGGTTACATTGGAAGTCATCATGGAAGGGTGGTCCGTGCACATGGACAATCAGGTCTTGGCAGGCTGAAGTGCTTTCAGCCTTGCTTTCAATTTTTTGTTTCCATTGATCCATATCCTTTAAATAAAATTTAATATTTATATTTGGAACATTTCTAAGACTTCAATTATATCTAATGCTTGCATTTTGATTTCAATTGACTGCCATATTATTAGCAAGGAGAGAAGATTTCAAGTTTCTATGACCTTGTTTTCTGCCCAATATTTCTTCTTTCACATTGAAGAGGTAAAATTGATATATTATAGCATTACCATGAGAGTTACTGTTATCTCCTCTCATCTAAATACTTCTCTTTCCTAATACTCTAATCCGCTTCACTCCTCCATCAGGAATCATCACCAACTTAACATGGGTAAATGATTTATCTTTCACCAAAGACTCAAATTCATGCTCCTTGTCAGCACTTGTCTTACTGGGATCAACAACCGCAGTCCATCCTTCCGCCGAGACATCAGGTTCCCCTTCACCATTCCAGCTTATGGCCTCAACCTTCACTTTCTGTGGGAAGTTACCCCTGAAGAATGCTGTATCAACAATCAGATTTTCAATGGTGCCTGGTGCTCCTAGTTGAATAATGGCCCAATCCACATGATCTTTTCCTCTAGATCTTGATGTTTCCCAACCATCTCCCATATCTTTCCCGCGACCAGGTAATATGAGGTTGGCAATGACTCCAAAGTGCTGATCACTACAAGAAACAGCCACTCCTCCATTTTGAGCGGCAGCCAAATCGAAGATGGCATTCTTGTCATCCGGGAAAACAGGTATAGCGTGACCAAAGAGCCTAAATCGAGCGATTCCACCATCCGGATACATATTGAGCCTCACGTGAGTGTATGCTTTTGTAGTTGGGACTGCAAGCTTCCAACCAAATCGCTGAGAAGGACCACATTCTTGTAAACCAAGAATAGTTTCCCATTTCCCTCGGCCATCCTTCCATCCAATCACCTCTTCGTCGTTGTCACTAAATACACCTTCAACAGAGATGGCAGGTGCATGATTTCCAGCGAAGAAGGCTGTGTCAACCTCAATTCCCTCAACTGTTCCTGAAGCAACCCCGAGACGAATTACGACATAATCAAAAGGCGCAGTATTATGTCGGCGAGTTTCCCATCCATCATACCAGGCACCAGTATAAACCATCTTTCCTGGTTGTCTGATGGGTGGGGTAGGAGTAAGAAGATTGGTTGCTTCCGCAAACCATTCATCTGAGAAGGAAAGTACTTTTCCACCAAGAGTACCGGATATCAAATCTAGGATGAAGGGTTAGCCAAATAACGAGTAGAAATATGCTACATGTTAGTCTTCAGGGAACTTTTGCTTCAGGGTGAAATGTACCTGACAGTAAAATCACCCCACTTGAAGTGTACTTGCTGGTGCATGTTGAACATCCCTTATGTTTCCCTTTATAAGTAGACATTACAAGTAGGCCATTATGTCTCAAAGACACGCGATACTAAGATAAATTATCACTTACCAATACAGGACGAACGGAAAGTAGCATCAATTTCGTCTGATGCCACAGATGTTGCGGCAACATCTTCGGTCTTGTATTCGGTTTCGAATGTCATATTGAAGTGATGAAGGAAGAAATGTTAGAAAGAAGAAGAAGCGTGTATTAGAAAGCAAGCAACTTTACTTTGAGGAAGAAGAGACAGAAGAATCGAAGAATTGAAGGGAAGAAGTGAACACATGAACAAAAGAGAAGTTTTATATGATATTATTGGGAGTTTACAATTTCCATCGAGTAATGAATGCTGCTACCAATGGATACTCGTTGTCCGATAAGTCGGGTACGGTGTATCCCGATAAGCTTGTCCGTAACCTTAACGGTATTTGCCCCGCTTTACCAACCTACGTAGCAAAAACATTAATCCATCCAGTTGATAATTTGATATTGATATCTTTTTCCTTTTCATCTGATAATGATAAGATTCACTCAAATCAGAAATCAATGAATCCTGGTTTATGTGTCCTTGAGTAGGTAGGTAGGTATCTTTCTGTCGTCCATCTTCACCTGAGGTCATTCCCAACTTCAACTTTCATCTACGAATGATGAATATAATGGCTTGTTAATAAGTTCAAGTGTATGCCACCACAGAAATCCATTTTATCAAGCCACAAGCCATACCTCAGCCACTGCAATACCACATTGCGCAATATATACGGATACGGAGAGTACCTGCTACAATCAATGGATCCAATAATACTACCTACCTACTGGGCAGGTACATACCTTCCTACCTAGGTGAGGTTATGTCACTTATGTGATATGTGCTTACAGAACCGAGCTCAATGATTGGTTCATTATCTCCGCAATCCAGATTCATTGACGCCATCAACCTTTATTTGTACTACGAGTCTATGATACGGAACAATCCATCCATGTAAGTAAAGGTTATATTATTCAATCAATGCTGCCTTGAATCTTATACGTACCTACGTACCAAGGTATTTATGTAGGTAAGCCGGATTTCATACGAGGCCATCATTCATTCGTTTTCAATTGCCATTTCCATTCCATTTGAACTACAATCATCAAGCATTTGAGACACAATCCTACTTCAGATTCCCAAACAAAACATGGCCTCCGCAACAGGAATACCAGAAAACTCTCGAGTGGTTACAGGGGAGCTCCAAGATCCTCAGGAAGCTGGCTATGGAGAAGATGAGCCTTTACTAGGACGAGCTGGTGATGCATCACAGCAAGAAGGACGACCCCTCCTTTGGAATCTTGCACTTGGTATTCTAATCCCTCTCGATGTCTAGATCAAAATATAACAATAACTAACCAAATTTCCCAACAGGCACAGCAGTCATAACCCAAGTCGGACTTATCCTCCTCGTCGCTCACGTTTGGGCCAGCATATTTCTCTCTCCATTGATGCTCTTCTCGGCACATCCTTTGCTCAATTCCGCCGGACTCTTAGTTCTTGCCCAAGGTATTCTTATTTTACAACCTACGCATACCGCCACGCAGAAACGTGAGGGCACTATTGCGCATGCGGGAATAAATGCTTTAGCTGGTAGTGCCCTTATTGCCGGTCTTGTCATTATCGAAGTCAATAAGTTCAGACACAATGGAACCCATTTCGAGTCACCTCATGCCATTCGTACGTATTTTCTCCTTTCTCGACGTCAAAAATAAGCCTAACCTCTTTAGTTGGCCTAATTACTTATATACTCCTCCTTGTACAATCCCTGGTGGGTTTCACACAGTATTATACCCCTTCCCTTTACGGCGACATTTCAACCGCAAAATCCATCTACAAATACCATCGACTAAGCGGCTACCTTGTTCTCCTCCTCATGCTAGCCACGATCTCCGCGGCCACATGGACGGATTTCAATGTCAACGCCTTGCATATAAAGAGTTGGGCCATTATTGTTTGTTCAGTGCTTGTGTTGGTTGGTATCATTCCACGAATCAAGAAACAGAAGTTAGGTCTGGGATCTGGATCTGGATCTGGAAATTGAGATTTGATTTGAGGAATGGATATGGGCGGGGCTAGTGGCAATAGGTGTGGACGATATGCTTTCAATGTTCCAGGCGCTTTTCAAAACTTTAAGGTGCGATGTATTGTTGTATTCCAGGGGCGTCTTTTATGTATGGTATGGTATGGTATGATATGGTGAATACATACGCGAGTATACGATGATATAGCTATGATTTCATGGGAGCACCGGCGTTTGGATGATTGATGATTTCTAATAGGAAGAAACCAAATATGCGTCAAGGGGGGATTTAGATTCAAAACAAGTAACTGAATATTTTTTATAAGAAATTCCTATCGATCTACCTTCTCACGTACTTATTTATTGATTAAAGAGTCTCTCTCAATCAAAGTTTACTTTTAATCAGGAGGATACATATATATGATACCCTCTCCTCTCCTCTCTCAAACCCATCCCTCTCCCCCTCCCCCCTCTCAAATCTCAAATCTCAAATCTCAAATCTCAAATCTCAAATCCCATCCCCCAGATCCAACAAATTACATGCATTTCATATCATACATTCATTCATTCAAAACATTCGAATACCTAGCTAGATATATATACAGCAAACCCCCCTCCCCCTCCCCCTCCCGCTCCCCCGCCGCTAATCCAATTCAATCCAATCCCCACATCCTTCCTATATTCAAACCCTTTCAATCCCTCTCAATCCCTCTCAATCCCTCTCAATCCCTCTCAATCCCTCTCAATCCCTCTCAATCCCTCTCAATCCCTCTCAATCCCTCTCAATCCCTCTCAATCCCTCTCAATCCCTCTCAATCCCTCTCAATCCCTCTCAATCCCTCTCAATCCCTCTCAATCCCTCTCAATCCCTCTCAATCCCTCTCAACCTCGCAACCCACAAACAAGTACCAACCAACTAGCCTAGCCTAGCCTAGCCTAGCCTACAGGTACCCAATACACCATACACAATAAATAAAAAAACATCCATCACATCCAAATATTTGAAAAGAAAATTATTATTAGGTATCTACCTACCTATCTACCTAGGTATTGATTAGGTAGGTATTGATTAATGAATTAATAACCCCTATTAATGAGATGCAGATGCCCATACCCATACCCAAACCCGTACCCCATACTCACTCATTCCCACTCATACGCACTCATTCCGATGCTAATATAATGCTAATAATAATAATGAATACACCTAATCCAACCAACCAACCAACCAACCAACCACCCACCTCCAACCACCTACCTACCAACTTGCGTATTCCATAGCTCATCGCTACCTACTCACCATGATAATAACAATAACAATATTCTTCCTCTCGACTCCTGAAAATATCCACAAGACCGTACGCAGACAGCGTATGGTATGCAATTATGATTAATTTCCCCAGTCCAATGCCGGTACCCCCCGTTTCAAATACTATTAATCCTATGCCCGCCAATTTCATTATCAATTCCATATATGCGTATTCTCCCTCAATCATCCCAATGCAATCTGCGCGATCGAGCGCCCATCGATTACCGACATATTTTCTCATCATAACACCAACCCACCGATCCCAATCCCACCAAATTCCCCAACCACTCAACTCAAAACCCAACCCTACCCCCTCCGATAACCAACCCACAATCCCAACATCCTACCACAACTCACAAACCGGTTCCTTCTTCTTACAACTAAAAGCCTCTTTAAATTCCCTACTATTAGCCATCGTTCCCAATACCCTCGCCCACTTCGGTGCATGCGGATCCGTATAAAGACGATTAACTGCTGTTTCCTTGGTGCTCTTTCCACACCACCAATTCGCATAACTGACAAAGAACAATTGATCTTGAGTAAAGTGCTTAGATAATCCCGGTAGATTCTCATTCTTATCATTACTTTCGCCTTGACGTTTCTTCCATGCAGCAAAAGAGGCGGACAATCCCCCTGCATCAGCAATATTTTCGCCCAAAGTGAGTTTTCCGTTGACGTAAAGAGGTTTGTTGTTTGGGCCTGGAATACTGTAATTACCATATTGTTCAATGAAACATTCGGCACGTTCTTCGAAAGCAGCAACTGTAGAGGGTGTCCACCAATCGGTATAGTTGCCATTTTGATCATAGTGACGACCAGTAGAATCAAATGCGTGGGATAATTCATGGCCGGAAACAGCTCCAAAGGCACCATAGCTAAGATATTGAGGGACATTTACGTCGAAAACTGGGAACTGCATAATACCAGCTGGAAAGACAATTTCGTTACCTGGTGGATTGTAATAGGCGTTCACGGTTGGCACCGTCATACCCCATTCATCTCTATCGACTGGTCTTCCCAAACTTGACCATTCACGAGCAATATCAAATCGTCTCATATTCAAAGAATTGTTGAAGTATGTTGACTCGGATACCTTGACGGATTGATAATAACTGTGAAGGGATGGAGGATCCATAATATCTGGACTCTGTTTGGATATTAGTACTCAACGTAAGTTTTCACAATTTTACATCTCGACGTACCTTAGTAGGATATCCGATCTTCTGAACGATTTTGTGTACTTTCTCAATACCTAAATCGATGACACTCGAGTCCATCCAGGTAGTTGCCTTGAGCTTTTCGATGAACATATCTTTAATATCAGAGACGATTTGATTTCCAAAGTCCTTAGCCTCTGCAGAAAAAGCCTTTTCTACAAAGAATCGACTCAAAATCCAGCCAAGTCCATCATCAACATGCGACACGCAAGTTCTCCATCGTTCCGGTCGAGAATCCGGATCCTTTCCTTGAAGTTTATTGATGAATTGTCGATATGGCTTCAATTCATCTGCTTCAATCTTCGGATAAAACGTTTGGATAACCTTCCATATCAAGTATGTCTGTAATGTCTCTTGAGGTGTAGTGTTCAGTATGTCTGATAGTGCATGCATGTAATCTGGTGATGCCATAATTAATCGTTCGACCTGAACATCTGCAGGAATCAGGCTATGGATTATTTTTGATAAATGGATTTGGGGGGTTAGCTTGTCAGCCTCTTCGAGGGACATCGGGTTATAGTATTTCGTGACATCGTTCCTGTCCTCATTATCTGGAGATGCGGTTGCTAACTTCTTCTCTAGAGCAACTACATCACGCGCAAGATCCATCACCCTATCTTGTACTGCAATGTTCTCATGATGGAGACCTCTACTATTACTCTTCAGTGAATGTTTTGTGGAGTCTCTGTTCTCGGGCAAAAACTTCGGAATGACTTGTGCCATTGTTCGGGTATAGTCTTGCACTACTTTTTCATTGTTGTAATATTCCTTCGATGGGAGACCAGCTCTGTATGGTGGTGACACTTGAGTGACAACAGTATCGGGGTCCTTGTCATCAGCTCCAGCACCAAATGATACAAATGCCGAAGCCCCCAATTTTGCCAGGAATTTTATGGTATCTGTAAGACTACCGAGATCCCCTGAAAACATATCTGTCACTTGGTGCGTTATTTCTTGCAATGGGGTGATGCCGACATTCTTGATCTCCGTTTCGTTCATACATGCATCATAACCTGCCTTAAGCTTATCAAAATTCTCTTCGTCCAGGTTAGCAGAAGCTGATAATAGCATGGCAGGAGAGAAGCTCGAGTGCTATCATACAATTAGCTATATTGAATGATCGAGGAACAGATAATACCAACTCTAGATTCTTTGGGATATTCTCCCTCGAGGATGTGTCTCAATAAAGTTTGTGAATTCTCACTCATGATCGTTCCTGTAAAGGCATCCCCTTGATCGGGTCTCAAATCATGGCGATCTCTCCACCCTCCACAGACTAATTCTTCAAAGTTCGAGCACGCATCAAGCTCCTGATATTTGGGAGACAGGTTGTATAAAATCTCGGAGGCAGCATGAACGCATGCCGGGGAATCACAGGTACTTTGCTGGACAGTTGACTTTTCAGGCAAGAAAACTATTCAATTTATGTCAGTGATCCGCATTTAATCGGGGGAACAAATTCTTTAATGTTGGATTCGGATAAGTACAGAAAGAACAGGAATATCCATACCAGCGAAAAATAGGCAAGCGGAAACGATCATAATCGTTACCAACAAC
Organism: Ciborinia camelliae; assembly: GCA_025890175.1. Taxonomy (NCBI): domain Eukaryota; kingdom Fungi; phylum Ascomycota; class Leotiomycetes; order Helotiales; family Sclerotiniaceae; genus Ciborinia; species Ciborinia camelliae. Next base: position 3,130,910 of record JANPYM010000003.1, read on the forward strand.
GCCCCAAGGACCCTAGCAGTATTTTGAACAAACCATCTCCATTTTGTTTTCTTGCTTTTGATTGTCCAAGAGTTGGAAGTGGAATAAGAATCTTCCGAGGAATTGGCTTCTTTTCGAAGAAGTGGCGCCTCCTCGGAATCCTCATCATCTACACGTCTCGATGAAGAAGCACACATATTTAATACTCGTTCTGCTACACTCGGACGCCCATGTTTCTGCAAGTTCTCGGTAGAGGCACCCATATCGTATAGACGCGTCGACACCGCTGTCAATAAACCAGCTAGTGGAATGACAAAATTTGCGAAGGTATTCTCGGCTTTGGTTGTCGCTCGTATTCTGGGGATGAGGGCTGGGGGAGGAGGTGGAGGTGGAGGTGGAGGAAGTGCAATTGGTGGAGGAGTATAAGTTGGTGGATGAGAAAGACGTGGCCGACGGGATCTTGACCTCGATATATTACTTGGTCCCGCAGCACTTCTCTTCTGCTGCCTATAAGCCAGATTGTATGAGATTGTTTAAAAAGAATAGCAAGCCAAAAAGGGCTCCAAAATTGTCCAAAAAGAAGGCCAAAAGGTTGAATGAGGATCAATTGAATGTTTAAAGAGTGTTCATGTTAAGGTTGAGCAAATGTATCAAATGTATCAATTCACTTATAACCTTAGTATAATGCTCCTACCTATCATTATAGTACTAGGTATGTAATAAACCTTGGATGGATATGGTCATATGCCGAATAACTCCATTTAGAAAGATCTACCTAGCTGGAGTACCGGGTAGTTGATCAAATTGAGATAGGAGGAGAAGTTGGGAAGTTGAGATGAAGCTGGATGAGGCTGAGTGAGGCTGGGTGAGGCTAAATTGTAAAACCCACACTTACCTAATTTGGCCTAATAAAACTACCTAAAATAAGATTACCTAAAAGCCCAGGTATCTTATGTTAACCTTTATATATATACCTATCTTAGATCAACTAATATTTTTTATGGAGTAAATCAGTTATTCTATTGTAACTCCCTCTATCTAATATGTGTGCTCCGTACTCCATAGGTTAGTTAAAGTGGCAACCCCTGGGGAAAGTGAGCGGGTCAGGGCGGGAATGCGGGAAGACGGGAAGGCGGGAAAGCTAGAAGCTTACTAATAATAAAGTGGCTGGTTTTATCCGAGGGGGAGAAACGTGGGAGACGTGGGGAAAACTCCACACTCATCACCTCGCCTGTCTCCCCCTTCTTCTTATTTTCTCCTCTACTCATCAGATACAATTACTACTGGTCAACAAGCCTACTGCAAAAGAGAGGGTGTCGAAAAAGGTTATAAATAAGCTATTAATAATATCATAAAAACCTACTTATAATTAAGATTCGTAGGTTTGTAGGTTCGTAGATTTGTAGAATCGGAGGGAGGAGATAGAATCGGAGAGAAGAGGTAAAATCGAAAAGAGGAGGTAGGTTCGAAGGAAGAAGGTAGGTTTGTAGGTTCGTAGAATCGGAGGGAGGAGGTAGAATTGGAGGGAGGAGGTAGGTTTAAAGAAAGGAATTGTACAATTTTTAAATTTTTAGATTTGTAAAATCGAAAGAAAAAGATAAATTCGTAGATTTGTAGATTTGTAAATTTGTAAATTCGTAGATTCGTAGAATTGAAGGGAGGAGGTAAATTCGGAGGGAGGAGGTAGGTTTAAAAAAAAAAAGGTAAAATCGAAAAGAAAAAATAGGTTTGTAGGTTTGTAGATTCGTAGATTCGTAAATTTGTAGGGAGGAGGTAGGATTGGAGGGAGGAGGTAGGTTTATAGATTTGTAGATTCATAGATTCGTAGATTCGTAGAAAGGAGGTAGATTCGGAGGGAGGAGGTAGGTTTGTAGATTTGTAGAATCAGAGAGAAGACATAGATTTGTAAATTTGTAAATTTGTAGGTTCGTAGGATTGAAGGGAAAAGATAAGTTTGTAAATTCATAAATTCGTAGATTTTAGGTTTTAGATTCGTAAATTTGTAGATTTGTAGGTTATAAATTCGTAGATTCGTAAATGGAGTAAATATATAAACCTCGCTGTCGCCACCCCTATCACCCAATTAAATTATTTAATTCTGAAAACTTTAATAACTTTTTCAAAATTGTTTATTTCGGATTAGGCTTATCAATTTTCCGATCAAAACCTACTATTTTATATATATATATTATAAATTTGAAGGATTTCGAGCTGAAAAACCAACGGAAAAGCACAGTTCAACGTATCTAATTGTTGCGATACCAGTGAATCTGCAGGGCAGATTCACCGGAGCGTACGGCCGCGTGCGGCCGATATGCCCGCACCCCGCGGGCATATAAGCTCGCAGATCGATCGTAGATCGATCTGCATGCTTTTATAATATACTACTTTCTACTATACATATTTTGATACCACCGAGGTGATTCGACACTAATCAATTGCTACTATATCATCTACCATCTACTATCTACTATACTATGGTAGACTATAGTCTATCATGGTAGTCTATAGACTATAGACTATAACGTTTCTTATTTTTAGTCTAGCTTTCTGTAATAGGAAATCTTCCACATTAGGAAATGGAAGCGAGATTCCTCATACAAAATTTTATGCCGAAGTTTATCCATACGGAACCTACATTACTCCGTGTTATTTACACCAGCTCAGACTAAGCCTATTGGTGTGATTCAAACCAAGTCGACTATGAAGTTATATAGTCGAGGGGTAGCCCGGATCTTCATCCCTCAATATTCAAATTCTCCGATCTTACTCTGCGATGATGACATTCTATACCTCGGTATGAATACGATGAATACGATGCATCCAATTGTCTAGGTTCATCTTGTTCATCAAATTTTCTCGTTTCTTGTTCCCTTGTTCGAAAGACTGGACGTGATGCGCCTCAATCTGATACTTTGTGAAATACGAGCGATTCGCATCTTCCTATCTTCGCATGTGCTAGATGAAGCCAACTTCTGGGTAAACATCCTAACCCTCATAATATGCGGCTCGGAAGGTGAGTTAAAGGATAAAGACACAGATTCAATGATGAAATAAGATTTGAACACTGCCGAGGGAGTTACAGGTATGTCAAAAGCTTTGGAATTTGACTACAAATGCGAGCAGAAGACATCCCTTTTCCTCCACCCTTGCATAGAAGACTGGATATAAGAATTATCAATTCCTATTAGTTTCAACAGCCTTCCACTCCACCCTACAAAATCACTTTCTTTGACAATTTCTCTCTCTTTTAATCATGTTCTCCTTGCTACTCGCAGGAGCTTCCCTCACTGGAGCTGTTTATGCAGCTTCTAATGTTCCAACCTCCTCCCTTTTTGGTACAAGAGTAACAACGGATTACGGAACTTTTACCTATTCGAAAGCCTCAGCATGTGCATGCTCTCAACTTTCCACTAGTTATCCCAAACATCTTTACTTTCCAAACACTTTCAACTATACTTACTTTAATCTTCAGGCATGGGATTTAAGAACTAATGCACATCCTGCTTGCATTTTTAGCCCTGTTACTGCCGATCAAGTGGCAATAGGAGTGGGAATTATCAGCACTTGCCATGCTCAATTTGCTATTCGTGGTGGTGGTCATATGAGTGTAAGTCTATAGAATAATCTGAAGTGGGTAAAACACTCACTGACACTCTCTTCTAGTATCCTGGAGCTAATAACATCAATGCCGGTGTAATGATAGCACTTGCTGGCCTTAAAGATCTTCAAATTTCCGCCGACAACAGCACTATAAACGTGGGGCCAGGTAACACATGGTATGATGTTTATTCTTATCTCGAACCATATGGTCGAGTTGTCATTGGTGGTCGTCTTAAAACCATTGGTGTCCCGGGCCTCACTCTAATTGGTGGAGTTCATTACTTCACCAACAAGTACGGATTCGCAATGGATAATGTCGTGAGTTACGATGTCGTTCTTGGAAATGGTACACAGGTTATAGCATCAGCAAACTCCAGCTCTGATCTTTTTTGGGCATTGAAAGGTGGTGCAAACAACTTCGGTGTCGTCACCAAGTTCACCCTCAAAACCCACGCCATCCCTCTCGTCAGCACTACCATCCAATTATTCAACGAAAGTGCAGTTGAGTCTTTCCTTCAGGCTACATGTGACCTGGCTTCCAATAATGATCCTTCGATTGCAGCGGGAGCGGTTATCACAATTTCCTACAATATTACCGCCGGAGCTGTATCGGCATCTCTATTTGGCGTCCAAGCTGGAACAGAAAGCCCACCATCAAGATTCGCAAATTTTACGGCTATTCCATCAGTACAAACATTCAACAATGTTTCTTCAATGGCTGTTTGGGCAAAACCACTGGACACGCCGCTTCAAATGTTCCGGTAAGCCTCTTCCTCTCTGATCAAGGGTTTTCTGTATCTAATTCATATTAATAGTGTCGAGTTTGGCGTTCACTCCATGAAACCAGATGGAGCTGTCCTCTATCAAATGTGGCAAATGTGGAAAGCCGCAATTGACGATGTTAAGGATGTTTTTGGTCTCTACCCAACATTCGTCACAAACATCGATCCTAAGAGTGCCAACACCATCGCCAAAACCAATGGAATCGGAAATGTTTGGGGCAGAGATGATACCGAATCAAGCATATGTAAGTTTGGACTGCTCTTTTCCCACTGAATGTCACCATGTCACTCGTTTTCAGGGAAACTAACATCAAAAAGGGTGGCAAATGAGCACATCTTGGAGTTTGGCCCAAGATGATTTACGCATGACAACCTGGATTCAAAAGGTCATAGAAGAGATGAATGAATTTGCCATCGCAAATAATGCCTCCTCCAAATCAACCGATTTTATCTATATGGGTGATGCAGCTGAGTGGCAACAACCATTTTCGACCATTCCTGCCAGAAATGTCGAGAAGATGAAGAAGATTAGATCCAAGTATGATGTTGGTGGTGTCTTCACACATCTGAACTGGGGTGGCTTTAAGCTTCCTTATTAAAAGACTGGAGATCATCCAGGAAGGAATTCATGCACATGGTGGGTGGGTGTGCCTCACGCAAATAGTGGGTAGGTTTAGAGCCGACTGTCTTTAATGTTGAGCTGGGGTTTCTAAGTATGAGAGTTGGTGTGAGCCACAGGGTCAGTCACTCACTATCTCTTATTCTCGTTCTGTGAAATTCCAGTTCAATACCTGGTACTTGCATCCAGAAATCTCGAGGCTTTCCATGGTATTCCATCGTAGTACTCTTTGATTGGTAATTCACCAGCCGGCTTCACCTCTGCTTTCCAAGGTTCTTTTTGGCATTCGAGAATGGCATACCTTAGGCATCTCTGATCACTTGGAACTCACGTAATTCCCATTCCCATCATTCGATTTCGTCCCCAATCTTCTCATTATTCATTGTTAACTATTGACTATTCACTCCCTAGCCCGATCCGAGGTAACTTACTCTGTGCTAGCTAGGCCTCAGATTGGTTGGTAGAAATGCAAATTCCAGAAAACTTCATTGATTTCTAATGCTTTTGCACTTTTGCCATTCTTGCCCTTACCTACCTAGGCAAAGATAATCGCACAATAGAAACGCCCTAGCTACCTATTACCTATTGGGGGCCAGGGCTATCAACTATCCGAGCACTACGTAGATGTATTGGCTGGTCATCAGACATGAGACGACAACATGAATGCCATACAATCCAAATATTCAATAGTATTGAGCTTTCTTCCAATCAAAAAAACCCCCCAATTTCTTTCCTACCGCCTCGCTTAAATGAGCGCTCGGCTAATCTGGGATTTTCTTTGACTTATCTAAGAGCCGAGAAGTTTCCTACAATGGAGTATACTTCCATACTTCCCCTTTCTGTGAATATCTCTTGTGACATGCTTGATATGCATCTAGATGAAAGACTTTTCAATATTGACATTATGCAACTGAATTGGCTAAGGTATGAATAGCTACCTAGTGATGCGTCGAAAATCCACGGGAACCCGAACCCCAAAAGATTTGCAGAATCGGAGGGCCGCTTGTTATGGCCCAGAGGCTCGTGCAAGCTGCCGTCCGAGTCTTCGATTTCAATCATTACTCGAGGACTTTCATTGCGCCGATTAGTTCTAGGTGTTGCAATTGCGCGAGGTGGGTTTGGAATCGGCTCGATGCTGGATATATTCGAGTCCGAGTCTTGTTCGGATTTTTGCACGTTTTTCTCAAGTTCTGGATTCGATGATTGCAGTTCTCCGATATTTGCTGGATTGCGAAGAGGAGCAGTGGATCTTGACTGTCCTAGTTGCATCCTCGTGGCAATTATTCAATCCTTCTTGCTTTCTAGTATCTCTTCTTTGGAAAGAAGTTTGTTATCTTTGCTTGTGCAATGTTTCTTCCAATTATTGCGATGTTCCTTTGACGACCGAAGTCGCTGTATATTAGCAGGAAGAGATTTGTATGTATCCCATGTGTTAACAATTGCTTGTAGATCGCGAGAAATTATGCCATGCCGAATGGCGAAGTATTGCCGCAAACTAGATTGCACTTCCTCCTTCAGGTGGGTTAAAAATCCATCTTCTTCTGGAACGATGATATATTTCCATTCAAATTTCCATCTATTTCTAAGGTTGCTTTCAAGTCGGGCAAGGGACAGCTGTTTTGATCGCCCAATCTATAATGTATCGCAAGAAGAATTGCATAATGAATGGAGGGAGACACATTACCGTGAGGAGTTGGTCACACAGTCTGCGATTCCAAATTCTGTTTGCTATGGATGTGCCATCCTCAAATTCCATTGCGTCGTTTTCTGAACTGTCAACATCTTGGCTAGAGGGGAAGAAGTCTGTCACCGAGGTATTGTAAATTGCGTCGCACCATTTCCAAAAGGAAACCTCAACGTCGGCCATTGATTGCAGGAGAAGCTCATCTTGCTCTGTCCACTTTACGTCATTAGCATTTGAGAGCTGTTGATCTGCGACATTTCTGGAGCTCGTGGAAGTACTTTGCATCGCAGATTCTGACATTCCTTGACGAAGTTAAGTGATGGTTGATTGATTGCTGTTTGGCCATGTTGTAAAAGACTTGAGTCTAAAATTTGAAATTTTAAGTTTGAAGTTGAAGTTGGTTGATGGATAGAGTTGATTCAATCATGAAAAGATGGGTATTAAGTTTTTGGGGCTAAAATCTCGCTAGCCTATAGCGTGAAGAAGAATCAAATGGAAGTGAATATGAGAGTGAGAGTGAGAGTGAAGTGAATGTTAAAGTAAAATAAAAGTGAATTGGTATCCAGGGAAATGTGGGGTGCGTATCCAGCACAACGACACAACCATTTCTATATTTTCGTCACAACAATAAACAAAGCAAAGTCTTCTCCCACAAACATCCTCAATCCTCCTGAATAATTATGGAAACCGATTCGTCTAATCTTCAAGCCCCTCCAGATGATGATCTTCTCAGTCTTAAAAGCTTCAGAGAATATGCCGTTGGAAAGATCGACCATCGAGGCGAGAAGATTGACAAAGATAAATTGAACGCCTATATTGTAGTCCAATTTGAGATCATTGAGGAGTTCCACCAGCACGGTGTCATCTTGAGTAAAGATAATGCCGTTGATATGGTCCTACAACACCTCATTCGCAGATATTGTAAGCATCAGCCTAATTCAAAATACAAATAAGCTAACAGCAATTTGATAGACTGCATTATTCCCGAGAAAGTCAGAACAAAATTGGCAGAGGAAGCATTGGGAGTACCTATTAATCATCGTGGCATATTGGCACCGTTAATTCTGGAAACAGAAGCCGGATCGTGCATTGGAAGGGATTTGATCTCTCTAAAACTCATGCTTTTGGTTAAATGCTTCGATGTGGGTGTCGACACTATATCTGTAAGAGACTACTTTATCGAATGGGAACTCCATTACCAGAAAAAAGCTCTTAAAAACCAGGTTTCAGAAGACGATGTTGAGAAATGGGTCCTGGAACGTATGAGGAGTAAAGTGCTTTCACGGAGATGCATGTTAAATAACACCAAGGTCAGACAAGGGTCCAAGGCGCGTCAATCACTACATCTTGAAGACGAATCCGAACTATCCACTGCGTTCGAGCAATCAACTATGCCAGTCTTGGACTTGGCGTTGGGTCAAAAACGACAATCAGGAGCTAATTCCTACGTCCCTAAGGCCAAACATCCATGTCTAAGCTCCATATTCAATACTCCTACCATATCTCAACCTGTAAGTATCTCGCAATGAACCTCATAATTTCGACTCATCTACTGACGCTTAATCAGGTTGAATCCGAGCCCAAATCATCCACCGCGACCAAGGTTCCACACTCAGCATCCCCAAAAAGCGTTAGCTATCCCAGCAAATCCACCTCTCTCCGTGCCGAAATTGACGAATACATGAACTGCAAGACAAACGAGGAATTCGCATATCGTCTTTACAAAGGAGGCAGACTTTCAGCGGAGGAATATGCCGAATTATCTGCGGAGGCTTTCGAGCAGAAATCCAAAGTGTAGATTACGGCTCAAGTAGTGATGTGGGATGAAGTAGCCCAGATTGATATCATGTAAAAACAAGAGCGACGTTGGGATATGATTTAGCGTAATCATTGGTTATTTACACTTGTTTTTACACTTGTTGTCTTGCAGGAGAATACCAATAGGATAATTTCAACTTGCACAGGGTTTCCAATGGTCCAATCCATATTGCAGTCCGACAATGAGAGATATTTGATTCCTAAACTTGGGCAAAACATTCAATCCATTTGGGAGATCAAATTCATATGAAACTTTTGGAGCATTGAATTGCATTCCGACATTTGCAACATTCCAAACATTTATAGCCACTCAAACATTTAAAACTTTTCAGACATTAAAAGCTCTTCAAACATCAAACGCGTTTCCATTTAGTTTCCTAATCCGGACGATTGACACCCAGAGTTACTTGTAAAACGAGATTGAACATTAATAACTTATGTTTTCATTTCAGAATTCTTGATAACGCCAAACGATGATGAATTGCCACAAAAACGAGGGGCGCAATGATACCTACTTATCAATATCGATATGGTCAACTAGAATTCCATAAATCGATCAAAAATTACACCATGATAGTATCCCCAGCAACATCCAACGCTCCAGCTCCAGCATTTTCGATAAACCCAAGACCGTCCATCTCTCTCAAAGTATATTCTACGAGATAACTTTCGTCGACTAGCTCTTCCATTCTCTTGTAATGTCTTTCCGTATAAACTTTCAATGCATCCAAGACTTCCTTTAAACTTTTTTGCCCTTGGGCCCCCTTGATTTTTAGATTTGACAATCTCGAAGAGGGATAACTTTTCACCAGGGCGGACAATATTCTCTGGGCTACTGATGCAGTCCTAGCATTAGTATTCCAATCACGTATTCTGAGAAGGAGGCTGAAGATTTGCGCATCGGATAATGAGGCAAGGACAGTATCGACGGCTTTCAGACCCGAGATACTTCCTTCTTCGTGGGCACCTGTGACAACAGTCGTGAATAGTGAGAGTAATCTTGCGGGATGGTTAAGTGCAAGCGCAAGAACAATAGCTTCCCTGTAGCTTCCAGCATGTATGAAATTCTGCAATTCCTGCTCCTGCTCAACAAATTGTGTGTTAGCTGCTTCTCTTGCTGCTATTGTTGCCGATGTTGTATCTTTCCAAAATGTGACTGTTGAGTCACCGCTTCCTGATACTATCATGTTGGTCTTGGGGTGCACGGTGAGGGCCCAAACTCGATCTTCGTGGTTATCTAATGTGCATTCTACTTCCCCGTTTGTCGCACTCCAAACCTTAACGAGTCCATCTCCACCCGCTGTAGCTATTTGCACATGCTTTCTGTTTCTATCTTCGGGAGCAGGTAATCTTAACCAGGCCACCTTAAGGACAGAGTTGGTATGACCTTCAAAGGTTCGTAGACAGCTATAGTCAGAAAGACTCCATATTTTAACTGTTTTATCTCCACTTCCGGTGAGGATTAGTCCTTTCCCTGAAGCGGGACCGGAATCTCCCACTAAAGTCGGGGTATCTTTCGGTGCGAATTTTACAGACCAGACACCACGACGGTGACCACGTAAAACACCCTGGACTTCTCCTTCTTCAGCAGACCAAATTTTGACAGTACGGTCTTGAGATGCAGAGGCAAATAATTGAGAGTTATGGTTGATGTCTAATGCGTTGATGTCTTTGTCATGAGCTTTGCGGGTGTATAAAGCTCTTGGTGCTTTCCCAGTTGCTGTCTGAGCTTGAATATCCCAACGCTTGATAGTTTGATCTTGAGAACCGGTCAGCAAGAAGCTAGGTGGATGTTCCAAAGGAGATTTGTAGGCTGGTGAAGATTCTGGTGGTGGAGTATGAGGGAGTGCAATAGCTCCAAGGGATTCGGCATGTCCGGTAAAAGTTGTATGGCAGGTAAATGAGGAGTTTTCGGGATCAATACGCCAAAGTCGGGCAGTATTATCTTTAGCGCCAGTGGCAATCCAGTGACCTGACCAGTCAATATCTAAACAAATGATAATATCTTCATGGCCCTTTAGTTGAGCAACATCGGCACCAAAATATTCGGTGGAGTCATTTGAAGAACTCTGATTTAGGGAGACAATCCGGATTTCCTCAGAATTGGTAGCCAAAGCAAGGAGGGATTGATCCGGTAAAAGAAATCCTAAATCAATGATCTCGTCATGAGTTCCCGAAATTCGTCGAATTTGAGGTAGAGCCGAGATGCCAATGGTAGAATCCGCATTATCCATGGGTGATTTTGAATGGAGGATCAAGGTATGATCTGCTTGGATTGATAGAATGAAAGGAAGGCTAGGGAATGATAGCGCGTCCACTATAGCGTCCGTCTCTGCACCACTCTCTTGAGGTTGTGTGACTTCTCTGCCATTTTCCGTTTGCCAAACCCTGATGGTTCCATTCGATCCGCCAGTGTAAGTAAACTTTCCATCACCAATAAATCCCGCAGCTTCCACTTCCTCAAGTACCGGTATCACTTTCCTGATCTTCCACGTCTTCGCGTCCCACCACATTATCGTCTTATCTCGACTTCCGGTAAGAAGGGCATTTTCTTCTGGCGAATAATCCAAAGCTCGAACATCCGATACGTGTGAATCTAGGACCGAGGCACAATTCCTCTTGTAGAGATCCCAAATACGGACCTTTCCATCTTGGCTGCCAGATGCGAGACGAAACCCTCTTGCTGCTTCGTTCTCGTTGCTGTCATCTTCTGCTTGGCTCTTTCGACGTTCCTTCTTTCGATTTCGTGATGAGATACCAAGTTCCTCGTCTCTACCGCCGGCGACCAATTCGAAGAAGTGTAAGGCGGATATGAGTACATTGGGTCCTCGAAATGTATGTGTGACGTACCCTCCTGCAATATCCCAAACCTTGACTACTCCGTCTGCTGCTCCAGTCGCCAACAATGTGCTCGTTTGGTCCACAGCTAAAACCACCACTGGTGTAGCATGCGGCTTGAGTGTTCGAAGAAGTTCGCAGTTGAGAGTAAGATCAGAGGCGAGTGATGGTCGCAGGGAGTAAATTCGCATGGAGAGTGATCTCGAACATATGATGAGATGAGAAGCAGATGGAGTTACTATGGGTTTGTCAGTAATTTCTCAGAAGAAATATCAATGCGACATGACTTACGACTTAACGTCGATATTACTTCTCCATCCTTCGCCTGAAGTTAGCAATTGCCAAAAGCTGAACTAACGAGGGAAGCAACTCACCCCTTCGATCCTGGCTAGTTCCCTCCCGGTATTCAAATCCGTCAATAATGCATCCTCACCAAGTGTTGTAGCAAGTATGCGCCCCGTTTGATCAAGCGCAACACTTCCTCCAGTATAAATTGGCTGTATAGTATGCTCCGGTTCGAATGTCGTTTTGTAAGGGGCTTTGGTAGCCATAATTACCGAATTGACAGTCGCGTGAACTCTCTTTCTCAATACAGTGACCAGATATCTCAAAATTGAAGCTGTTGATGTTGATGTCCTTGATATTTTCTCTTCACTCAAAAATATTTTGATGTTGACAGGGGTGAACGATAAGCGTAATCTTAGCGTTCAACATCACGTGTCGACGTGTTTCCGTTTCCTTTTGTCAATCATGATCTTTGTTTGAAGAGAAGAGTAGAGTAGAACACTTGGTGAGTTACTTCATTAAAACCATTGGATTCTTATATTATGACATCGATTTTATGATATCGATAATTTCGAAGTAAAATTCCCATAGAAGGCAGACCATGCGTTGTCGCAATGCAATAGTCGGAACATCTACAATCAGTAATCATGGGAAGGCTGGAATCATTGACAGCGTGGGCATTGGTAGGTACCCTCTTCCTTGTTACCCGCCGGCGAACCTTTTTCTATCTTGTCAATTTGTTATAACTTTCATTTCCTTCCACACTTATCTGGTCTCCTTACATTCAATCCGTGCTCTTTGCAGTGTTCTTTACAGTGGTGGAAATACTTCTGGAAGCTTCAAAGTTGTCAGAACACTTGCTGCCAAATAATATACTAGCCACAAAAGCTTCATACTCACAAATCCTAGGGTCGAACACCATATGAAGATCAAGTAATTCGGCCACCTCCACCAGATCCTTCTGGGAATATTGGCTATGTACAACGATATGATGAACATGGCCATCCAAGGAATCCCGAGACCAAACGGAGAGAACGAGAAAACATTCGTGCAGCCAATGAAGTAATGCAAGTTACGGGTATTGTTGAAGATTTAGCTGTTGTGAGGGCAGCTGCAAAATTACAAAAGACTCAGAAGATCGAAGAAACAATCAAAGGTCTACGGATATTGGAAGCTGGCCGTGCGACGCTCCTAGTTGGCGTCTGGGGTATTATCGGGCTCAGACGGAGGACCTTGGTACGTTGATCTAGCAACCCGATGCAGTGCTATACTTACAAGTTGAAGCTCTACAGATCATATTCTGATATTGGAATCCTGGGGTTGATCCAGCGTGAAAGAGCTAGAAGATCTGTCACTAACTTATTCTTTTCTGGGCTTCCCACTGTAATAACATATCATGTATCAGACTGGGTAGGTTGCTTCTTGGAAGCTGTCCTAGATGAAATGGATGATGAGAATGAGAATAAACCTACCACGCAAGAAGTATGGTTAAAGGACATGGCTGATAAGTTGTAAGTATTTATATGTTCAAGGGAAATTCTGACACAGCTAATGATTTTGTAGTCTCAACATAGGCTTCCGCTATATTTCGTTGCACTTACGTATGTTTGCTATGTTGTACCAGTTTGACTTGGTCAATTCCAACCAAATCTTACCTCCGCTAATGTCATTGATCCCATTTTCGAAGGCATCGCCACTTCAGGCACCACCTCTACCTTCGACAAATATCATTTCGATTCTTTCATGGGCATTGGCCTTGGTTCGTTCCACTACCCCAATTATGGCCGTCTTATTCCATGGAAAAATCAAATATATTGTGTCCAGTCTCTTATATCGGCCTATATACAAATCCCTACCTCGACCAAAAGGCGAGAGTATATTCGCTGAGCTTGGAGTAGAAGCTCCTATATTAGAATTTGACACCCCGGATGATCCGGAGGAGAATGGTCAAGCTCGCGGCACAGAGGAAGATGCTTTGAGAGCTCTTGAAGGATTACCTGCATTGGAAAGAACAGGGACTCGATCTCGACGACATACTAATGCCTCGATGAGTGTTGATGAGGACGAAGATGCGCGTCCGACACTAATCAGCTTTGATGTTGATTCTACATCTACACCACATGAACCAACTTTTGGTCTTGCGACATGGTCGGCAGAGTTACGAAGTGCAACTGACCCTGGCGAATCAAAAGATATCAAATATCGCAAAACTGGTCTTACCATGCTTCCAACCATACTTGCCGCTGAAGGATTTAGAGAATTGGCTACTACGATCCTTATCACGCCAATTGAGGCCATAATGCTACGAGTCATTGGTAGATCATACGGAAATAAAGTTGGTGTCAGTCTGGTGGATTTCTACGAAATATGTTTCCAGATGCCTAGCTTGAACCATTTGATCTCTTCATGGGCTTTCCAGTTCATTGCGACGGGAATTGTATGGGGTGGATTTACTTTGGCGATTGAGTATCTCACAAAAAAGAAAGAGGAGATGGAGCAATCGAAAGCAACTCCCGTCGAAAGCAACTCTGATTGAGGCGATTCAATTCATCATCATATAACAACTGTTGTGGTTTGAGCCATCGGACCGAGAGCGTCCCGATTCCCCGCGGAATATTCGATTGATGAATCCACATTCAAAAGATCTGGAGGTTTGGCCCTGCCACCCTGGGGACTGGAAACTGGAGACTGGAGTACTCCGTACTGGGGACAGCTGTTAGAATGGGATACCAGGGATTATGGATGATGTGGAGTTGCGAACTAGTGATCTTGATCTTCTGACAACATGCAACAAGATAAGTCGGTACTAGGACGCTCAAGGAAAGGCGAGGACATCGACTTGGAAAGTTGGGGGTGGTTTGTGTTTTATGGAACCAGCTACCAGAGATCCTAGGTTCGGCCCCTTTTCGGGTAATCGGAATTTTTCAGTGTGGCTGGAAGCTAGGGTAAATAAACTTTTACTGATCGTGACGAGGAAATGCCGGAAATAGGCAGAATTTATTCCATGTACCAAATGAGGTATGCATAGCACTGTGGCACAAATGGAACTTATGAAAGACATCATGAAAAATTGATGTGATTTGGATATAAAACGTTTTCCTTGTTAACGTCTCTGGTTCGGACAAGAAAAGCTAGATTCCAGCTTATTCAGGGCTCAAGCAAGCTTGAATAAGCCAACCGAAAAGCTTCTGATCCCTTGTTCAATATGCTAAGGGCTTGAAGTGACGACGACAGCGGGACAAGGAAGCTTGGAAGCTTGGCACAAATAAGCTTCCGCTGAAAAAATCGGTTGATTTAAACATGGCTACACTAAGCCGAAATCTAACCGTTCGGAGCCTCGGACATCTGCGAATTTCGAACTTCGAAGACGACGAGTTGACGACAGTGACAGTAGTCCTGTACTGTACCTATCTAGGCACTCTGGAGTCAGTATGTACCAAGGTAGGAGTCGTGTCTTTCTTTCATGTATCATTTTGAATTTGGGCATTCTAATCCTCATCACTACCTACACAGCTACAAGCTAAGGTATCAAGTGGTATATCAAATTAGTATGCAGTGAACACAGACATACAGTACAGTATCATCCAACTCCTATTATTCTTCAACACTCACCCTTACAAGAACTTTTCTTATCAAGATACTGTCAGTCTGTAACATTTTCAACAAAGACGGGTATCAGGTCCGTGCAATCAATAAGTCTTCGGCGTTTTTGTGGATTAGATGCTAGGATACTGCATCCGAGTACGACAATTTGAGCGATCAACGAATCATATCAGTTAAAAACTCATGAGGGAAGAGGTGATGGAAGAGGATTTATGCGGATTTATCGATTCTTTTCTTCTCAAATAATAATATTGAACCTTTCTTGTACCTTCTCCGTCTTTTCAGCCTCAAAGAATAATCTATAAGAGTGAACTAGGTATATATACCAGACTGGTATGGTGAACCACCGCCAGACGCTGGCCAAGGATTCCTTTTATGCATGCACCGCGTGGCTGAATGGTTGCATGCATAGTCGTAACCCTGACGGGCCTGCCCACACAACACCCCCTGAACGCAAAAAGCCATACGAAGTACATCTACTGTACCGGTACGTAGCTATGTACACCAAATCTCCGAAATCAAATGAATGATTGAAAACATCTAGACACCTATACTCCTGGGCCGATACATTTCAATGCTACACCGCAATATTGACAATGAATTGAATAGACACTGTACACCTGAATCTAGCTATCTAGTAGATTAGACGATTCTGATGGGTTTCATCAAAGTGCTAAAAATATTGATTGATCGATTTGATATAGAGTTTCGAAACTGTGTGTTGTTTTTTTGATCTGCGATTTATCTCGTGACGAGATAAACTGTGGATGAGATTCTCGTCCACACTGCAGTCTGCACAATACTCCGTATGCCTGAGTCTTGACGTCTAAACGTTAAATTGCTTTATTCTTTTAATCCAGCGCGTAAATTTCAACTCAAGCATAGCTGCACAAGTTGTGCAACGAAGTATTCCCGATGATCTACCAACCCGCCAGATTGAATACTCCACTCTCCGCTCTCCAGACCCCCAACAGACTCCAGGAAGTAAGGTTTATCCAAAATTTCTTGTGGAGAAACGAGGAGGTCTGCAAGATTTAGTGGGAACCGGAGACCCCGGGGGCAAATTGTTATGGAATTCAGTCCCATGATCTGAGTGGCTCATTGGATCGGGGTCTGGCCTGTTTTTATAGGTAATTCGTTCCAAACTTTCACTGCCCAACAGACTTTCGGGAAGAACCCAACGACAACATCACATACTTTTAACACCTTGCCAGAATAGGGAAGATGGGGAAGTAAGCTCTCATATACCAACCAAGAAAGTCTAATCCTTGAACGGAAGGTCCATCGGCTGCGAATTTTGTCCTAAAAAGTTGTGTTGATGCCCCGGGTTTTCAAATCGTATATCTTCGCGAAATCCCCTCATCTTTCTTGGGTTTCCCCATCTCCTGTTTTTCTAATATTCATTTTACGACCTAGAACGTTTTTAGAAAGGTCTCTCTATTTCTAACACTGAGAGGACAGTTCCCTCCGTACCATTCATTTTGTTCCTCTCCTTCTGCGGGATATTTCCAAACATACATCAATATAATCCTCAATAATGTCAGATCTCCCTGCAAAGCAGACCATCGGTCATGATGAAGTCAGTTCCTCTCATCATACCACGCCAGCCAAACTGAGCGAAGAGGAACCATCAGATATCGGCAACGAAAAGGGTCTCGCTCCCACTCGCCCAAATCACATCGGTAGTCGAGTCTCCGAATGGGAAGCAATTCAGATCGCTGCCGCAGGTGATATGGAAACCATTGATAACGAAGTTCAAGATTTGGAAACGGAGGTTACGGCTCGAGGTAAATCTCGTTCCGACGTGTTCCAGTTGAACTTTAAAGACCCTAGACATTACACTTGGTATGTACTTGATTGTCTATAGTTTTTCGAGACAATATCTAATATATATCGTATAGGTTATTAGTCGCCTTTGCCTCTATGGGAGGTCTTCTTTCCGGTATCGATCAATCTTTAATTTCTGGCGCAAATCTATACATGCCTAAATCGCTCGACCTCGACACAAGACAAATTAGTTTGGTCAGCTCTGGTGTTCCATTGGGTGCTATTGGTGGTGCATTGATGCTCGGTCCTTTGAATGAGGCCGTGGGACGAAAGCAAGCTATCGTATGGTCCTTGTTTCTCTACACAGTTGGAGCAGCCCTAGAAGCTGGCGCAATGAACTTTGACATGATGATGGCTGGACGTGTTATCCTCGGTCTCGGTGTTGGTCTCGAAGGTGGAACCGTCCCTGTCTACGTCGCCGAATCCGTCTCACCTAAGTACCGTGGCAATCTCGTCTCCCTATACCAGTTTATGATTGCTCTTGGAGAAGTTCTCGGTTATGTCGTCGCAGCTATGTTTGTCGGGGTTAAATCTGGTGGCTGGAGATACATGTTAGGATCTTCGCTCATCTTTTCCACAGTTATGCTTGTGGGTATTCTTTTCATGCCCGAATCACCCCGTTTCCTCATGCATAAAGGCCGCACAGCCGATGCTTGGGGTGTCTGGAAACGCATTCGTGGTACAGATGAAGCTGCTCGTAAGGAATTCTTCGTCATGAAGCACTCCGTCGATTCCGAGCGTAACATGGAGGGTGCCCGCAAGAATTTTGCATGGCTCGATTTCATTACTGTTCCTCGAGCTCGTCGCGCGATCGTTTACGCCAATATCATGATTTTCTTGGGACAATTTACTGGTATCAACGCTATCCAATATTACATGGCCACACTTATGCAACAAGTTGGGTTCAGTGATAAGGAAGCTGTATTTATGTCCCTTGTTGGTGGTGTATCTCTTCTCATCGGTACTATTCCAGCAATTCTTTACATGGAGAAGTTTGGTAGACGTTTCTGGGCTATCGCTATGCTTCCAGGTTTCTTCGTCGGTCTTGTCATTATCGGATGCTCATACTTGATTCCTCTGTCCAACAAGGCTGGCTCTCAAGGTGCTTATATCGCAGGTCTTATCATCTACGAATCGTTCTTTGGCTCCTATGCATGTCTTACCTGGGTCATTCCATCCGAGGTTTACCCAACGTACCTCCGATCCTATGGAATGGAAACATCCGACACCATGCTCTTCCTCTGTTCTTTCCTCGTCACATACTTCTTTGCCGAGATGCAAAAAGCTATGTCCAACATTGGTCTCACCCTCGGTTTCTATGGTGGAATTGCAGTCCTGGGTTGGTTTTATCAGGTTCTGTTCATGCCTGAGACGAAGAACAAGACGCTGGAGGAAATCGATGTTATCTTCAGTCAACCTACAAGCCAACTGGTTCAGGAGAATCTGAGAAGTAGTCTGGTTACCGCCAACGACTTTATCCATGGACGATGGGCCACGGTCTTCTCTCCCGTTTCCGAGAGCGACATCTTCAGAAAGGAGAATGGCCATAAATCCTCTGAGGGTGGAATGGGTGAAACTAAGCATGAAGAGTTGATGCGCCCAGAATCTTCGTAAGGGGTGTGATCTTGATGGCATCGTGGTTATGATGAATCATTTGAGATGGACGGGGGTGCATAATCGTTGGATCTTGACACGATGATTATATATAATGTGTGGGCCATGACGGGTGATTACATCCGGACGAGTAATGATTGATGTACAATAACAATGATATCCCTTGATTTTTAACAATTCATTATATGATTTTTTCCTCTTATGAGAGAGCCGTTCCAATCTATTCATGTTATCAATGTTCAAGTCCAGAACCACATACACAACCACCTCTGAGCATAGTTTGGCAAATTTGAGAGAACACCCATCTTAATATCCAAGCTCATATTGAATATTCAATTGCTTTCTTTTGAAAAATCCATGGCCCACAACTATTCATAGGGAAAGTACCTAGTCACATATGGCAAGTAGTATGATGAATTCTCTAGTCAAACCACATAATCATATACCTGAGATAGGTAGACATTCACAAGGTTTCATTATCACAAACTCATGTTAAATCATGGTACGCGTTTTAAGTAAAGTCTTCATTGCATTTCACTATCTAATAAACTTTGCTTTCTACCACCAATCCGTCAGATATTTTTGCACGAGCAGGGCCCAAACAAGAACCTCTCAGAAATTTGTTCTCTTCCTATGCGGATATGATTGCCCCGATCCTTGCGTTCGTCTTCGCGTGGACGCTTGTTACTTTCATTATCCATTGCGCGAGCCGGCCCTATAGGGGGTTGTATTTCTCTTGCATCCACCTGACCAACTTCCTCCGCATTGCTTCCCATTCTACGAGCGTCACCAAGACGCGGATGGTGCGTTACAAATTGCGCATCCCCATCACGAATCGTGAATTCCCTGGGGAGATTTTGCCGTTCCAACCCATCCAGAAAACTTTCCACGTGCTGAAACTCCTCTTGCGCGGCTGCATTGTGGATGGAAATCGCCTCCAGCGTATGGCTGCGGCCAGATAATGCATGCCTCGGGGGAAAAAAGACGCTTTATTTGCACAAAGCAGTAGATGAGTGGTAGTTTGGGACACATGTCCACAATGTAGTTCACACTCATTTGCTCACAAATTGGGTTTGTTCTGCCGTGGCGGTCTTGCGTACAGTGAGGGAACGCATTATATTGCTTAAGAACACGACCATAAGATGGGACATTGTGCGTATCGATGGGCCGGGAATTGTAGGCATAACTCGAAATTGCGAAGGATTTCCGCTGTCCAAATTGTGAGGGCGAGATTGCGGGTACATACAATCCTGGCACTGCCAGACCTGGAGTTGTTGCTCGGATATTGCGCTGGTCGATTGCTCGATTGTTCGTCGACGATCGGAAGATGTTGCTGAAAGAATTGGAGAGCCATTTGGATTTTCTTCTTTGATTGCAGTACTTCTTGCAGGTTCTGGAGCTGCTGGTTCTGGTTCTGGCGAAGCGATCGTTCCGTTCTTCACATTGCCTTTCTCTTTTGGGACATTACTAGATTTGCCAAAGCTCAGTTTGAGGAATGGCTGAAAGAACTCGTTGGAGTCTTCAGCAGGCCCTATAAAAGTTCGTTAAGTCGCAGGACATCACAATCACAAACATAAAGCCGCATAACATAAGAATTAGACATTTCACAAAACTTTAGCCATCGTCACATATGGTTTTCTTTATCGTAACGATATGGCTGAACTTTGAGTGCCGTGAGTTCTGGTGCTGCCAATGGGCGGTCTAGGCATTAGGTTACGATTAACCATCGAAACTCACACATTGGTCTGGTATAGTTGTGGATTCTTTGTTTGCCCGCCAACAATATTGAGATACGGGGCCCGCTAGGCTTTCCGTGGGTTGAACGGCTAATATATTATTGGACGGGAATCCTAGATGAGCCTCAAAGTTCAAACCTCAATTCACCTGGGAAGAGGCTCGACTTCGATTTTGGAAACAGACGCTCCAAATTCATTATTCTTTTATATTTAACCTCAAATTTCAAGCCTCAACTTTTAAACGGGCCCTCACAGGTCCCCCCATAAACTTAGGTGGGGATTATTTTAGCCAATCAACAAGCAGGCATGCGTTGGGAATTGAATTTTACCTATTCTGTTAATGACGGTTTGTTGACAGCAGGTGTTTCTGAACCTGACTCGCCCCGCCCGTTGACAGTAGTGGTTTATATGGCAAGTTGTATAAAGTTAACAATAGCTATACAATTACAATCATCACAACTTCACGTTTAATCAATGTACGCATTTCAAGGTCTTCATTGATTTGTAGAACTATTGCTAATAAACCTTGCTCTCTGCGACCTTAACTATTTAATTCACCTTGCTATTTAACGGGCTTTGCTCTCTGAACCTTAAGAACTTTGCATCCAATTCACTTTGCTCTGTAACATCTTGCTCTGCAGCACCAATTCACTTACCTGTTATACGAGCCGGGCTCGTAAAAACCCGCTCACAGGTTCTGTCTCTTGCTGTAACTATCTGATCGTCCTCGGTCATCGACTTCGTCAACACGGGGACGCTTGCGGCTTCCATCTCTCGTGTCTCCATCTCTTGCTATATCCTCCCCGCTTCTTTCTGTTACCCTACGACGAACACGACGTGGATGGGTCTTTTCAAATTGTTTATATCTATCGCAAATACCGTCCAACAACGAATAATGCTCATCGCCCTGCAGCCAATTCAGGAAGCGCTTCAGATATTGCAACTCTTCAAGCAGTGCTGGGGAAAACGTATTGGGCTTGTAAGTTGGCCAGATAATGCAATATTTGGTTTCCAGATGCTTTGGTTGTTCCTTCATTACCCGCTTCAGATGTAACTTGCAGAATTGAAGTTTGACCACAGAACTCATATCCAAATCATATTCGAACGATCTGTCACCACGATGATCACTGGATGGGGTTGCTACACCAGTAAAAAGTAGAAATACCTTGCTTGGCTTGAGCAAACGACCATAAGGAGGGATGTTGTCCTTGCTCACTGGTAAATTTGCGGAGAAAGAGCTTGCGAAGGCTTCACCATCAGGAGCAATTGCCGAGAGTCTTGAGCCTTTTGCTGAGGTAGAGGATGGATTTGCTGTGGAAGAGGAATCTCGAGGTGGTGTTGGTTCTTCGACGTCTTGACTTGCTGACTGTTGTAGTTTCGTAGCAACTGCTTCGACTTGCACATTGCGATTTTCTCGAGCTGAAGGAGCAACTGCTTCGCCATACAAATTGCGATCACCAATGAGCTCTTGCCTAACAGCAGCAGGCGCTTTATCCGGCCCTAGAAATCCACCTCAGTTCTCAATCGAAAGTAGAAAGTGAATGAAAAAGATAACTGACATTGTTCCTTGCACATGTGCTCTGGTATTTCTATCTCAATCTCCACCTTGATCTTTGCATTGCCATTCCGTCTATAGTCTTGCTCTGCCGTGGCAAAGCGTTCATCCCAATTGCCGAAGAGACGATCGATTGCTAGACCGGCGACATACTTGCGACACTTCACCGATTCTATATGTCCCATCGCCACGTTGTCCAAAGCTGTTGAAATTGCTGATATTTGGAATGATTTTAGTGAGGTAGATGACTTAGATGGCGGATGGTGATGGTGATGGATTGTTGATATTGGAGGAAAGATCTTAGAATCAATAACTAGGTAGGAAAAGAAAAACAATGATCCTAATTAAAATTGTGTACGCTTCAAAAAATTTCGACGCTAGTCGCCTCAAGAAATTGAGGTGAATCTTGAGTGAAGTTAGGGGTAAAACGGCGTTAGCCGAAAAATAAGACAACAAAACCGACAGTATGCCCCAATTGCTTGTTCTCCCGCTAGACGTATATATATTTCGTACTCTCGTTATTTGGATTATTGTCGGGATAATCATGTGATATGAGGGTGCTGTACCACTAGCGCCACGCTAGTGATACAGTATATACGCGCATGATTCAACCCAAAGTGTAGTTTAGAAAAACAAGCCAAAATACAATATACAGTGTGAACACTATACCCGTAGTACTATTCATCTTCAGCATTCCCCATTGTGATACCAGCAATTAAGGTATATCTAGAGGGACCAACAGCAGACGAACGGATCTATGAACCTCTTTCAAACATCCATAAATTCTAATTAATCCAAGCCAGTATTCTTTCTCAAACCAATAATCTAAGTGTCTGATCTGTAATGAATCATTTAATCAAATAATAAAATGCACAGAGAAACATCCAAACAATATTGTGCCACTACTCAACTTTCATATCATTCCATGAGTCCAGTCCGTACACCCACTATTGGATCCACGACACATCATGATCACAAGTACAAGCGTAGGAATACAGACAGCCACTTCAATCATACAAAAAGAAAAGAGGAACATTTTCATAAACATCTATTCTGCTCCCCTAAGAACATTGAAGAGTGAAAAACAAGACTTAAGGGAAGGGTATCAAACGACCATGCCGCTTCTCGCTCTGCTGGCAAAGAAAATAGGCCAGTCGCATATATCGTACCATATTATCGTACAGGATTTTTCTTTCATTTAACATTCATGCTTGTGCTCATCCATCCATCCTGATCTCTCGTGTCATCCCTTCAATTTCGTATCAATACCTAATCGTCCATAGGCTTATCCTCCAAACTAACCCCAACCTTTTGCTCTGCAGCTGGTGGTTCCGGCACCTCACCGATGCTTCCTACACTTTCTCTATTACCCCCCGCCACCATATCGAAATTCTTACTCATCCTCGCAACATTCCCATAAGGCTTTCTTCCTATGCTATTTCTCGACATTTGGCCGCTTCGCCCTAAACTATTTCTCTTCTCCACAGACGGGAAACTAGTCCTCTTTTCTAGATTGACTTCTTCCATTATATCTACAGACCCGGGCATATATGTGGCGCTTGTAACGCTAGCCTCGGTTCCATTTGTTAGTTGGGATAAAGGAGATGGTTTCGGTTCAACAACTGGACTAGCTTCTGCTGACGATGGGACTTCGAGACTCTGTCTTACACTACCTCTCGAATTTCTTGCCGAATCATTTGTAGCTGTAGGAGAGGTTTGTACCGGGAATCGTGTCTCAGCTGCAGGCGGTCCTGAACTTCTCTCTCTGCGATGGCCACGTGCATTTGGGGCAGGGCTAGGACCGCGACTTCTACCTCCTCCTGCTGCGATAATGGCTTTTTGTCTGGCTTCCATGTTGGCTCGTCGGTTACTTTCATCGGTGCTGATAGCTCTAGGTCTTCTGGTATCAATATTTGAAGCAGAATTGATCGATGAAGCTCGCTTGAGTTCAGAGAAGATGGCTTCTTTGTGGGCAAAGAGATCGCGGATCAGACGGTATGAGTATCTTTCTTCCATGGTCATTGAGGTTTCAGTTTTTGGACGAAGGATACATGGAGCAAGGATTGTCGCGAGTTCAGAGATATAGGCCTCATCAGCTGAAGTTAGTTCAATCAATCTTGTGAAATGCGTCATGAGGGCGTCCAGAGTAGCTATGTTGGATAATCTGAGTTGACTGAGAGTATTTTGTAGAACTGAGATTCGAGCAGAATCGGTAGATTCGGATGCTGGCGTTGAATAAATTGTTTTCATAATTTCGTAAACGTGAGATGACACTAAAGAATCTATGACAAGGCGTTAGTTGAGGTAATGCCTCATGAAATAGTCAAGAGGGTTAGACTTACCTGGTAATTCCAGTAAATATAATTTAAGAACGCTTGCAATGATAGGAACTTCAAATGGATCCAAGGTTTCAATGGGGAATGGTTTTCCAGTATTGAGAACACTTCGTACTCGATGAGTCTGATGAAGGGGAACATCAACCAACCAAACACTTCTCCTAGCTGGATCGCCTTCAAGATCAGGATATCTGTTGTCGAGGAAGGTGAGAATAGTTGTAATTATGACTGGTACCCTCTTTCTATCTCCTCGAGCCCGGGCTTCCAAATCGACACCGAAAGTTTGTTCGTCCGCAGAGTTGTAGTAATTTTCATAGACGATAACTTTTGGCGCAAAACCACCAGTGCGATAATTTTCGAGAAGATATCGCAGATCTCCGAGAGGTTGTACGGTTTCTTGGTAGAGCATCATCTTGTCCACCGTGGATTGTAGACTAGGAATGACGTTGCTAATCGTTCCAGAGAAGTCGAGAATAATGGTCTTGATAGCCTTGAGTCTGTCAAGCTCACAGCGTTCCAAATATCGCAAATGTTCGAAGATGGCTTCCTCCAGTTGACATCGCAAATGATCTAATTTCCTAACACCTTGCTTATATCTCTCATCTGCTTCTGCAGCTTCCCTACGGAGACGATCGCCTGCGGTCTCGTTTGGATATGGATTATTCAAAGGATTCCAGCCAGCCAAGTATTCAGAAACTGATCCACCGACAGGAGATTCTGCGGAGTCAGAGTTGGAGACCATAGATAAAGTGCGGCCAGGGGCTAGCTTCTTTTCGGGGACTCCTGTCAACTGGAAACCCTTTGGTCGCCATTGGTAGAACATCTTGGAACTGTTTGCGAAAATATTGCCGACATTTCCAATCAATCGTAGAAAGCCATGAGATACCAAATCCTGTCCAATACGTTCGGCATGACTTATACTCGTTGCTCCCATATATTTCTGAAAGTATTCCACTATATCTGCGCCAGATGTTGTATTTTGATATGTGCCCAAGATTGGAACTTTAGTATCGACCAGCTTAATTGTTTGTAAAAGGTGTGTCATAATCTTCTTGACCTGTTCCAAGGGATAGATCTCGTCACCAATTTCCATGGACGGTTCATCCTCTTCTTCATCCTTATCGCTGACCTTAATCTCTGGAATCTTGGCCTTCGGACTGGTTTCCGGATCCTGGAAAGCAAGTTTGTTCTCCTCCTCAATATCTTCTACTAATCGGCACTTATTAAAGTAATGACTTCGTAATTTCTTGACCAACTCTGCTTGTTTGTCGTGAAGCTTTATTCGCGCCTGGAGATCGTCTTGTGAATTTTGGACTCGATTTTCATGTGCATCACACCAGCGCGTAAAGGGGGCTACAACGAGATCTCGAATACTTTGTGCGATTTTGCGGTGACTTTTTGAAGCTTCTTCCATCTCCGTCCGTACTCCATCGTATGCCTATATTTTGTCAGAAAGTAGCCCCTCAAACCAATAAACAGAGCTCTTCAATACCTTTCGAACGCTTGCTCCATCATCTCTCCCAAAACCTCCTGTTATTTTATCCGCTGCCGATCCGATCTCTCCTAATTTCATACCATAGACATCTTCGGCTTCCGCTCGCATTCGCGCAATGGTAAGAACTTGTTGATTTTCAGCGACACCTTGCTGCAGTTTGCCGAATAAAACACCAAGACCTATTTGGATGAAAAGTATTAATGTAAATGGATGCAGAAAAGGATGTGCACATTCTGCAGAGAAAGCCCCTTACCTCCAGCATAATCCCCAGACCAAAACGAATCCGCAAAATTGGGCGCCATTATTATGTACTCTATCGTTGATTCGTGGCTTCAATAGTAGGGATTATTGTATTCGTAATTACTCCGAAGGTTAAGCAAAACAAAGAGGTGGTATTTCTGATTGTAGAAATGTATTTTGTTGAACGAATGACAGATTTAATGTTGAAGTTTATGGGTAACAAAAAAGCTGGCAGGAAATAGAAGGATTGCGGATTCAGTGTGCAAGGGCCTTTCGACGAGGTTGGCCGTTGTTGATCTCGTTCTCGTTTACCCGGGGGTTTCAGAATTTGGAGGGATGGGTGAATGAATGGGGTGAAGTTATCACCAAGGTCCACGTCCAACAGGTCAGGTCGTTGGGTATGGTATGTTGGGTATGATTGATTAGTTGTGTTTTGATTGATTGATGGGTAATGGGGGTTTGGGTAGGTATGTATGTAAAGAACTCAAGAGGAAGAGGAAGAGGAAGAGGAAGCGGACGATGAGGACGACGAGGAGTTTGTAAGAGGTTATAATATCACAAGAAGATGAGTAATATCGAATCGAATCGAATTATATTATATTTTATTATAAAATTAAACTTCTCTTCTCTTTAAGGTACGGGTATCAAAAAATTTAATATACGAGTAAATGTTATTTTCAGACTACTTGAATTTGATTTCTTGAATTTCGCGGAGGTGACGCGCAGGGACTACCCAAGTGACATCCAATAAAAACTTCACTTGATGCCTTAAATATAAGGAAACACAAAGGCAAACTAGAGCTAAGCCCCAAAAATAGCCAAATCAGGAGAATCCATAGATCCATTTCCGGGAATCCATTAAAGGGGCTTAGCGCATTTATGCCAATGCACTGGTGTGACTGGGTCAAACTGGGGAACAAAAGTCTTGGCGTAGAAAGAGGAAATGAGATGAACATAAACATGTCATCTCATCACTGTCATGTCATGTCATGCCATGTCATGTGATTATTCTTATCTAAAGACCTCGGGATTGAGGGAGGTAAGTTACATCAGAGAGTCACAGAAAGACATCATTTGCTTCAACATCTAAAACATCTCCTCTCACATAATCATGCCTTATACTGAGAATGATCATCTATTACCAAGAGATAAACCATCGCCAGAGATCAAGGGTTTAAGACGTCAAAATATCAATGATGTAGAACAGCATGATAACCGTGATCGCTTTGAGACACCCACTGGTCGTGGAAAAAGACCATTCACTGATTTGATGGCTGTGGTTTTGGGACTATGTTCTACGCTTATCCTTACAATGTTAATTTTGCCAGATTGCTTGATCGATGGCATATTTCATCATGGTTGGCCTTTTGGACATCAAGAACCACAGACAATTGGAGAGAGAGTCAATAGGATTTTGTCAGAAACACCACTCATAGGTATGGTCTTCTCTGAGAAGATAAACTCTCAATCAACTTGGCAGCTCGACTAACAAAATCTAGACGGTCACAATGACCTTGCAATTACTATACGATCCATCTACAAAAATCACATCTACGATGAGAAGTTCACCGATGTATTTGAAAATGGTGGGATGGCTTATCACGTGGACCTTCCTCGATTGAAGACTGGAAAGAATGGAGGTGCTTTTTGGAGTGCATTTGCTCCATGTCCTTCAAATTGGAGTGATTTTTCCAATGAGAATTACGGTCCTTGTTAGTGGTGTTTTTGATGACGTTTTGATTGCCCTTGCACCCCCTTTTCCTATTCCTCTCCTCTCGTCTCTCTCTCTTTTTTTATCGATCCCATTCTCCATTTCACAATTCTGTCTTCTTATGTATTCAGAAGGTTTGAAATGACTCAAACATCTAATTGACTTTCTAATCCAGCCGTTGCCTTTACCTTAACCCAACTTGATCTCCTCTCTCGTCTCCAAGCAGCCTACCCCTCCCACTTCTCACTTCCCGGAAATAGCAGCACAGCCTTGACTGCTTTCCAAAACAACCAATTGATTTCACCTTTTATAATCGAAGGTCTTCACCAAATTGGAAATTCCCTGTCTAACCTCCGCCTGTACTACAGCCTAGGAGTTCGCTATGCAACCTTGACACATAATTGTCACAACCGCTATGCAGACGCCGCACTAGTTGAGCTCCCTGGAGGTGATATCGAGAAATCTACACCTCACTGGGGAGGTGTGTCCCCCGCTGGTCGTCAACTCATACATGAGATGAATCGATTAGGGATGATTGTCGATCTATCACATACTAGTCAAGACACGATGCGTTCCGTTCTGGGTTGGGGCGCTGACTGGCCGGGAAGTCTTGCTCCCGTAATTTTCAGCCATTCATCTGCCTATGCGGTATGCCCTCATCCACGAAATGTTCCTGATGATATTCTACAACTCGTCAAGAAGCGCAATTCTCTCGTCATGGTCAATTTTTCCCCGGATTTCGTATCATGCGTTGCGAATGCATCCAATACAAATGGGCTTCCAGACTTCTATCCAAAGAACTCAACATTAGAGCACGTCGCAAAACACGTCATGCACATTGGCGATCTCATCGGCTATGATCACGTGGGGTTTGGAAGCGATTTTGATGGTATACCAAATACACCAGAGGGGTTGGACGATGTAAGCAAATTTCCGGACCTGGTAGCTGAGCTTCTCAAACAAGGGGTTAGTGACAAAGATGCTGCAAAGGTAGTAGGCGGTAATGTTTTGAGAGTTTGGAAGGATGTTGATGAGCTTGCTGCACAGTTGCAGGCGAAGGGCGAAAAACCTCTTGAGGATGATGATGTTGTTGTCTGAATTATATTATAAATATGGTTTCTCGTGTATACGATTATCTACTTCTTGTTTGTTTGTTTGTTTGTTTGTTACATTACGTTGCGTGTTTTGTATTTATATGTCTCTATCTCCAGGCGTTCAGCCCAGCTTGCCACTTTGGAGACTTGATATCAACTCGTGTGTGATTAGTCAAAATAGCTATATTATTAATGAGAGCAATTGCATAATCCGACACAAACTCAGCTAATAGAAATCACAACATCACCTTCAAAATACCTGTACTCTCAATTCTTTCTCCCAACCTCTATCACCAAACATATTCGGGACAGCTTTTTCTGGAAAAGTCCATGCCACTTGAATAACTCCCAGTCTTTCTTCCGTGTTGACTAATTGGAGGAAGGGTTAGATCATATCCCTCGAAAAGTTTCACAATTGGAAACCCTGAAATGCTAGGTAGTTGATGTGGACCGTGACGAGACTCCGTGACAAAGTCTACATTCTTGCTGATATACCTCCATGATTACGGATTACTGCAGCAAATATGTTTGGCATTATGGCATGTGGTCCGCAATCATATACTTCAGAGAACGCTAGTTAAATAATTCAAAATTTACAAATGGTAATGTTCCAAAATCAAACGTCCTTTCTCCTCGCCTTGTGTAGTACCCCGGGCCCGATTTAGATATTCTTCCTCGTCTGGATTATTCAGTAAATAAAAGGTTCGCACACTCAAAGTATGGCCAGTAGTTTCCGTTCCCGCAACAATGAAGGTTCTTGCTTTCATGGCTAAACGTCATGCCTGATTATTGTTCTTTGGGAGATCCGGATAATCGATTATCTATCCTATGATATCGTTGATATTGTCTTTCCCTCTGGCTTCCGCTTCTTATCCTTTAATTTATTGCAGATGAGTCCAAAGACTTGATGTTAATTTGGATGTTCCGAATGCCATATCTGATGTGCAGAGAAATCCATATGACCAAAAGCGTTTATTGGGTCTTGAGCTGGTTTGTATCTATATGGATTTTAAATTCCAGTAGCAGTGAGTGAGGACTATGGATCATTTAGATTCCCAACAGTCAGAGGGCAACCAAGTTTATACATACGCACTTTTTGCGTCCGCTTCTCATCTTCAGCCCATTTGGTATATCGAGCCTAACTCGTAACTTTAATCCATGAAACAACCTCAATGATTCAAGATTTTCTGAATACTGAGAAATACCATGCTCATCTGTGGGAGAGAGGTGAAATGTATGAAGTTGACCTGCCATATTCCTTTTGCATTTTCCTTAATTCTACCCATAAGCTACCCGCTTGAAGCAGTCAAAGTGGGTCTCGTGCCAGCCATGATGAAATGAACCGTAGCCCCGAAGTCTATCATAGACGTCGTTATTGGTCACACATTGACAGGTTACACATTGTAACATTTACCACGATTACAATGTGTAACTTATTAGACACCTTAATTCGGAGAAAGTACTGAAACCTGTGGTCGGGGGGCTAACTATGCTTATGTAATATCATAGTGGGTTACTCCTTCCTCCACAGTACGCTAGTAAGCTGTCATCTGCAAGGCGCCACCATATTCTCAATGTTCAGCTTTCAACAAAACTATCGATTATGTTCATCTCACCACCATCTTCATTATATGTGCATTCATTATGACAAACAGGATATATCAATATAGCCCATTGACTGAGTTGGACTCGATTCGACTTTTGGTTCTACAGCCTTCTATTAATATCACTGCCAATATTGATTGCACATTACTTTCTACAACATTGACTGATTGCGACAACGATATCATTGGTGGATATACGGCACTCTCTTATGTTTGGGGTGATGCAAGAGAGAAGAAAGTGATCTACATCGAGGACAAAATATTCGAGGTCACAGCTAATGTCGATTCGGCCTTGCGTCATATTCGTGACAATTCGAGGGAACAACTATTGTGGATAGATTCAGTATGTATCGATCAAAGCAATTCAGATGAGAAAAGTGAGCAAGTGGCTCAGATGGGAAGGGTCTATCAGGTCGCACGACACACGATCATTTATCTCGGCGAATCTACCGAATCATCACAACTTCTTCTTGAGAAAATTCAAAACAGTTACAATCGCAGCCTAAATACCCGAGACTCAACAGCAATAGACATGCTAGCTTTGCATTTCAACGGCATGGATTCAGGCAAAGCAAAGGATATGTTATTGGACATATTGGAAAGGCCTTGGTTCACTAGAGTCTGGGTCCTGCAAGAGCTGATCTTTTCGGGTGATCCATGGGTGCAGTGTGGGCGACTTCGTGTTAAGTGGGAACAGCTCTTCAGAGCAATTGAATCAACTTCGATCTCGGACTTTCGTTCCTCCAGGTCACCTGTGTCATACAGGAGATTTGCTGCGATGAATCAAAGACGAGAAACTTTCAGAATGAATAAAAATTCCTCCGAAGTTTCTACAAGAGATCTTCTGGAGCTCTTAGCCTCCAGAAGAGGTCTAGGAGTTTTAGATCCACGAGATATGCTTTTTGCCCATAGAGGAATCCTACAAGGCTCTCCGGACATCAACAACTCTCATAGTATGGTATTAGTGGTTGACTACTCGAAAAGGGTGAGAAGTGTCTATGCAGATTTGACACGCTACTGTATTGAAACATCTCCTGTCAACAGAAAATTAGAAATATTGTCGCACAAGGAAGGTGAAAGTGAGTGTTTGCACAAGGAGAAAGATCTTGACTTGCCATCTTGGGCACCCAATTGGACATTGAAATCCTTTCCATATCCCCACCGACGCTTCCGAGAGACTACGTATGGCGAGAGTAAGAAATTGCGTCATCTATCTACACAGCGAGAGCCCTACACCCCTGAGAATACCCCCAGAACATACCAAAATGGGAATGAGGCATTTGCACTATATTCATGGCTCACACCATTTATCTTTGTCTGCTCTGGTTGGAGAATAGACAAGATGATGAAAGCTTCGCCTATTATCACTCCACCTCAAGCTGGCTGGAAGTTACGATATGAACAGCTTTCATTAGAGAAAGATCATTCCCGTGAAGATATATGTTCTCATGCTATAAAAGCGATCTATAATCATTGGTGCGAATTTATTGAACCCCTTTATTGTGATATTGATCGCACAAAGCCATACTTCAAACACCTCTCAACGCATAAAACACTTGTTGACGCATTCGCGGATCCTGACAGGAGAGAAGAGATTATAGAAGATATTGCTTTTGAAATCTCTCGGTGGTGGGACGAGCCTTCAGAAGGCTTGAAGCGTCCTAAATTCTTTAGGAGCAGATTCTTTTCCGGGAGCAATTTCTTCAAAGGCGGTCTCGCTTCCACATTAAGTTTAATTCTATGGGCACATGCTAGGATCGAAGATGATGGAACACCTGAGGCAATATTTTCACAAGTTTTATACAACAGAAAATTTGCTATACTTGGAAATGGAACTCTAGCTCTCGTACCAGCCACAGCCAGTCAAGGAGATGTTGTTTGTTTTCTAGCAGCTGACCTAGCCACCCCTTTTGTTCTCAGGCCGAATACCGAGCGGGGTGCTAGTATTGGGACAGAAAAAGCAGGACATTTTCAAAATGTTTTGGGGGAATCTTACTGCGAATACGCAGATTATAGACTTATTGGCGAGTGTCACATTGATACTCCGTGTAGTGAGAAAGGAAGACTCCCGATGTCAAGTTCAGATGTTATTGGTTGGGCTAATCATAAGCTCATCGAATGTTACGGAAAAGAATTGGATGGAAATTTGAATGCAAGATTAGACAAAGACCATAGCGGTCATGGACTCGAAATCTTTCCCATCAGTTAGTTCAACGTTGGATACTTTCCGTCATTTATGAAACCATAGTGCAATGACAATCCTCGTTTATTACCTAAGATGGGACCCAAATGAGTAGGTAGGTACATACCAACATCAGAGCAATTGGACGCAAATTAGGCCTTTTATACGTTTTCATAAAGCTCAAAGCATAACCTCGATGTGTAATGAGCTGTGCCAAAATAAAGCGTGGCAGCATCAGAGAAATTCCTAGCATTGAGAAAAAGATGTCATTTGTATCTTGCGCGTTGAGGGTCGTCCTCGTCCTGCCGTACAACATGAAAATGGCAAGTCCCCAACCCCAATCAATCCCTCCAAGAATGAATAGAGAGATCCATTATATTTGAGTACCTAGGTAAAGACAAAAGTTTGACACCAAAGAACCGAAACCGAACCAACTTATAATCACTGTCAATTTTCAAAACAGGAAATGCGAATCAGTTTACATAGGGTTGAAAGAGGTGCGAGCTAAAGAAAGAGTGCTGTATACGTAGTAGATATGCGCCCTATTCCCCAGAACTAAGATGAACCTCGGAAGCTAATGGCTATAGGATTAATAAAACGTTTATTGAAGCCACACCCTCGACACTAAACCCAGTCTTACTCCGCATATATTCGGTGAGCCAAAAAGCTTCCAAACAAATAACTTCCAATTCACTACATCAACGATCATTTCACGTACAGCTCCATCCCGTCGCCATTCACAGTGAATTGAAAAACTTTCTGCCGAGATTAAATCTCCTAACCGAGAGCGAGAGGAAACTCCGCTTTCGAGTGAATGGCTTCAAGTTAGCTAGTTTGTGGGCATATAAAGTCTTCGACCTCCCTTACCCATCTACCTTCTACAACTCAATACTTCCTACCAACTACTTCCTACCACCACAAATCGATCATGGCTACCTCAACGCCCCCTCGAAAAATTCTCTTCATGACAAACAGCGAATACGGCCAGAGCAACGTGGTTTTGGCAACTGCATATGAACTCATTCTCAACAATGTAGAAGTTCATATTGCCGCGTTCGAATCGCCCGCTATTGCGGAAGAAGTCTCTCATATCATCGATTATGGAAAGTTTCGTTCATCCATTCGAACACGTGTTGAAGAATTGAATGCTGGTGTTTATGGCCCAATTCCACCGGGTAGTATCAAAGTGGTTTTCCATCCGATAGACAGTCCAGGAATGTCGGAGAAACTTGCCTCAGTCGCTCCTGATCAGGAAGTTATGCGCCACCCGGTCGGTTTCTTAGGAGCATGGAGAACCTATTCCACGACTCCAAGTATCATGTCATCTTATACTGCAGATGATTATGCTCAAGGAGTCAGTTGCTGTGTCAATATTATTAAGAGTGTCAATCCGGATGGTATTGTGTTGGAAAAACTTTGCGCACAAGCTTTTGACGCATGCGCGCTTTTGGAGAAGAAAGTCATGAGCATTACTCCAAATAGTCTTAAAGACACTTTGGGTCAAGCTCAACCAAATGGATTTCCGCTATGGGGTCTGGCAGTGTAAGTTTCTTCTTTCATTTCTCAAGCAACTACAATCTAACAGTTCTGGTTAGTGAATGTTCGGGCTTTGGATTCCCTCTCCCATGGTATCTTATTCCCCTTAACATCATCCTCTTGATTCGTCTCATAATAATCCTCGTTAATGCCCCGAACATTAAAGCCATCGAAGCCAGACGTAAGGAGCACAAAATCCCTGGCAGGTATCCATTCTTCGTCCCATACTGCAAAGAGGTACAATATTTACTTCCCACTGGACGAGAGTTTGATCTCAAGCTACCCTACATTCCAGACAATGTAACGACCTGTGGACCGATTACCATGCCCTCCTACCCACTCTCTCAAACGGACCCCGAGCTTTATGAATGGTTGGAAAAGAGACCTACTGTGCTTATCAATCTCGGATCCCATGTGTGTGGAAGCGCGGAGCTTATTCGTAATATTGCAACTGCGGTTCGCATGCTCCTAGCCAGAAATCCATACATACAAGTCCTTTGGAAAATCAAACCTACTGCCTCGGGTCTCGATCCCGCTCTTACGGAGATCCTTGCACCTGTTGCTGATCGAGTAAAGCTTGTGAATTGGTTCAAAGTAAACCCAATTTCCATTCTTCGATCCGGTCACATCATAGCTTTGGCTCATCACGGCGGTGCAAATACGTGGTATGAGAGTATTGAAACCGGAACTCCACAATTAGCTTTGCCATGTTGGTTTGATACCTATGATTACACCGAGAAGATGGAATATTTTGGTATTGGCGTGTGGGGAAGCAAGAAATGTGCACCTCATGTTGATGCAGAAGAATTGGGAAAGGCTTTGATTAAAGTGACGGAAGACAAATCTGTCAGGGAAAAGGCAAAGGCAATGGGTGAGCTTGTCAGAAAGAAGTATGGTGGAAGAAAGGATGCCGCTCGAAAGATATTGGAGTTGGTTGATGGCGAATTTAATCTGCAAACGAAGTAGTGATGATCTCTTTGCGTTGTCAGGTGGTTTAAAGGAGTCCTGGAGATTCCTGGAGGTTGAAAATTTAATAGGTGAAGTGAGAAAAATTTGAGGGTCTGACTAACGATGTAATGGCTACCGTTCTTGTGTTCATACCGAATGCAATACACAGTACCGCCAGCACTAGTCAATCTTCTCTTGATCAATAGCTTAAAAGTTTCAACGCCTCTGGAAGGTATAATTAGCAAAATACAAATTCAAAGCATTCATTCATTCTATGAGCACAACATTTTGTGCTGTATTGGTTAAAGCGATGTAGACCACCATTTACCAAAAAAATGCGAGCAGCATTCCCAAATCATTATGTTCCTCGCATGATCTTTCCTGTACATTTGAGTACAAAACATGCACGAAGAGTACGAACATTCTCCCACCTAACGCGAACGAGTGACAAATATTTCCATAGTAACACAAATACCATCCAATTCATCCCTAGGCAAAATCAATTTCCTATCTATCAATCATCTGATGATATTCTCTAAACACGAAGCTTACATATTGAAGATCTACTCACGTAATCCGATACGAGGCGGGCGTTACATCCGCTCTCCTTGCCTCACAAAATCTCAAAGCCAATTACGATATTTACAGGAATGGTCAAAAGTCGGGGAATTAATAACCTCCACATACGAATAGTGACAGCACCAAGTTCAGTGCGCCCCGAGTCAATTTGGGTGCTACGATCGGACCATGATGCGGGGCCGAATGATGAGAGTTCGCCACATGGGTACAAATGAGGCTTGTTTTCGTGTATAGCATCGTTCTAAGCATTCTTCGGTCAGGTTCGGTGAAGCAAGCGTTTGAATACGAATTGAATATCACGTCGCTCTCTCCGGGTGGACACACTACGAGCTCGTAATGTTCACGAACTCGAAGCATGATGACGCAGCGGGAAGCAAGGAGCTCAAGAATTGTCCCGAGTGGGAAAGTTATACACTTAAAACTGTATATAAGATCATTGGGACGCACTTAACATATTTCCTGTCCCATCATCAGCTTCCACTCACCTCGCATATACTTCAGACTCAATAATAAATCTCAACACGCAACTCCAGAATCATGGTTTCGGTGCGCAATCTCGCCCTCGCGGCATCAATCATTCTCTCCTTCGTCTCGGCGGCTCCAACAGTGGAGACACGACAAGATGCTTGGGCCCCGGGGACTTTGAACAATACTCGGGAGTTCTACCTTCATATGATTGTTACGGATGGTGACTATACACACGAGGAATGGGTTTGTAAGTTTCCATTCTCCATTGTTTCCCAGACTCTTATCTTATGCCAAAAGAC
Organism: Ciborinia camelliae; assembly: GCA_025890175.1. Classification (NCBI taxonomy): domain Eukaryota; kingdom Fungi; phylum Ascomycota; class Leotiomycetes; order Helotiales; family Sclerotiniaceae; genus Ciborinia; species Ciborinia camelliae. The sequence goes on from JANPYM010000003.1 coordinate 3,167,345, forward strand.
AGAGTGACCACCAGAAAAACTTTTAACTAACAACCCCCAAGTAGAAGCATGGCACACCGGTGCAGGAATGGCGGACCCAGTCTTTGTTGACCCCGCCAATAATACCGGCTCACGCATGTACTTCAATTCCTCCCAATTGCAATTCGACGTCAGTCCTTATCCATTCAGCATCAATGCCCAACCATCCGATACCAACTATGCACGATGGGAGCCTGTCACCATAACCTCTGGGTATGGAACTGGGAAGTTTGTGAATGAAGGATCTGCTGGATTTCAAGTCGATGATCCTGAGGCTGATGGATGGGTTGTCTGCGAATGGTATCATGGACTGAATGCACCGCAATTGTTCCAGATGATTAAGTATTTCGATGCGCCGAGTCCTTACGATGTTCCCAGCAGTTGTGCGAGGGTTTTGTTGTTCCCGGAGTGGATTTAGGGTGAGGTGGACATTGTATATCCATCTGTAGTTGGGGGCTAGAGGGGTGATGAACAGTGAGGACAAATGTTAGAACAATTATGAGTTTGAATGAGATGGTTGCAGAATTGGTGGGCAATGGATATATTATACGATCTGGAAATAATAATTTGATTGACTAGAGAGTGCCGTTGAGAATTTTTCTTTCAAATAATCTGCACCAGTGAGGCAAGTCTGCGGTTGGAAGTAGTAATATATATCCAAACAAAAAAGGAGTTGTTAATGAATCTGAAAATGTATACTTCAAATCGATCGCCCGGTATTTGCTTGATTCAAGTTAACCTCGCCTCCTTATCGGCAACTGTTCCGCGATTGTTTGGAACTTTCCACTAGAACATTGGATATATTGGGTGGGTTCGATTTTCGGCGCCGGGCTGGCCATTTTATTCTTCAGACTGATCAAAATGATGGAATATGAAATGGCAATTCCGGAAAATGATCCAACTCACAATCCCGAACTTGACTCATAAAAGAGATAAAGAAGTTTTTGGACCTAATAATGGAAAGCTGTGGTATAGAGATGAATCCATTATTGGATCAGTAGTTTGTCGGGAGGTAGAAGATCAAGGGATCGAAGGGGTGAAATATCTAGAGGATTCGACGATGTGGAAGCTCAATAGAGAAGACGACAATACTGGAATATTATATGAAAGGTATTCTGCAGTTAAAGCTAAAAAAATTGTAATACGGATATAATGAATAGATCATGAAAGATTCGGGACCAATACTAAGCTTGGTGTCTCTTGGAGGTAATTATTATGTTGATTAACGTAGGAATACATTTCCTCGTATGGCCAAATACTTTTGAGAGAATGGCTGCTTGGCTTGATAGCCTTCGACCAGTCTCACTTCACTTGGAGGAAAATCTGGGCCAGCTCCAAGTCAATGAGCTTAGATGCCAATATGCCATTTCATTTGAGAAAATCTAGGGTGCGAACCATAAAATCTTGATGCTTCTGGTTTGTTCTACACTCCTCTGGCAACTGATGGACATCCTATAAAATGATGATGCCATGTTTTAGCATCAGTTTAAGGCCAAACACCAAACCCATGGTTGAAATGCATTCCATATACTGCTGGGCTGAGTACTTTCGAAATCGGTACCCCTTTTCACCATGTTGAGCGGAGATGAGTCCATATTATCATCTTGCTTAGATGAGATACCGTGTACTATCATCATCGTCCATCAAGACGAGTACATAGATTGATTTGTTTTACGCTGAATTCATTCATGAGTGTGTAATATAGATTTTGGTTGATGACAATAGCAGCAGCCATGATGAATGCGAAAATTGGGGCCCCGCATCAAACTGCAGTGATGGTGTCAATGCGCGGCCGGAAAAAAATCCAATTCCCATATCAAGAAACTTTCCTGCAAAGAAAACAACAGACATTTCAAAATCCACAGATATCTACAATTTCAAGTCGCAAATATGGCGCAAGGACAGGTTCAAGTTTTTTTCACCACTACATCTCCGGATATTGAGTTACCCGAAGGAAAGCAGCAATTGCTTGTTCCTACCGGTAAGTTTTAACCTAATTTTCTCTCAAGCTTTTTCAGAGATTGATGGAGGGGATAGATGTACGAAGATATGGACTTTCACAGATTCTCAACTCCGAGGCGATGCTCGATACTTCTTCGCCGATACCATTCGATTTTCTGATCAACGGCACATTCTTGCGAACGACCCTCGACGAATATCTCACTGCCAATGGATTATCTTCCGAAACGACCTTAAACTTACAATACGTCCGAAGTTTGATCCCTCCTCTTTATGAAGCAAGTTTCGAGCATGATGATTGGATCAGTAGTGTGGATGTTTTGTCTGGTAGTTCTGCCGCAGGAACTTGGGGTAGCAGTTCAATTGAAGTAGGACAGGAGCGCATACTATCCGCTTCGTACGATGGACTTCTCAGAGTTTGGAATAAATCAGGTCAGGCTATTGCGACATCTGCGCCTGCCAGCGCTGGTGGACATACCTCTGGAGTGAAATCTGCGAAGTTTCTCTCTGCCAAACAAATTGCATCAGCTGGCTTGGATCGCACAATAAGGATATGGAACTACTCGGAAGCGGAAGATCATTTCTCTGCCCAATTGAAACCAACATTGGAATTATATGGCCACACAGGGAGCATAGACTCGATTGCAGTCCACGGGCCATCGAATCGCATTCTATCAGCTTCAGCCGACGGTCAAATTGGTTTCTGGACTTCTCACAAATCTTCAGCTCCTGAAGTAAATGCCAGTCTTATTTCTGGACCATCTGCAAAGCGACGCAAAATCACAACCTCCACATCAACTCCTCAACGTGGCCCTCTTTCTCTTATGAATTGCCATAATGGACCTGCAACTGCTGTTATCTTCAATCCCGAAGATTCAACTGTTGCATACTCCGCTTCTCAAGATCATACCATCAAGACACTCGACATTACTACTTCTAGCATCGTCGACACGAGAACTTTGTTAAATCCTATACTTTCATTAAGTGCTCTTCCAGGAATTGGTCATCAAATAATAGCGGCAGGTACCACAGCACGTCACATTGCTCTCATCGATCCTAGAGCTTCGGCCGCAACAACTCAAGCGATGACACTCCGTGGACACACCAACTTCGTTTCATCGATATTTGCGGATCCTAATAGCAACTATGGTCTGGTATCAGCAGGTCATGATGGAACTTGTCGGGTCTGGGATCTTAGAAGTACAAGACAAGGAACGAAAGATGAGGGACTTGGTGTTGTAGGAGAGGCGGTTTATATCATTGAGAGAGAAAGTAGGAAAGACAAGACAACTAAAGCGGTTGGTGGTGAGGGTGTTAAGGTTTTCGATGTTAATTGGGATAAGGATGTTGGAATTATTAGCGCTGGAGAGGATAAAATGGTTCAAGTGAATAGGGGAAGAGGTGTTACAAGACCCGAGAATTAGTTTATATACCCCTTTATAATGACCGAGTGGATTTATACTTGAAATTAGAATTCTGCCTTGCGCAACAGTCTTTCGAATTGTGTGGCTAGGATCATATATATGATAACACTCCATTTGATGCATGCATTTCTGCGGAACATTGTGTGAACCTGCCGTTACTGAGAAATCTCTGCACTGAATATCTCATCATGTCTTTTTTATGCTTTTGCTACATGGTCCTTCATTCTTTCCCTAGGTACCAGGTATAATCAAAAAGTTCTTTAGTCATCGGTCCATAAATTTTACTCCAAGCGATTGTAAAAATTTGGCTAGTATGGCATCATTTTTTTCGTCCAATTACAAGAAGGATCTCCAGACAGAAATATCGTAGAAAACATGCTGCAAGCACTTATATAACACATCCCAATGGCCACTAAAATTGAAAGGATTTCCCATCTTACAATCATCCTGCATCTTACATTTTGAAATTTGTGGGGAGACCTTTCCGCCCCCAAAATATACTTTGCCTCAGATAACGGATCTCTGTGAGACAACCAACGATGTCACTTCTGGATAGGAAAGACAACCCCCAAGATACATCCGACGATGTGGTCGTCGATAGTCTTCCCATTGATCCCAACAGCGGGCTTTCTCGAGGACTACAAACTCGACATTTGAGTATGATGGCACTTGCAGGTACAATTCCACCCCCATGATATTCTCTCGCCAACAACCTGACATTGCTCAGGAATCATTGGACCAGGTCTTCTTGTCGGTTCAGGTGGTGCACTAGCATCTGGTGGGCCTGCCTCCCTCTTGATAGGCTTTGGTGTCATTGGTTTAATTGCCTTCTCAATCATGCAATCACTCGGAGAACTTACCACATTATATCCCGCATCCGGATCCTTCATCTCCTTAACCTCTCGCTTCTTTGACCCGGCATTCAGCGTTGCTGTTGGTTGGAATTACTTCATTATTTGGGCTGCTGTTCTCGCCAATGAATACAATACCCTCTCTTCCATCTTCATTTTCTGGAGCGACAAAGTCCCTTTGTGGGGATATTTCCTAATTTTCTGGTTTGCATTCCTTGGTTTCCAGTTGTTAGGCGTTGCAGCTTTCGGAGAAGCGGAGTTTTGGCTCGCACTCCTGAAACTTGGAGGACTAGTCGCCTTCTTCATCTTCTCCATTATTTACACAGCTGGAGGACTTCGCGGCCAAGAACGCGCGCTCGGATTTCAGTATTGGCATGACCCTGGGGCTTTTGCCGATGGATTCCGAGGGGTTGCGAAAGTCTTCGTTTTCTGCTCGACATTTTATGCAGGCTGTGAGTCTATTGCAGTGGCGGCGGCTGAAACCCGAAACCCTAAGCATGCAGTTCCGCTGGCAATTCGACAGGTTTTCTGGCGTATCATCTTTATCTACATGGGCTCGGCTCTCTTTTTCGGAATGACATGTCCATGGAATGCACAGGGGTTGGCAAGTGCGGGGTCCAAGGCATTAAGAAGCCCGATGACTGTTGCAATTCAAAATGCGGGATGGGAAGGAGGCGTGCATTTGATAAACGCGTTTATATTGGCTACTTGTTTGAGTGCTGTGAATAGTTCTATTTACATTGGATCGAGAACCATTCTTTTCATGGCACAAGAGGGACATGCGCCGAGGTTCTTGAGATTCACAGATAAGAGAGGGGTGCCGATCTATGCGATTGTGTTTACGAATCTCTTCGGTGCACTGAGTATGATGAATGTTTCGTCAGGAGCAGGAGCTGCATATAACTACATAGTCAATCTCTCCGGTGTATCGACTTTCCTTGTTTGGGGCTCCATTTCATTCATACATATCCGATTCCGCTCAGCATGGAAAGCTCAAGGCAGAAGGGTGTCGGATTTGCCGTTTGTCTCTTTCGGGTACCCGTATAATGCATATTTTGGATTAGGAGCAAATGCTTTTTTGGCTTTAGTACAGGGTTGGACAACTTTGAGCCCGTTTGTTGCAGGGGATTTTGTGGATGCGTATATCCTATTGGCGCTCTTCCCGTTGATATGGTTGGGGTATAAAGTATGGTTCAAGACGAGCATTTGGGAGTTGAGAGAAATTGATCTCGATGAAGGTAGGAGAGATGATCTGGATCCTGCCGCTGCGGGCGATTTTGAGAGTTTGGGGGATGGGTATGAGAGCGGGATGGTAACGAAAAAGCCGTTATGGAGAAGGATTGTGAAGAACCTTTAGAGCTTGTTTTAGAATCCATTTTTACATATATCCCCGTTTGCACGTCTCCGATTGAGAGTTGACAGCGTTTCCATGGCCTTCACTGAAAAGTTTCGATTCTGCTGTGTTGCGCTGCAGTTAGCCGTACTCCTATTTCTACACAATTTCTAGTTGCTGAAAACTCTCCATCTAATATGCACGGGCACAGAAATGACTTACATTTTCGGTTTTTCAATATTGCTTTTTCCGTCTTTTAGGTTGAGAATCGCTAGGAGTTAAATGGCTTCAGCCCAGTTTTATTGACTATTAGAATGTCCATAGCTCCACCTCCGTTTCCAAAATTGCAACTGTGAAGTCTTCATGTGTGTTTACAACTGAAAATTTCTGTCCCCCTCAACTTCTTCTCTACCTCGTCAAAGCAAACCACCTCTATCAATCTCTAACACCATGGCGCCTAAACTGTATCCTTATAGCGTTATCATATCTACAAACAAGCGAAGATTGGGTCTATCGGATTGCTTGTCGCGGATCATCTTGAGGGGATTCTTATCTCCTTTTGAAAGAAAATAATGTATTTTCTTTGCAGCTTTGTCTTTTTTTTCCTTTTTCGTTGTCTTTTGCGCCGTACTTTATGGGGATGGGACTACTCTTTGCGTGGAGCTTTTCAATATTTAAACCGTTTCCAAAAATAGAAAGTGCGTTTGGGGGACAGAAGAAATTTCACTAGGGCAACTCCATCCACAGAGTATTGTTCCCAAGAGGGGAGGAGTGGAGGGAGGGTAGCGACGCGGATATCGTCAGACCTGGATTGTCTGGTGGAGAGAGGAGTGGAATAATGAATGTCATACCAAGTTGTGGTCCATGACTCGAGCTATCTTGTCTGATGAAATAGAGAAAGAATGCTAGCTACTTCTGGGGGGATTTGGGTAGTTGTTTAGTGTTGAGACATCGAGAATGTGCAATAGGAATTAGGTATCACTAATCTCATCCCCACCTAATATATCCGGTCTCACTGTACCATGAAGGCCATTGTGCATATTATCAAGATATGGCTGTTACCCAAACTAGGCACCTAGAACCAATGGAATCATCATCTTTTGATACAGAAAAGAGAGGCTGTAGCAAAATTACAGAACTCTCTAACTTTTCTTTCCTGTTATACTCGAATGCCATATCAATCGAAAGCTCCTTCAGATATCTATCTACACCATAGAAAAGCAATTGCACCCGCCCAAGTTCGGTCTCCCAACGTAGCGTCGCGCCTTCGCTTCAAGTCGAACATTAATGCCCACGCTGTATATTGCAAGCAGTAAGATACGGAACACGAAATTCCAACTCCAAAGTTGTGCCGTGTCCCGCATGTTCACTTCCTCCATACGACGGTTCCATCCTTCCTCGATGATATTCGCGATGATCACCATAACGGTGGTTACATTTACTTCTTTCACGAAACTTCTATATGAAATTAGGGCTAAGATATGGAGAACATCATTATCTCGACGATTTTCTACTCTCCAGACCTTTCTTTCTGTCTTTCTTTCTGCCTCTAGGTTGATGAATCTTCACTCCCTCCCATATCCCATGCCGTGCATTGCATTTCATATTAGACAAACGATCATCCCTCCAGCAGCTCCTAGAATTTTGACATACTTGTATTTTGGCCCCGAAAAAATTACATGAAGAGAGCCATCAAACTTATCATATCATATCATATCATACCAACGAGAAGTGAAAGAGAACTTGAAGATGCTTGATTGATATCTTTCCAGATCACCCTCTCTCTGCTTTATTACATTGCAATATTACAATCAATCACAACTTCAAAAGAAATGGGTTTTTAATGATTATTCGGACTATTACTGTGACAAGGGTATAATGGCTTGGAAGGGTATTCGTATAATCGAATCCTTTAGTCTCCTCCTCAACTTATTCAATAATATAGAACCGTCCTTGAGAGTAAAATTTCCATGCTTCAAAAGACCCAGGCCAAGGAAATCGAACTGGCTCAACACTGAGAATACCCAATATTCGAAAAACCAACCTGCCTCTACTCTAATTAACGATACTTTGTAAAAACCCAGCGCCTTCCATTTAATCCTTTCCATGTAATCCTTTCCCATACTTTGATAGGGATTCAGCCGCATCAAGAGTAATTTACTCCTCAACAGTTGTGATTCGGGGGTTACCATTCATGTATTCTGCCTTTTTCCGTTCAAACTCCTCTCGAGCTCTATCAAGCCTTCTCTTGACTGCACCGGTCGTCATAAGTTTTTCCTCGAAAATCGGCATCTCACAGTCCAAGCTTTCAAAAGGACCTCCTTCAACAAACGTAATAGGATAGTGTTGTACGCGTTCCAAATCGACCGTTCTTAATGACTCAACTTCCTGTTTATAATTATGCTGCAGGGAAATAAACTCTTGCTCCTTGATTTGATCATATGGCTGTTCGTAGAAGGCTAATGAATTCTCGATATCTTGTATGTCAATCAGCACAAGATCATCCAAACAAGCGATGGGATGTCGCCGATGCACCATTGTTACAGTTTCGACGACCCCTCCCCGAAGAAACCAATGTAGCCATTTTTCCATGAAGGTCCACCTAGAATAGTTCACGAAACTGTTTAACTCAACACACGACGGGCGCGTGAGTATAGCCAAGTGTTTAATACGTTTGAAGTCAGGCACCCACACGATGCCCCTCCGTAGAGCCCCTGAACATTCGTTAAAACTAAGCATGTCAAAGTACAGAATATCGGTGTCGAAATTGAACAGTATATGAGGAGCTGGAGTTAAGGCGTTTGTCAGTGGCGATTGAAATGCTTTAGTATAATATGAGCATGCTATATCATACGACTCATGATACACATAAAGCAATGGATTTGAGGTACGGGTGCGGAAGGTATAACCTCGATTGTGTCTCGATTCTACACCGAAGAGACCTGCCTCGCTGTGGTTGGGATGTTGGGGCTCTTTCAGTACTGATACTACACGAGGCTCTGAAAGTGCTTCTTTCCAGATCATAGCTCTGAGCTCGTATGTCAGTTGGATAAACAGCGGGAATGATTCTGAATTAGAGGCTGTGTCGGTATAGAAGTTTGCACCTCGTAGTGGGCGTAAGATCTCAACCTTCTTTAGAAACCTATCTTCTTGAACAGAACACTCTGGACACCCTGAATCTAGTGCATGGTATTGAACATCGCAGTTAATACAAGAGACAACATAGGTGGAGGAGTTTGATCTAAGAACGCGTCGGTTCTGTTCCTGTTTCTGTTTCTGTTTTCGTTTCCGTGCCATGATGTAACGAGAGAACGAGAGGATGAATATGAAGATGAATATGAAGATGAAGATGAAGATGAAGATGAAGAGAAAGAGGAAGAGAAAGAGGAAGAAGAGAAAGAGGAAGATATATATACGTTAGGTGCTGTGGAGGAAGGAACGGCTTATAAAGCCTTACATAATCAATTCCACATCTAAGGGCCTAACTTGGAAAGCATAGGTAACCTAATATTCAAATTATTCCTTCTCACCTCTAATCTAACCTATGACTATAACTCCCTACGGTATCTTCAAATATCATGAACCTGTTTGGAACAATGAATTATGCCCCCGATTGCCGAACCATTTGCGATACCTCATATGGAAAAAGGTTTTGCCTGGACCGTGTATCATATACCTACGATATCGATTACTCAAGTTAACAGATAGGAAAACCGGATACTGGATCGTTTACTCTTTTCCTGAAATTTTTGAAGCATTTGCGATACCTTATATGGAAAAACGCTTTGCTTGGACTGTGTATTATATATCTAAGACGTTGATTACTCAAGTTACCAGATGCCAGATGGGAAAACAAGTTTTGGATACGAATCGCCTACTACTATACCCATGGCATACGCATGCCGTGAAGCATACATGGTGGTTCTGGGATAGTACATGGCGGCATTGGATCTATTCCCCAGACATGGTTCAATTTTGATATTGACACTCTTTACCTCGATTGTGGACCCATTACACAACATCTACAACTGGAAATGAATTGTGTGAGCTGGACATCCGACTTGCAAAAGGTTCAACGTATCGCTATTTTCAGCTACCCAGAAGAAACATATGGCTATCCTCACCACATCAGGACTTTTTCCATGCGCGGTTTCACATTTGGAGATTGGCTGTACTATATGTTATATCACGGCAATATTACCCATGTTATCTTCACAAATAGACGTCACCGGGCAACTGTCTGCGATAATCTCACACTCATCGACTTACAAAACCCTGCTACTTCATTGTCTGTATATGAGAGGCCATACGATCCCATAGCGGAGAGAGCACTACGACGAAAACAGGAATCGTTCCGCAATCGATATTGTTCACATAATGTTAAGCTAGGCCCAAGCCTGGTGAACATTCGAAGCTTGGATGATTTGAGATAACAAGAAGCTGCTGCAAATGGCGGCGTGGTTCCTTATCAGATGCCAATAATCGAATGTAAAACCATGATGACGAAGCCGATGGAGACAAAGCTAAATGAAGCTGCAGCACAGTATCAACTCAAGAAAATCGAATACGAAAGGAAACGAAGAGAAAGGAGGGAGATGTTGAACGGAACCTTTTTGCCATAGAAACTACGACGATCGGAAATTGAGTGACTTGATATAGGATAATCTAAGTGTGGGGGTACACATTGCATGCTAACCATCGCTGGCAAACCACCATGTTCACTTTCCATGTGAACTGGTATTAGCATTTGTAATATCTTTGAAAAGCCCTGTTGTGGATGTTCATTTGAGAGGTATTAAGGAAAGAAATTCATTTTCTCATCTCGCACGAGGACTATTGTTATATCTATCTACCTAAAAGAGGAACAGCTAGGTGCTCGGTGCAAGACCTGGAAGAGAATGGTTTTGTTCGTGATGTGGCAATTTGTATAGTATACAGACTTCCCTCCAAACATCGGTATTTCTTCAACATTACAAGCAAAACATAGAGGTACCTAACAACGACTACTATCCTTAGAGTTCATTTGTAATCTTCGCTATGCATCACCATTATGACTTCTTTGGAGCATCTCGGTCTACTCTTTCTTCCGGCAATTTTCTGTATTTAGATTCGCTCAGGCTACCTGTGAATGCTAAAAACGAAACTGGAGTTCGACCAACATCCTCGATGCTTTTCGGGTGAATAGCACTCCAGCGTATGTGTTTATACGCAACAGCCAAATATGTTTAATTGCTTGAACAAATGGTACAGGTGTAGTACGGTCTAATACTCGATCACTTCAAGTCTTTTCACTCCCATATTACTTAGAAGTCAACCCACATATACTGGAGCGTTTACCTTTATTCTCAAATTGAATGTTCATTTCCTGAACAAGAAGTGCTAATGGATTCTCAAAATTTAGTTTTCTTTTTACTATAATTCTCTCTACCCTTTTCATTCCTCTCCATGGTATTTCTTTCAATCTCCACACCCCTTCTACCATCCCCATTCCCCGCCTCTCTCTTCTCATCCTCACTGCCCTCCAACCCAAAAGTCAAAATAAAACTCGATCCCCTACTCACAGCTCCCAAGCAAACACTGTCCTTCGCGACATTGAATCCCAATTCACCAAATCCACCAGGGGGGCCCAACATTTCCTTCATCTCATTCAACGCTTCCTTATCAATCACCAATCTCCAATCCAATTTCCTCTCATGATCGCCATTCTTAAGACTATCACTTCTCTGGCGGGACAACTCGATGATCTGTTCTTGATGTCCGTTTCCACTCTCGTCCTCCATCTTACTCAACATCGACTCCGAATCGTTCCTCCAATCCATCATCGAAACATATTGATGGAGTTCCAAAGCACGCCGTTGGGTCCTTGCAAGAACTATCTTATGATCTTGTCGAAGCTCGTGGAGAATAGGTATTAGAGTATCGGAAATAAGAAGGAAGGTCTGGGACAATAACCATGTGGCTATCAACTCCACCGCAAGCAATATGACACTCCCCGCGATCCCAGACTCTACTCCGCCGGCCCAGTATCTCATGTTGTATAAACTATCCCTCCATTCCATATATGTTGCCGTGGTTTCACGACTCGAGACTAGCCAAACGATAGTATCTAATATCAAGGAGAGGATCCTATCGACGAATCCATGAATGATCCATAACCCTCCCACTAATAAGTATGTCTCCCCAGTCGTTGGACCTTTGATCGAGGTTGTATATGAGGATCGTGAGGTAGGAGGAAGTCCTCGGCGGGACAATTTTTGGTTTTGATATAATACTTTGAAAATAAAATATTGTATCATGACCATAAAGAACCAAGCCACCAAATTCGACAACACAAAAGTCGTAAAAGCGAGATTAATAGCCGGTCCGTCGATCTCAACATGGCGGTCAATGCCCTTGAGCTCTCCAAATGAATCCATCTCTAGCTTTATATCTCAACATGCAATTGTGGGAACCTCAAATCACGAACAAACGTTGGGTCATTGAAGATATCAAAAAAAGAAAGAAAGAAGAAAGAAAGAAAGAACAAAAAAAAGAAAGCTTCCATCACGTAAAGCTACCTCCCATCACATTATAAAAATACATATTCGAACAGCCAAGCCTCAATTAAACGCACCTCAACCTTTCAGCCCTAAGAATACGTAGCTATACGGCGTATCGAATACGCCTTACGAAACATGTCCCCACACCGATCGTAAGAATTGTCAAGTACGTACGCCAAACGAACCAATAGGATTGTGGTGGCTACGAATGAGAACGGGAGTTACTTAATGTCCGTGATCATGAGTTTTCAGGGGTAATGGTTATGGTTTAGCGCGAGGTGGACCGGAGTGGGTTTCCGAGATATCCGAGATGGGGATGCGAGCGAGGTGTGCACGTGGAGTGGAGGGTATGATCGAGAGACGGTAAAAAGGTATGAGGAGTGAGAGAGAGACGAATGTTCCGTGATAGGTATCGCATGACTTCCACGGACTTTATATTAGATGGCAGGTATTGTTCTTATTGCGAGTACGACATTTCGATCTCGATTCGGATCCGGATATTCTGGAAATGCCGTGCCCGTTCCGCATTCGCCGTAGTCCTTATGGTATCATGTGCCAGTCTTATGCATGAGGCTGAGACTGGTGGGTGCGTCGATTGTGATCCATCACCACCCGCATCTCCTCCCATTCCTTTGCGAGCTCTCGGAACGAAATCTCGCTGAGGTACTTCCAGGACGGTCCCCGGAGAGCATATAAGCTCAACGCTCGGACGAGTACACTGCTTCTGTCCTCGGCTTCCCATCTATACCCTGGGACGAGTTTCTCCATGAGGTCGTAGAAGTGTCGTTTGATGATTTTTCTCTCGTCTGGGAAGAGTTCCCGGTGGTCCCACAACCAATATGGTGGTACTCGCGTCATGAGGCGAGGGAGCTAGAGGATATGTTAATTGGAAGTTCCAATATCTTGTATGGAGAGGAGAAAAAATGATTAGTACTCACGACCAAAGAATGATCCCAGTCCACCACTGCCGTTAATTCGATATTTCTTGGGCCAGCGCAGTGGAACATGACGTTTCTGGGATATAGATCTGGATGCCAGATTGTAGGAGTGCCATCATATCGGCGAAAAAGTTTATATTCATTCATCTCGTCGAAGATTTTTTTGAGTTGAAATAGATCGATGACTTCTGCCGTGGAGAGGTTTTCTTTGCTCACACCGCTCCAGGCATTCACCAAACTGCCGATAAAATTTTCAAAATCCGGCTGGGTTGGAATCACCACACCCTGAATGACTGGGGTAACGATCCTCGTCTGCATAGAACTGCCAATGAACCCCATATTCCTCGAAGCCATATCCGGTCGGTTATCTATGATACCATAGCTCGAAAACGTGACACTGGATTCCTTTTTCTCAATGAACTTGGCAATCTCCTCGGCAAATTTCAATCGTTCTCCTAAATCATAGAGGCCGGTGCGAGGGATTGACGAGTCGAGGATACGATAGTGTTTTTCGAGAGTTTCTCCCGCCGCTTTTCTTTGAATAATATAAGGGCACTTGATGGGATTATCAAACGACGCATCATAGGCCAAAATAGCCGGGATAGGTAAAGGAGTTTCACTCGATCCTCCCTCTCCATATGCATGTACCAAAGCCACTACTCTTTTCGTAGCACCATGGATCACGTCCTTGGTATCTCTGGGCTTATACATCATGGTGCGGAGGATGCAGTGCTCGCGATTTCCGAGGATTTGTGGCGCATTGCCATGACTAGATGGCTTGAACAGCGTGCATTGAAACATCACCACGTTGTTGTTGCTTCCTCCTCGCATCTCGCAATTTTCGACATATTTTCCAAACCCAATCTTACGGATGAACTTCTCGATGACGGCTGTGACGTGTTCTATTCCCTCTGACGAAGGCGGGAAGGGGTTCTTCTCGGCGTTTTTAGACATGGTGTGTGACTTAGTGGTCGAAATTGAGTGCGAGGATTGAGTGCGAGGATTGAGTGCGAGGATTGAGTGCGAGGATTGAGTGCGAGGATTGAGTGCGAGGATTGAGTGATGAGAATTAAGTGATGAAGTCTGAGCAATGAAGCCTGAGTATTGAAGATCGAGTAGTCAGGTTGAGTAGGTATTAAACCTTGAGAATGAAAGCTCTCTATCAAGATCGAGCAACAAATATTGCTGGTGAAGATTGAATATCAAAGATTCGAGTCAGTAAGGTTAAATCAAGAAGAACTTATTGGTATGTAATGAAGTCAAGTATCAAATCAGTAATTGCAGAGTAAAAGGTTGATATGAAACTATTGTTGATTGTTTACTAGTTAGGGAGGTAAGGTAAGGTAGTCAAAGGTTGTGTATGTTGTTAGGATTTACCTATCACCCCGGCGATATTTCTCGATGCTTTTCCATCGGAAAAGCCAACCACAATAACAATACTCCACAACTTTAGACATCAATTGTAACCTGTCTAATTATCTCTTTCTGGTTGTAGAATTGAGAGGTTTCTTTCACTGTACTCATCTATGTGCAGTGCATCAGGGCCCTTTGAGACGGAACTTGGATTTTTACACTTCAATAGTTGCTTCAATTCCATAATAATACTAAAGGATTCAGGAAGATGACAGCGCTATATGTAGCGGTCTAAGTATTACAACTATACTTCTACATCCATCTTAAAATGAAGAGTTAAGATTATATATACCCGCCTCTTTGCATCTGCTCCTCATATAAAATTGAGTGTAAACCTTCCACCAAAATCCCAGTTCCTCACATGGACCCAACGTCTGGCATTGGTTTCTCCTTGATATCCTTAATCAAGGATCTAGAATTGGCGTTGTCCTCAAAGCTCAACTCAATCAGGTCCTTTACCTCATCTTTTGAGAAATACAAACTAAGATGGCTCTCAAACCAAAGGAACCTAATGTCCTTCAGATTGCTCTGCAAGACTTCACTCAGAAATTGCATCTTTAGCCAATTATTTGCATAGGTTCCGATTTCATTTGCTTTGAACAGAGAATCCAGATCGTTGACTTGCTGAATTAGCAATGCTATTCTTTCGGCGGCATCTACTCCAAGATCTGTGAGTTCGAAAACATCATTGATGATTCTGGTGGCCACTGTGTTGGCCAGTGTACCAACAGCTGATGCCCAAGTTGAATATGGAAGTATCTGTTTCCATGAGGCAGACTGTTGGTTGATATGGCTGATGGCACTACGAATTGCATTTTCGCTGTCGTTATAAACGAAGTTTTGAGAACCTAGATGATGTCAGCAAAGTTGTGGAATGATAATTACGTACACATACCACCAAGTAAGTCATTTAAGATTGCTCGTTGTGTGTCCATTTCATTTTTGTAGGCTCTCTTTCCGAAGCTTTCAAGAGGCCCAATCTCCGAATCAATCTTGACCAGATTGAAGGCTCGAGGGGGTAAGTCTGTTCGTGAATGCCATTTTGTGGAAAAACTTTTTAATTTATCAACCAGCCACATAGCATCATTATAAGAAAACCTATATTAAAAACAGTGAGAATGTTATACGGGAGGTTTAAGGCTTATAACTTACATGTTCCCTTTTGGATCGTCGGCATAGTAACATGGAGATACAGCACGATACATTGCTAGAATTAAGGTGGGGATATTGGACAAGCCAACGGCAGCGGGTGACACCGGAATGAATTCATGACTTACAACGTTAGTGATTGGGAGACTCTAAACTTGGAGATTAGAAATACGTACTCTGGCTGCATTAATTTGGAGCCATCTTCATAGATAGTGACAATGTGGTTAAAAATCGTTATTGGCATGGATGATGTCCAATACTTCTCTGACAGTGTGACGTTACGCTTCTCTGTTGAATTATTTGTGTTGGCAGGACTCTTCGGTATCACGGAAATCTGCGGTGGACTATCATCGAAAGGTGAATCGACAGCAATGTTATCATCATCCCCCCAGCCCCAAGCATCTTCTTCATCGGGTTGAAGATCCTCTTCTCGAAGGGGGGATATGGAGATTGTGCTGGCGCTCCGTTCCTCGTCAAGTGAAGCTCGGTTTCTCATCACAGGGTGAGTTTCTTCCTCTTCCTCATCTTCTGCATCACCCCAGCCCCAATCATCTTTCACCGTCTCGCCACTTGAAGTAACATGCATACTATCATCCTTGGTGACCATACGCATTTCCACACGTTTAGCTTCTTGAGGTAGACCAACACCTGGCATTGCTCTATTAGTATGACAAGTATAAACCGAGAAAAGAATCTATATGTAGCGATGGAGAGGGTGATTGCACATACCAATGGCTAACGCATTACGAATTTGGTCTAGTGATGTTTCTCTCTTCTTAGTCAACCAAATTTTGGAAGCGCCGGCAACCCAATCATGAAACTCCTCTGCTCCTGGCCAATTCAAAGATTCCAAGGTGTCAGCAAATTCACCCGCTTGGGCGAGCGCTTTTTGATAGGCGACCATATCGCTTAGCGAAGTTGGTACAGATGATTCTAGCCACGTTCCAATTATTATTTTAGATAGATCAGGCATCATCGCCGCGGACAAGGACTCCACCATCGACTTGGGTAAGTTCTGATCCAGAAAGCGAATGATGTCTATAATATCCTCAAACAAGGATTTTATGGTAGAATCTGCTTCCTCCTCGGTAACACGGAGAGTGTTGTTCTCAATGCATATTTTGAAAAGAGATGTCGATTCCAGACCGGTCCGATGTTGTACAATGGCTTCATTTAACTTCTCCCATAAATCTTTACCAAACGTATCAAGCTCTTTAAATCTCGCCAATCCAACTGCGACATTTTCTAAGGTTGTTGAAATGCCGCTGAGCTCCTTGTGGATCGTCATAGAAGCTTCTCCGGGCTGAACACATATCAATGATTTCCGGATTGCATTAAGCTGTTCGTTAATGGAACTTTTCAATCCATAGTATCTTGTGTCCAGAAGCCGCATCGCTCTTACAGTCCTATCCGCTGGAATTTCTGATATCTGATTGCCTGCAACGTCGAGTGAGTGTAACGCCTCGTGAATCTCATGTTTTTCCGCTTCCTCCGCAGCTTTGTCAAGGAAATCATTCGCACGCTTCATGGATTGCAAGCGTTCCATAAGTTGCGCGTTAAACTCAATTTCCTTGACCAAAAGTTCGACATGATTTTTGTGGTTTTGTACATCAGTAACTCGGGCTTCATCCGCTTCTGCTTGTTGGACGATTTCGTTTGCAAGTTTCCTTGATTTATCGATATCGTGCTGGAGGGCTTCGGCATGTTTTATCCATGTATCGACATCAGCGCTTTCACCACTAATTTGACGAATTTCTGTCTGCATGTGTTACAGTCAGTAGCAAAAACCAACGGTAATGATTGGCAGCTTTTGGAGACTCACTTCGAGAGATAGTTTAGCTTGATTCAGAGCTTCTACAGCTGCTGGCAGAGCTTCGTTTTCAATCACGGATGCAGAGATTGACTCGTCTGGGAACTCTCCATTGGAAGCAAAATCAATGAGGGTTTGGCTGAGTTGACCGGCAGCCATCGTGGAGGAGGCCATGGTGTCGAAGTATCACAAAAAGTGGTAAATGTTGAAATTGTGGACAATGGATTGTGCTAATTAGCACCCCCGCCGTTATCTTCACGTAATTCCCAGATAAAAGAGAATCTGCGGGAGTGAAGTTTAGTTTTTTTGTTCTTTACTACTATTTTTCTTAGAACAGATAATCATCTATGATCATGGAAGCAGGTCCGGGAGCAGGTATGATCGATCATGATTTAAGGTTAACCTATCTGCTGACTAAGAATATATTCAAACGCGCGGTATATTCAAACGCGCGGTTAAGCTAGCGTTTGACATCTCGCCAATCACAATTCACAAGCGCTAAAGTACTTTTCCACGCCACATCACAATTCCATCCCATCGTTCGTTGTAAAGTTGTAACTTTATATTTGGATCATCCACCATTACTCAAACCATTCTTTGTTTTTTATGAAAGATTTGGTATCCAAAATATCTTTACATACGAGGTAACTTATCCATCACTGCCTCTCTCCTAGCTAGAGGCTTCTTCTCACTTCTCCTGGCGACCTCAATTCGCCAGTTTTCCCGTTGGACCAGGTCTGGATATCACAAAACCCAACAAAGGTACGACAATACTTGCCAATAGTACCAATTTTTTTTCTCTATCACATTGTTCTCCCCAATTTTTCAAAGTCCTTCAAAAAGGTCTTTATATTCTACAAAGTAGCTTCTTTGTTGATTTTAGTACCACTCATCCTCATCTTCATGGCGGGGTATAACTTGCCCCGCAAATTGTTGTCTCTGGCCGTGGCTATCGTTCCCTTCCTTGCTGTTGTGCTTTACCAAGCGGTGGATTCAACCTGGTATGCTATATTATACTATCGCAATTCAATCCAAAATCCTTTCATTTACTCCTGCCCAATTTTGTCAATTTAGTATTGTACAGACGGTGATGATCATGATGAGATTCAAATACCTCTTTCATTCTTTTTGGTCTTGGAAACTTATGTAATTTCCTTTTTCCTATTCCATTTTATAAAACCTCGACTTACTGGGAGTTAACGTAATTTTTCACGTGGATAAATTTCAATTGCGTTTAAACCTCATTCTAATGAATATTACAGGTATTCTTCTGGAAGAGAGCTGCCCAACTTTTGGATGCCCAACTCCTTCATCAAAATGCCAAGTCAAACGAAGAAAACTTATTTCCGTACGGTGCAAAATTTCAAGACTGATTATGCCCCTACCAACGTCACCCAATATGTCTCGGAACGTACTGGTATGAATGTTGTCGTGGTTGATCAGAAGGGACCTCAAGTCAATGGATATTTTGCATTAGCTACGGAAATTTTCGACGACTCTGGATCACCGCATACCTTAGAACATCTCTGCTTTATGGGATCTAGAAGCTACCAGTACAAAGGCTTACTCGATAAGCTTGCCACCAGAGCTTACTCTAATACCAATGCATGGACCGCTACGGATCATACGGCCTATACATTAGAAACAGCAGGATGGGAAGGATTTTCTCAGATTCTCCCTGTTTACCTTGAGCACTTGATCTTACCCACACTGACAGAGGAGGGTTGCTACACTGAAGTGCATCATATTGATGGCGAAGGTAACGATGCAGGTGTAGTATATTCCGAAATGCAAGGAATTCAGAACACCGGCTCTGATATTATGGACCTACGTGCTAGGCAACTTCTTTATCCCGAAAACGTTGGATTCCGTTATGAGACTGGTGGCTTGATGGAGAATCTGCGTATCTTGACCCCAGAGCGAATCCGTGCATTTCACAGAGAGATGTATCAACCTAAAAACCTTTGCCTTATTTTAATTGGTGAGGTAGATCAGAAAGAATTGCTTGAAATATTGGACACCTTTGAAGAGGGTATCCTAAATGATATTCCATCTCCAACTGCTCCATTCAAGAGGTACGTGTGATCAATTCCGGTAATGAATGTCATTCTGACGTATATAGACCATGGGTGGATTCAGCCCAACCACCAGCGCTCACCAAAACCATAATTGAGACTGTAACCTTTCCCGAGGAGGACGAGTCAATGGGAGAGATTTGGGTTGGTATGTTTGGTCCTGATTGCAAGAATTCTGTAGAGACCGCTGCTCTTAATGTTCTCCTAGCGTATCTCGCTGGATCTTCCGTTTCGGTCCTTGAGAACGTTATGGTCGAAA
Organism: Ciborinia camelliae; assembly: GCA_025890175.1. Lineage (NCBI taxonomy): Eukaryota > Fungi > Ascomycota > Leotiomycetes > Helotiales > Sclerotiniaceae > Ciborinia > Ciborinia camelliae. The sequence goes on from JANPYM010000003.1 coordinate 3,187,113, forward strand.
AAGAGGAGCTTGCGAGTTCGATCGCATACTGGTGGGACGCTAGACCAAATTCCGTGATTTGGTTTCAACCAACTGGAGTACAAACCGAAAAACTTGCATTCGTAGAGAAACGTCTCTTTGAACTTCTCAGGGAGACTGCGGAGAATCCTCTGGATATGACATACATGAAGAATTGCTTAGAAAGAGAACGCAGACAATGCAACTTCGAGGCCGAGAGCTCTCAACGTTTCTATGCCGAAGTCATCATAAATGACTTTCTTTTCGGTAAAAGAGATGGCTCTACGTTGAGGGAGTTGGCTACACACGCGGAATTCGATACAATCAGTAAATGGAGTGAGCAACAATGGAAAGACATCTTGAGAAAATGGATTGTTGATGCGCCTCACGTTTCTTTACTCGGGACTCCCTCGAAAGAGATGTCGGAGAAAATAAAGAGAGAAGAAGAGACTCGAGTTGCAGAGCGAAAAGAACAACTGGGAGTAGAAGGACTCGAAAAGTTGGCAGCAAAACTTAAGGCAGCAATTGCCAAGAATGATGCCGAGATACCCGCTTCACTTCTACAGAAGTTTTCCGTACCTGGAACTGATTCAATTCATTTCCATAAATCGACTACCGCCAGGTCTGGCTTGGCTAAGAAACTGGGTACACCTGAAAATGACATTCAAAGAGTCATTGATTCGCAAGCATCTGAACTTCCCTTGTTCTTGCAATTTGAGCATGTCCCAACAAATTTTGTGCACTTGTCATTACATTTTGGTACTACGGAGATTCCTTTGGAGCATAGACCCCTCCTTAGTCTATTCATAGACAATTTCTTCGATACACCTATTCTCCGCGACGGTAAGCGAATAGAATTTGAGCAAGTCGTTACAGAACTAGAACATGACACCATCAAATACGAAATGAGAGGAGGTTCCACTCTTGGTGATGCAGAAGGACTCATGATTCGATTCCGAGTTGAGCGAGAAAAGTACGAAACAGCCATCGAATGGATCCGGACCATGATGTTCGACAGCATTTTTGATGCCACGCGTCTTAACACCGCGGTCACCAAAATCCTCGCTGATATTCCCGACAACAAACGCGATGGAAATAACATGCTTTACACCGCCGAAGGTATGCTCCACATGTCTAATGAATCGAGCATGAAAGCACGAACTACTCTTGTAAAATCCGTCTATATGAAGCGCCTCAAAAAGCTTCTCAAAAAAGAACCCGAAACCGTCATTGGCTGGCTTGAATCCCTCCGTAAATCCATCTTTAAATTCAACAACATCAGAGCCCTCGTCGTTGCAAATATCGACAAACTCCCATCCCCAGTCCAAGCTTGGAATCCTCTTATCTCCTCCCTCGACAAACCTACCCCCGAAAAGGATCTCCTCCCCATCCGCAAACAGCACACACTCCTCTCTGAAGACGGAAAAAATCTCGGCCAAGCAGGCGCCATCATCATTCCAATGCCTACCTGCGACTCCTCATTCCTCCTAACGAATTCGCGCGGTACAAATTCTTACACCGATCCCCAACTTCCCGCACTCCGCGTAGCTCTGTCTTTCCTTCGCGCCGTAGAAGGTCCATTGTGGACCGCTATCCGTGGAACTGGTCTTGGATATGGATCATCATTTCACAACGATCTTGACACCGGATTTGTGCAATTCAGCGTCTATCGCTCTCCTGATGTATTCCGTGCTTTTGCTGCTGGCAAGAAAATCCTCGAGGAATATATCTCTGGCGACAAGAAAATGGAAGATGCAGCACTAGAAGCGGCTATTAGTGATATAGTGGTTGAAGTTGTTAATACCCAAGTCACGATGGATCAAGCTGGGCAAGATAAGTTCGTAAAGGGGGTTATGAAGGGTTTGCCCGAGAATCATAATGAAGAGTTGTTGAGAAAGGTTAGGGATGTAGGGAGGGAGGAAATTAGAGGGGTTATGAAGGATGTTTTGATGAAGACTTTTGAGCCGGGGATGAGTAATATTATTGTTACTTGTGCGCCGATTATGGAGGAGGTATGTTTTCTCCGTTTCTCTCCTTTTTCCTCGCATACTCACCCCTTCTATCTTATCCATTGGAGACCCCACCCTTCTAAGCATCTATACTAACCAAACAAATCAGGCCATAGTAAAGAACTTCCAATCCCTCAACTTCAAAACCCAAGTTCGCACGCTCGCGAGCTTCGAAGATGATTATGGGTTGGCTGCGCCGGAAGATGATGGTGAGGATGAAGAAGATGACGAAGATGATGATGAAGAAATGGATGACGGGGAAGATTGCAGCGAGGAGGAAAGTGATGTCGAGATGAAAAATTAGTTTGAAATGGAAAAATTTAGTGCGGAGGAAAAGCAATTCTTTTTTTTTATTTTTTAAAAAAGTAGCTGCCATCACCGTCTTTTGATTTCTTTCATTAGATAGGAAGGACAGTCAGATAGGTACGGTTACATTTACTATTTATCATACCAACAAATTACTACCTACTTGTAGGTGAAATGAAATGAAATGGCGAATATCCAGATATTTTTTGTCGTATGCTCAGTATGTATTGTATCTTCATGATTGATTGATTGATTGATTACCTGGTAGATAATAGGCCACTAATTGTTCAACAGTGAGCTATCTATCCATGAATCAATATGCTCAGCACTCATACTTGAGGTAGAAGAAGTATGTTTCGTAGTTAGGTAGATATGAAAAGTTAATCAATCTTCTGTATTCGGCTCATAGCATAGCGCTGAATACGCACTCGGTAGGGAGGAAAAGAAAAGTGTTATCGGATATCTGAAAGAACCATTCATTCATACCGTATCCCCCACATCATATCATGTCACACCAGCCAGCTAGCCATCCTTATTGATAAAAATCCAGTTTCATAAAATAACCCAGCCGTCCAATTCACACCGTCCCGTCCATCCCGAATCAACCCCTCCCACAAACTCCACCCGCTTAAGTCCCATCCCATCCCATCCCATCCCATTCACCAAGCACTAACTCCACTCCCCTCAATCTGCATACCCATCGCATTAGGCATACCGATAAGAATCTTGCCCTTGGGCACCCTCACATCCCTGACTTTAAAATTGCCAAAGATGATCAACTTCTTCAATTTCGGACACGTTCTGAAGATGCTCTCGACGACAAAATCATTGACTTCCTGACAGAAAGAAAGATTCATCTCTTGTAATTCCGGGTATGTTTTCATGACCGAGAATGCGCTCTCGAAACTTTCCAGGGAGATGTGTCTGCAAGAATTGATATCGAGGTAGCGGAGCGCGGCGCCTGAATGCGCCATGAGGGCCTCGAAACCCTGGGAGCAGAGGCCGATGTCATCGGGATTGTCACGCGGGACCGAGGCATCCACGTGGCGGTTCTTGGAGAGATCGATGAAGGATAGTGGTGGATTGTACCAGTTTGTGAAGAGGTTTGCGAAACCTGCGTCTGTCATGACACTGTTGTCGGTGATGCGCAGTTTGTTTATATTTTGACAGTTGTCATGAATAGCGTTCAGAACTGAATCATTGATTTTGTGGACGCGGCCGAGGGAAAGAGTGCGAAGTTGAGGTCCGATGCTATCAAGGATTTGAACATACGGGGCCGAGGTTTTAGTTTTCTGGATCTCGAGTCCGAGGTGTTGGAGAGTGGAGATACGGGAGATGTGAGCAATACCGTCGTCTGTGACTTTTTGATTGTGAGATATTTTGAGACGAGTCAGTTGTGGACATTTCTTTGCGATCATGTCTATTTGATCATCGCCAAATTGACCATCTGTGTGGTAAACTTTGAAGGATTTGAGGTATGAACCTTTCTCGGTGAAATAACGGTTCCAATAATTATCACTGATGAGATTGCTACCAGACAAACTGAGGTGCTCAAGTTTGATAGTAGTTGCTAGAAGGTGATCCATCACTTTGTCTTTGAATTGTATACCAGATCTAATACGTAGTGATTTGATGCTTGGTACAACTTGGAAAATTCGAATATAATCGTCTGAAGTTAGGTATGCCCCTTCATAGATAGTGATGATTTCTCGACCATTTTGAAGGAACAAGTCCAAGGTGTTGGAACGCAAAAGACGCCTCTTAGAAAGTATGGCTGACAATTTATCCATAAGTGGTTCTGGTAAATCTCCCAAGTCCTCGGCCATGTCGACATTTTTGGCCAAAGTCTCAATACACAAGGTCATTAAATCTTTTGCACCTGGATATATACCATCGAGAAGATTACTCTGAGTCTTTCTTCTTTGGGCACCTGCTTGAGTCTTTCGTTTCTTCCTAGCTTGTCCTTCTTCCTGGTTCAATTCTTTCGTACACTGTGGGCAAAGAAGACCTCCATCTGCACCGGTTCGACTATACGCTGTAACCGTGAATCTCTTCTCGCAAATTTCGCAATTCTCTATTTGGCCTGGCAAAGGTGCCATACTTTCATTGAAAAAGCGAAGGGCAGCTTCATCTTCGCCGGAGACATCTTCATCTGATCCATATGCTTTTCGGCGTTGAAACTGTTTGGAGGCTTTAATCTTGGCAATTGCTTTCTGCAAACTTGTCAGTCCTCCATTTCAACCCATAATGAATCGCAGCCATACCTCTTCATCCTTCTTTCTCTTATTCTTTTGTTCTTCACTTTCATTCAGGCGGGATCTTGTACGTGTAGCAATCTCTGGCGCAGCAGGTATAGATTCATCTTCATTTTCATCCCCATTTCCAACTTCTTCAGCGGTTTGTGAGGCAAGTGCAGCAGCTCGACGAGCATTTGCATATTGACGAATTTGGGTGGCATTTATATTATGAGACTGCGCAAACGATCAGTAATTGAAATCCGCACACTTAGAATAGGATTTAGTATCGTACCGCAAGGAAGTCGGTCAACGCAGATTGACTACGATTTATATCAGTACATTTAAGAGCCCGGGAATTGAAAGGGAATCTTACGGTCCACGAATAGGTCTTCTCGGTGCTGGAGCTCCTGGGCCATTAGGAGCACCAGGTGGAGGGGGAGGGGGAGGATTCCTGCGATGTAATATTCAGTAAGTAGCAAATGGGATATAGTAAATGGCAAAACATACATTTTTGCTTAATTCCGGTATAAAACTCTTCAATATCAGAAAGTTTGATGTACAAAAACTGTAGTCTTTGTGTAGGTAGTAATAGGCTTACTTTCGTTGAATAGGACTGGAGTGCCTTTGTGACCAAAAATAGGAATTGATTGTATCGTCGTCGGTATCCTTTGATGGAACTTTTTGCTCTCAGGACGAGCTTTCGTGGCTGTAGATATATATTTGGAAATCTTAAAATAAGTAGAGGTCGATAGGTAACAAAGATCTTTTTATTTCATTCTTCACCTCATCTCATCTCATAATCAAAATCAAAATCAAAGTCTCTTTATTCTCTCTCTTCTTTTCATTTCGCCTCCCATGAGTCTCATCTGAATTCCGCATAAAGTGTTATTTACCCACAGACCGCGATAGGACTTATCTTTACATGATATTGTATTACATAATCAATGGAATCTTCGAAATCCACCAATCACATTCCAATGGTTGCCTAAAACAACACGTGAGTTGGCGTTCCAAGAATTATGGATCGCGTCTTTCATTCTTATCTGACGAATGACGTGCCGTGGATTTTCTAGGCAGGAGGGGATGGGTGGCAACATCAATTCTCATTCTCATTTTCATTTTCAACTCCAAATTCTTTCATCAACAGTACAGTACATACATTCCTTGAGAATTTCGAGTAAAGTAGAGATTGTGAATAACTTCATCATCTTTCTTCTTGATTCTACAATTCAATTCACTTCACTCTTCCCCTCCTCTCTCCTCCCCTCCCCTCCCTTTCTTTCTTTTTCTTTCATTCATTCATCCCGGATCCTTTCATCTTCTAGGCAGTTCTATCCATTAGGTCCTATCACATCACCTATTGTGATAACGCCTAGAGTTGCAACTGCAACCTACAGACTTTCATTATTCCCTCTCTCCAAAGTGTTTTCTAAAGTTCAACAACCACATCCTATCCACTATCTCATCTATCATACCTCCATAACCCTAAAGGGTCGATATACATCATCCGAAGATATCAATACATTCGTTCTTGTAGATTGAACCGTCGGTGTTTCTTTCATTTTGATAGTGTCGCCTTCCCGGAAACCCCTCTTTTTCGATCAAATCACCCTTGATACTCTCCTTGACGTTCCCGCTTTGTCGAATTCAATAAATATGGCACCAACTAGAAGACCAAGAGATAGACTGAGAAAGGTTGAAGATTCAGAAAGAACTAGTAGTGTTGGAAATCGTAGGAGAAGTTCTCGATTATCTAGTAAGTTCTTTGGTCCATCCGATTTCTGCCTTCATCTTGTATTAACTTCTTTAAATTAGCTCTCAAACAAGATTCCAATCTTGACCTTGACGAACTTTCTTCTCCTGCGCCGCCACAACCAAAATCGAGTTCAATCCCTGCTATTGTCATTGCCGATAGTGATGATGATGATGATGATGATGACTCCTCGTCTGATCTTCCGTCCCCTTCCATGATAAGCGAATATATAAATGCGAAGAAATCTCCAGAGAAAGGAAAAGGAAAACCTGTGGAATCTCGTGAATCTTTATCATCTGTTTCTACCAGCAACGACTATAATGAAGGAAGTGACTATTCTACGCCAGAGACTAGTGGTGTTGCAACTCCCGCGTCTACGAAAAACCCTCTTCTGCCTTCAACTACAATTGACTCTACACGAAGAGGTCGAACTCGAACTATGAACCCAATTCAAAGCACATCTGCCGTCAACGCAATTGCTAGAGCCAGAGCACTCCGAAACAGCATGTACTCCCTCAACCCTACGAAGAAGAGAAAGTTTGTCGAATCTGATGAAGAAATGGATGATGATTATTCACCAGATGCCCGGCTTGCTCGTGCTATTCAAGAAAAGGAATACTCAGCACCAACATCACTTGTTGCTTCATCCTCACCAGATTTAAGAAGAACTTCACGGAAGGCTCAACAGGCCAGGTTAACTTTCGATCCGGATTTCAGTGAGGATGATGAAGATGAGGACTATTTTATTCCTAGGGCTTCTCGTTTTGTTAAAAAGGCGAAGGTTGAGCCAAAGGTTGAACTCTCGAGTACTTACAATGCTGTCAACTTTCACACTCCAATTCGAGTACAAGGTTCTAAATATGATTTTGATGACGATGATGATGATGATGATGTTTTCACTGTCATTGATTCGGATTCGGATGCGGATGTTTCTGTAGCTTCATCTTCTACCCAACGAAGTTCAACCAAGAAGGGATCGAGCCGAATTCAAAAGGTTATTGAGAGACATTCTCAAAACTTCCAAAAACGTCTCAAGGCAGGATCAGCACGTAAGAGCTCGATCAAACCAAAAATCGAGCCATCCATTCCCCAACTCAATTCTGAAGATACTAAGGAATCCAACCGTAGTTCTGCTCTTACAGACCTTCCTTCTCCTATGTCAGAAGTCATCTCATTTGACACCGATAGTGATTCTATGAGTGGAACTGATACATCTGACGAGGAAGGTCCGATCGCTGTTGCCGCCCGTGAACGTAATGCTCGTCACATTATCAATAATCTAGAAGAAGAATCTGATCGACGAGCACGAAAGGAACGTTCGAGGCTTGAGCTTCATCATCCTGAACTACACACAATGTGGAAGGAATTAGAGGATCTACCTAAGATTGGAGACTGCACAATTGAACAGCCAACAAACATCAATCGTGAACTTAAGCCTTTTCAACTTCAAGGTGTTGGATGGATGAAAGCAATGGAAAAGACTGCTTGGGGTGGAGGTTTATTAGGAGATGAAATGGGCATGGGAAAGACAATCCAAGCTGTCTCTTTGATCATGTCTGATTTCCCCGCTAAGCAGCCTTCTCTTGTTCTGGTTCCACCCGTTGCTCTTATGCAATGGCAGCAAGAGATCGCCGATTATACCGATGGTACATTGAAAACCTTTGTCTTTCATGGAAGCAATGCTAAAGCAAAGCGCATCACTGTTCAGCAATTGAAAAAGTACAACGTCATTCTTATGTCATACAACAGTTTGGAATCCATGTACCGGAAACAAGAGAAAGGTCTGAGGCGGCGTAGCTGTGGTACCTTGCAAAAGGAGAAGAGTCCAATTCATCAGATCGCATTTCATCGTGTCATTCTTGATGAAGCACACAGTATCAAGGTAAGACCCAATATGCTGAATTGGTTGTCCTTTACTAACAACATCTTATTAGCAACGAACTTCTGGTTCTGCTAAAGCATGCTTTGCTCTCAAGGCAAATCACAAATGGTGCTTGTCCGGTACACCTCTACAAAACCGTATTGGTGAATTTTTCTCACTCGTTCGATTTCTCGATATTCGACCTTTTGCATGTTATTTCTGTAAACAATGTCCTTGTTCGACTCTCCAATGGGATATGGATAGCTCTAATCGCTGTCAGGGCTGCAAACACAGTGGCACGCAGCATGTCTCTGTTTTCAACCAAGAGCTACTCAATCCCATTAAGAAATTTGGAAACAATGGTCCTGGAAAGGAGGCATTCCGAAAACTTCGAATATTGACTGATAGATTTATGCTTCGTCGTATCAAGCGTGATCATTCATCTGCTATGGAGCTTCCAGCAAAGGAAATTTATGTCGATAGACAATTCTTCGGTGAAGAGGAGAATGATTTCGCTGGAAGTATAATGAATAGTAGCGCTAGGAAGTTCGAAACATATGTTGCCCAAGGTGTCTTGCTCAACAATTATGCCAATATTTTCGGTCTAATCATGCAGATGCGTCAAGTTGCTGACCATCCTGATTTGATTTTGAAGAAGAATGGTGAAGGTGGTCAAAATATTCTTGTTTGTTGTATCTGTGATGAAACTGCAGAGGAAGCTATTAAATCTGCTTGTCGTCATGACTTCTGTCGGGAATGTGCTAAGCACTATTTGAGATCTTCTGGTAGGTCATCTCTATCCCTTTGATTGTCTATTACTAACTTAGCAGAATCCCCCGATTGTCCTCAATGTCATATCCCATTGGCCATCGACCTCGAACAACCCGAAATCGAACAAGATGAAGCCCAAGTCAAGAAATCGTCCATCATCAATCGAATTAAGATGGAAAACTGGACCTCATCCTCGAAAATTGAAGCTTTGGTCCATGATCTCTACCAACTTCGATCAAAAAACTCCTCAAGCAAGTCTATAATCTTCTCTCAATTTACTACAATGCTTCAACTAGTCGAATGGCGTCTCCGTCGCGCAGGTATCACAACTGTCATGCTTGATGGTTCCATGACACCCGCACAACGTCAAGCTTCCATCAATCACTTCATGACTGAGGTCGACGTTGAATGCTTCCTCGTTTCCCTGAAAGCCGGTGGTGTCGCTCTAAATCTCACTGAAGCCAACAAAGTCTTCATTGTCGATCCATGGTGGAATCCAGCAGCAGAGTGGCAAAGCGCAGATAGATGTCATAGAATTGGACAGGCCAGGCCATGCAGCATCACCAGATTATGCATTGAAGATAGTGTGGAAAGTAGAATGGTTTTGTTGCAGGAGAAGAAGGCGAACATGATCCATGGTACTATTAATGCTGATGAAAGTGCGATGGAGAACTTAACGCCAGAGGATATGCAGTTTTTGTTTAGAGGAAATTAGAATTTTCGAAGGGGGCTGGGTAAGAAAGGGTTGTCTGATTTCTTTGTGCGAGGAAATACCTCTGGATTTAAGCTGTACAGCTTCTTGCCCAATGCTTACGCATTTTACAGTACATTTTTTAATCCACTCTTCTGTCACGAAAAGGGAGAGCTAGATGGGGCATTGGGGCTTACTGGCATTATATGGTATGATATGGTATGATATCAGGAAAGCTGGCGGCGTCCGGGGGTTGAGCGTCTTTTTCTTTTTCAGTCCTTTCTGCTTGCTCATATCTTTCTTTGGCATGAGTTGTTTGAAGGGCATTAGCTTTTGTTGTCGAGTATAATCAATAAAATATTTGTAGACATCTGGTCGGGACACACTTGGGTGAACATGCAAACACAGGTCTTAGGGTTGGATAGGTAATTGTTCAAAGCCCGGGAGTCGATTGAATATTGTTTGAGTAGGTAGGTACCTAGGTATTATTCATACTGTAGGTACCTAGGTATCGACCTATCTACCTACAGCAACCGAATTTTCCTTTCCTGCTCGCATAAATTCTTATTTACTACTACACCTATCTACCTAGGTACCTATACCTAGATACCTATACCTAGGTACCTACTAGGAGGTACTTAGAAATTCCAATGCCATATTAAAAGCTGTTAACCCATCCAGCTTGCTTCGTTATGATCTCATACATCTATCTCATACATCCAATGTTCATCCCATCCATTCATCAAACAAAAGAAAAGAAGAGAATGTCAATCAGCATATGTTTCGAATTGGGGGTTGAGAAAAAAAGCTGGAGGTCTCTTGTGTTTGTTTTGGGTGTTGGGTGTTGGGTGTTGGCGTTAGGTGCAGTATTAATTGTTTGTTATGACTTTTCTGGGGAGAGGAGAATTTGGATGGGGGGGTTTTTTTGTTTGTTTGTTTGTTTGTTTGTTTTTTGGGGGGGAGAGGGGAGGGAGAGGAGGGGGGGATATTTTGATGGTGTGGTGTTTGGTGTTTGGTGTTTGATGTTTTATTGGAGCGGGAGCGGGAGCAGGCGAGAAGAGCCGAATTGGGATTCGGGAAGTATTGATGATGGATGGCCCCGGGCATTTGAAAGGCTAGACTACCTAGACTAGGGGGGGAAGGAATACGGGCAGTGCCGGGCAGAAGCTAGTTATTACCTAGGTAGGTAGCTTCGTAGTTGCTGCTATCTATTGCTTCATAGTCAAACATATTCGTTTATTACTGTAGAGTAATAAAATAATATTGGTAGATCCTCCCGTCACCATCATCCACGTTGACCTTCTACCCCTAAGGCATTGCGGGTGGCCGTGGCGTCAAATTCATGCGGATCGGATATTGCGGAATGGCTTACGCAGCGAAACGAGATGGAAAATCTTCATTGGCGAATTCCACTTAAAAACTCCATAATTTGGTCCATAATTTAGGTTGAATTGATTGATTGATCCACTAAAACCTTCATAAATTGCTGATGATTATGAGATCAGATCACATTATTGCCGACATCAAATTTGATTGCTGATAATTAGGTAATCTTTTCTCTCTTACCTTACCGCCGGTATCCAACTTTTCCTACCTAAGAGATTCTAGTTTTGGTTTGCTTGGGGTTAATTATGTTGATATGTATGAGTATTTAAGTATATGTATCTATATGTACTCACCGGTACCTATCTAATTGCAGGTCTGCAGCTTGGTTTCTATCTCCGCCATCGGCCGCAATCATATCTTGTGCTTGACCGTTTGTTGCTCTGATTGCCCAGGTGTTTGTTTCATATATTATATTTTCAGGGACGTACGGTTGTGAGTGATATAATATACCTCCCCAGATTGATATTATCGCCACTCTCGTAGAGGATTGTCATGGAATATCCGATATCATCTTCGTCCTCATCCGAGATGGCTGGTCACGAGTCTCTCAATATTGAGAAGACAAAGTCTAGAACAGAGGCTCCCAATCCGAATCCTCTCGAACCTGTTCAAAGCAAGATTGAACATTTTAATTCATACCCTCGAGAGATCGTTTTCATTTCAGTAATATGTATGGCTCAACTTATGACGCAGGCTGCATTGGGACAAGTCATTGCCCCTTTACACATTATTGGAGATAGTTTTGGGACTACAAACCCTGGCCAGTTGAGTAAGGTTCTCCATCTCTGGTTTGATGCTCGCTGTTGCTAACATTTATGTCAAAGGTTGGTTTGCTGCAGCATACTCACTAACGGTCGGTACATTTATTATTATTGCCGGACGTCTAGGAGATCTTTACGGCCACAAAATGTTCTTCATCGGTGGTTTCTTTTGGTTCGGACTCTGGTCCCTTCTAGCCGGTTTTAGCGCCTACTCAAATGCAATCTTCTTTGATGTCGCTCGTGCCCTTCAAGGGATTGGACCGGCTTTTCTATTGCCAAACGCTCTAGCAATTCTCGCTCGCATATATGAGCCAGGGAGAAAGAAGGAGATGATTTTTAGTCTCTTCGGGGCTACAGCTCCAGCAGGGTTTACTCTCGGTGCAACATTCTCAAGTATATTTGCGGAGTTTGTGTGGTGGCCTTGGGCATATTGGGTGACTGCTATGATCTGTGTTGTTCTTGCCGTAGTAGGCATTATCGTCATCCCACACACCCCACCTCCACAATTCGATCGTTCGGTTAGTATGTTCAAACGCGCTGATGCCGCCGGAGCTTTGACAGGGGTTGCTGGATTGGTTCTGGTCAATTTTGCATGGAATCAAGGACCGGTTGTTGGTTGGACTACCGTCTATGTTTATGTGATTCTCATCATTGGGGCACTTGTTCTTGGGCTCTTCGCTTTCATCGAATCCCGTGCCACTTACCCATTAGTACCATTTGATGCCCTCAATTCCCATACCGGTTATACATTAGCATGTATTGCAGGCGGATGGGCCAGCTTCGGAATTTGGCTGTTTTACTTTTGGCAAATATTGGAAGAAATGAGGGGCATTAGTCCACTTCTCGGCACAGCAATGGTAGCACCCACAACAATCAGTGGACTGTGTGCAGCATTGACAACAGGATACATTCTCAGTAAGGTACCAGCGAGCACAGTCATGATGTTGGCTATGATTGGTTTCCTTCTTGGGTCAATCTTGATGGCCACGGTTCCTATCAACCAAACATATTGGGCACAAACTTTTGTTGCGACGATTGTTACGCCTTGGGGAATGTAAGTAAAAGCATCACAACCTCCAAAATGTGTTATTGGATACTAATGAGAACCAGGGATATGTCATTTCCAGCAGCAACAATCCTCCTCAGTAACTCCATGCACAAAGATCATCAAGGTCTCGCGGCCTCGCTTGTCAACACGGTCGTCAATTACTCCATCTCCATCGGTTTGGGCATTGCAGGCACCGTGGAAGTTCATGTCAATCATGATGGGAAAGATGTTTTGAGGGGTTATCGTGGGGCTCAATATACGGGGATTGGACTTGCGGGATTGGGCTTGTGTAGTTCGATTATGTTTGCGTTATCAGAGAGGACGAAGAGGGCCAAGGATCGAAAGTTGGAAAATGGGCGGATAGAGGAGGCTTAATTTGATGAATTAGCTTACTTAATACCTAATGAAACAATCTCTATATGTATATACTCTAGAAGTTCGTTGTACTTCGCTTGACTATTATTTAAGATGATATTGAAGCTTTTCTTGAAGTAGATGGAATAAAATGTATATTTCTTGTATTAACCAATTGTAGATATGATTTTGATGGTATTGTACTCCGTCAAGTTTCAATATATGCATATTTCTTTTCATATAGACAGTTTATCCATCCATGATATTGATCTTCTACCATGTGCAGAGGAGAGAATGAATGATCGGATGAATGAAATGACACTAACTCTGTTTCGGCTAGCCTTGAGTTTAACACCCGACTCTCCGGAAAGGCACCAGGTAACAAATTCTCCGACCGCCCACCTCCCTTGTTCCTTTCTCGACCTGTTTTGAATCAACATGAACTCATCAAATCATTTGTTTCTTTGGGATCAAACCTAGAAGTGTTTCTTCCAGTCTTCCAGAATCAAATTAAGGGAGTGTTTTCAATACTAGACCATGTCTGAATCAGTGGATAATCCTCCTCCAAGATCGTCGTGGGTGCCTCCAGCACAAAAACGTCCAAGTTATGGACGTCAACGTGCCAGGAGAGGCTTGTATTCCCTGCCATCAAAGAAAGAGAAAGTGTGATGCAGGATCTCCTTGTTCAATGTGTGAACGTATTGGGTATGAGTATCCTTGATCAGGTAAGTCAAAACAATCCTCCAAACTCCCAACTTTCAAATGTATTAATAATTCTCCCAGGCTTCGATCTTCTGAGATCACAATACACGAGTCAATAACCTGCGGTTGCTTTCCCCAGAAGTCCTGGTGTGGAATTTCAATCCCCGAATCCTCCATCCCTTCATTCTTTTGCGTGGAATTGTGGGACTGTGGAATTAGAGCTGAGGAAGTTGCATCTGCTCATACCAACCTGACGGAGCTCATTTCTTATGATGACTTTGAGAGATACTCGGATATATATTATGACGCGTTGCATGGGCATTTGGATTTACCATACTTTATGAAACGATGCGATGATTATTGGGATAATGAAGGAGCAGACTTGACTTTTGGTGCCGTCGTTGGAGGAGTTGTGGCTTTGAGATCATTCTTTGCTTTGCAGCCTGGTCATCCTCAATAATTGGCTATTGTTCACCATGTGAAAATGGTCCTCGAAGATCCAATATCTAGTCGCCATCCTTCAATGGACCAAATCAACGCGTGGATTTTGCGAACTTTATACCTTCGGTCAACGACTAGGCCACATGTCTCATGGCTTGCTAGCTGTACTACGCTACATTTGGCCGAGGCTACCGGCTTGCATCAAGAAGTACATATTGTGCTGGTAGCTACGGAAGGAGATGTCCAAGCAAGGAGAATGGATGAAGCAGATATCGAACGAGCAAGAACTTTCTTGATGGCTTGGTCTGTTCATGCGATCATTTCATATTAATATGGAAAATCTGCAGTAATCCTCAACAGCATAACTTGCAAGCCAGTCGAAAACACTATCGGTGATAGTACCATTTTCTACATTAGACTTGCTCAACTCATTGCCCGCGACACCATGGTTACCAGTTCTGCAGCACATAAGGAAGAACTCATGAACGGATTGAAGAGACTCGCTCAAATTCCAGACGATGATCCCTTTCTATCACTCTCCAAGGCCAATGCATGCTTTTGTTTCTACTGAAGATTGAGGCTCATGAACCAAGTATTGGAGAAGGAAGAAATCCAATCGATCATTGGTATTGGGAACAGAGGTGCCGAAGAAGCAGATTTCTTCGCACACAATGATCATCCATGGTGGAATATCCTATCAACAACATTTCAACATTTTTGTGTTCTCCTGGCCATCGATACCTTCGAAAGCATGTCAAATCTTTCTTGGGTTCTGAATATCTTCCAAGATATCGTGAGGATAGTAAATTCGCATTTAGCCCTTGAAGCATTGGGGATGGCAAAGGTTTTGTTGAGGAATAGTATGTCGAAGAAGAGGAGAGATTTGGGATTTTTGACAAACGCAGATTCACAAGATAGTCCCGTCGTGGAGGCAGTGGGTCTTAATTGGGATGCGTCATTTGATCCAAAAGTTCCAGACTCGTTAATGAGTGAGGACTCTTCGATATATAATACTTGAATGGTGTATTATTCGAACGCGAGTATGGATTTGTGAATCAGCCTTGGTTTGTGGGTTTTGGAATCAAATCAAGCAGGATATACGTACCTATCAAGAACATTTCCAGTAATGGAATGAATGGGTATGATTAGGAAGATGGAGAAAATAGGAGCTCACTGTACAGTGTTCATCATATCATTCTGGCTTCCTTGCAAAGAAGGTTTCTGGTAAAAAGCATGCAGGAGTTCTTAGGGGTTCGAGGCATCCAATTCCAGTTCGGCACCGACACCGAAGATTCACTGTTTACTCTCGCTTAGCAAATGAGCGAAAATATAACCTTCGCAGATTTTTACCAGAACATCTTTTCAGTAACAACGCCTTCATCGATTTTACCACTGGTTACTAGTTAACCAACCATCACCATGTCGGCGAACCAAACAGACGGAGCGCCTCCTGCTCGCACCCCTCTACCCTCCTCTCCCCTCCGACCTCGTTTATCGGGTCCTTCCTTGGCTGCTCCAGCCCGCACCCCTCTGCCCTCTGGTCCTCGCGTGCCTGGTGCTCGCACTCCTCTCCCGTCTGCCCCCATCTCGGCCACCCCCGCTCCTGCTGCTCCTGCTCTCGTTGCTCCTGCTGCTGCTGTTGCTCAAGGAAGAGCAGTCCAGCGCCCATATGTCAATAGGGCAATATTTTCCATTGATCGCGTAAAGATGACGGAGATCGAGCTTGCGGCAATTCGTCGGGGATATCCCGAACTCCTCGGCCGTAAGGCCTGTTTCAAAAACTCTCCTGGAGAGAAGAAATCCGTGGAAATTACCATGGAAGAACTTACCGCGCTTCAACAATTGCGTGGCACCTCCGCACAGGAGGTTAGGGCTTACGATGCCAGGAGGGCACGTAACCAAGAGTCTAGAGAGAGAGCGTCCAACTATTATAAGCGGGAGTTGGAGAGGAAGAGAGAGGAGGGCAGGAACCTGGGTCGGCCAGGTACCTTGTCACCTGCCGATCGCGTGGTTCCTGCCGCCTTACCAAGTTCTTAATCACCACGGTCGAATCTCCTCCAAACACCTCCTTCCACATCCTTCATTAGATTTCGACAAGATGCAGGCAGGGTTTTCATCAATTCTGTTGCAAGATCGAGAAGTGGATCGCGTATACATTGGTTAGGAGAGAAGCGCGAATACATTGGTTAGGAGAGAAGCGCGTATACATTGGTTAGGAGAGAAGCGCGAATACAAGGGTTGGGGATTGGTGTGGGGAGTTGAGCTATTACATTGGGGTGTGGAGATGGATCTTGGGGAGATGGATCTTGGGGAGAGGACTGGGGGTGATTTGATTGGGGGTGATTCTTTACGAGTGGTTTCTTTAGGGGTGATACCTTTCGAGGTGATTTCTTTACGGGTGGTTTCTTCAGTGGTGATTTCTTTACGGGTGCTTTCTCTACGGGTGGTTTCTTCAGTGGTGATCTCTCGCGGGGCGAGGGATTTGGGAGACTTTTCAAGGTCTTGATCTCTACTCTAATAATTGAACGTTTTTTACAAGGGAAATTCGTCTCTGCTGCTTTTTGATTATGTGAATGCCTCTGCTGCCATGTGTTTGCCTTGTGTCTATCATGCCTTGCCTTGCCTTGCCTTGCCTTGCCCTGCGATGCCATATTGTATATATTTCGTCACTCCTTCCCTGACTGCGTCGGATGGGTAAAACTCCTCGACGTTCAGGCTCGTGGTCATGGTCGTGGTCGTAGTCGTGGTGAAATATGTATGAAATTTGAAATTTAAGAAAGAAAGGAAGAAAGAAAGAAAGGCTTGTGAATCGTAATCGTAATCGTTGTATTGGGAATGGGAATGGGAATGGGAATGGGAATGCATGCTCTCTCTCTTTCTCCTCTCTCTCTCTCTCTCTTTTCTCTCTTCTTTTTTCTCCTCTTTTTTTTTTTTTTTTTTTTTTTTCTCCTTTTTCTTTTCTCTTTTTTTTTTCCTCTCTCTCCTTTCTCTCCTTTCTTTTTTTTTCTTCTTTTTTTTTTTTTTTTTTCTTTCTCCTCTTTTTTTTTTCTCTTTTCTCTCTCCTTTTAGTATATTTGATATCTAGTATCTACTATCTAGATCGTTCTTGGTTCTTGCTGAGGTGAGGTGAGTGGGTTGGGTTGGGTTGGGTATATTCGATTCTAGGGGATGAGGTTGCGTGTTGTTGATAGGTAGATTGAGAGGTAGAGAGGTAGAGAGGTAGAGGTGGGTAGGTAGATGCGAGGATCTTGGATTTCGTTGTTTGTATTCTTTGGATTGCTTGTAGGTGATGCTATGGTAGATGCTATTCTAGATGCTGTTTTAGATGCTATTGTAGATGCTGTTGTAGATTCGTGGAGGGGGGAGTCTGGAGGGGGGGGTCTGGAGGCTGGAGGCTGATGCTATGGTAGATGCTATTGTAGATGCTGTTTTAGGTGTAGGTAGTTGGTTCGTGGAGGGGGAAGTCTGGAGGCTGGAGGCTGGGGGCTGGTAGTTGTTTAGGTTTGAGGTTGAGGTTTGAGGTTGAGGTTGATTCTGTGGGTTTGAGCTTGGGGTTTGAGGTTGAGGTTTGAGGTTGGGTGGGAGGTATAAGGGACGGGATGGGGAAGAGGAGGATTTGGGTGTTATGGGGGTGTGATGGGATGGGGATAGGGGGTGAGAGGAGGAAGAGGAGGAAGAGATGTGCAGCGATTATGTAGGTATTGTATTATGGTATATAGTAGGTTTGTTGGGGGTTGGAGTCTGGGTGTTGAATAAGTAGGGAGGTCTTTGTAGTTCGTAGTTCGTAGGATGTAAGATGGAGGATGTAGTTCGTAGTTCGTAGTTTGGGATGTAGGATGTAGATCTATATTGGCATTATTAACAGGAATAAAAAGAATTTGGATTGGTGGGGGAAGGTGGGAGGGCAAGGGGAAAAGGAAAGGGAAAAGGGA
>JANPYM010000003.1:3205371-3334959 GCA_025890175.1 Ciborinia camelliae
TTTTTTTTTTTTTTTTTTTTTTTCTTTTTTTTCTCCTTTTTCTTTTCTCTTTTTTTTTTTTCCTCTCTCTCCTTTCTCTCCTTTCTTTTTTTTTTCTTCTTTTTTTCTTTTTTTTTTTCTTTCTCCTCTTTTTTTTTTCTCTTTTCTCTCTCCTTTTAGTATATTTGATATCTAGTATCTACTATCTAGATCGTTCTTGGTTCTTGCTGAGGTGAGGTGAGTGGGTTGGGTTGGGTTGGGTATATTCGATTCTAGGGGATGAGGTTGCGTGTTGTTGATAGGTAGATTGAGAGGTAGAGAGGTAGAGAGGTAGAGGTGGGTAGGTAGATGCGAGGATCTTGGATTTCGTTGTTTGTATTCTTTGGATTGCTTGTAGGTGATGCTATGGTAGATGCTATTCTAGATGCTGTTTTAGATGCTATTGTAGATGCTGTTGTAGATTCGTGGAGGGGGGAGTCTGGAGGGGGGGGTCTGGAGGCTGGAGGCTGATGCTATGGTAGATGCTATTGTAGATGCTGTTTTAGGTGTAGGTAGTTGGTTCGTGGAGGGGGAAGTCTGGAGGCTGGAGGCTGGGGGCTGGTAGTTGTTTAGGTTTGAGGTTGAGGTTTGAGGTTGAGGTTGATTCTGTGGGTTTGAGCTTGGGGTTTGAGGTTGAGGTTTGAGGTTGGGTGGGAGGTATAAGGGACGGGGATGGGGAAGAGGAGGATTTGGGTGTTATGGGGGTGTGATGGGATGGGGATAGGGGGTGAGAGGAGGAAGAGGAGGAAGAGATGTGCAGCGATTATGTAGGTATTGTATTATGGTATATAGTAGGTTTGTTGGGGGTTGGAGTCTGGGTGTTGAATAAGTAGGGAGGTCTTTGTAGTTCGTAGTTCGTAGGATGTAAGATGGAGGATGTAGTTCGTAGTTCGTAGTTTGGGATGTAGGATGTAGATCTATATTGGCATTATTAACAGGAATAAAAAGAATTTGGATTGGTGGGGGAAGGTGGGAGGGCAAGGGGAAAAGGAAAGGGAAAAGGGAGAAGAAAGGAGAAAAAAAAGAAAGAAAAAAAGGGGGAAGAATAAAAAGTAGACAGAAAAGAAGAGGGGGGAAGGGAATAGAAGGGAAAAAAGAAAGGGAAGAGGGCAGAAAGAGGGTAGAAAAAAAGGAAGAAAGGGGGAGGGCAGAAGGGAGAAAGAGGGGGGGTAGAAGGGAAAGGAGAAAGGGGGAGGGCAGAAGGGGGGTAGAAGGGAAGAGAGAAAGGGGGAGGGCAGAGGGGAGGCAGAGGGGCGGAGAGGAGGGAAGGCAGAGGGGGGAGAGGAAGGAAGGCGAGAGGATGGAAGGGGGTACTTCTAGTTGGAGTTGCTTTGTTGTTGCTGTTGCTGTTGCTTTGCTTGGTTGATAATTAGTGGGTTAAGATCTGAGATTTGAGATTTGGGAGATTTGAGATGGGGAGGAAGTTGAAGGGGAGACTTCGAGGAGATGTAGATGTAGATGTATATATTTATACCATTAATACGATCCATCTAATCTTAAGGTCTGTAGAATAGAGAATCAACATCAACTACATAGACGGGGAATCGATGTTGGGGATTACGATATTTCAAGAGTTGAGGTAGGTATGATATACTATAGTTGTCTCTCGCGTTCAGTATCCTCATATAACATTCAAGGACTGAAAAGTATGATCATTCCCACCTATCTATTAAGCTATTGAGTATCCATAATGATGGTTGATTTAAGACTTGAGATTTGAGATTTGAGAACTACCTAGTAATACTAGAAATACATAACTATAACCTATAGTATCAACAATTATATCATGAAAACATATACCGTGACTGCAGAGTCCAGTCTATATTATAGGTTCTTGAGATCATAATTATCTCTTCTCACATTACATTACTTTACTTTACTTGGATAAAAGATAGTTTTAAATGAGAATAAGGATTGGAATTTGAGTATAATTACGTTTTTGAGTCATGGTGACTATGACTGTAAGTAGTCATAACTTGAATTGATATTAGAATAAGATATTCTACAGGTTCTTCCGGCCAGGCCCTTTTGTTTATTTGTTTGGTATTGATCACTCCGAGGAGATTATATTTTAAAGTGCTATAGGTACCTATAGGTATTTTTGTTCTTATTTTTCTTGTATGTGTAGGTTTAGATTTATGTTTCTAGGGGAGGGCGGGAGGGGGAGGGGTTGGATTGAGAATATTATCTATCATTAACCTTTCCATGTCACTTTGTATATATCTATTTATGTATAGTAAGAAGAGGTTGAGTTATAGATCAAATTCCCAGTAACTTTTATAAAGGAAACTTTATATTAGACTGATTCATCATGGATAAATCAATATTATGTTAAAACATTTCCCTATCTATCTATCTAAATGCAACTAACTCTATTATATCTAGGCTGGAACTGAGATTCAAGTCCCTAATCCATTGATTGACCTTAGACTTTTAGTAGTCAAGACCGTGACAATAATGTTTAACAAACATCTAGACAGTTGGTTATAAACCCGGGCATAGCACCTTCAAGTTTACAAAGAAGTTTATTGTATCTCTAGTACCTAGGTAGATGTTTCATGCCTTTTGATAAAGAAAGGGTGATATTTTAAACTTAAAGCTTATATGATTCATCTTAAGGTACCTAGGTTTTTGTGATTTTGCCATGGGTTATTGTCGGTTCAATCATGTGACTGTAAATAAGGGGTCGTACATATTGACTACATATTGACTACTAGTGTACGGATCAGCACTTTAATACTCTCTATATAAGAGATCTACCTTAGCATAGTATTATAGGAATCAAGAATAATCATACACATATACAGTATAAAGTACTTTACAGTTTGAACCATCACCTGGTCGATACCAACAGTTATATTGGTAATTAGTCATTGAATTATCGAAGGCTTTTTTTAAAGAAGTTATGGGTAAAACTATCTAGGTTTAACAGTTAGTAATGTAAAGCCTAGCTTTTGAAATGTTTGTTTTGATTTAATTATTTTTAGCTGTAACTGTATGTAAGATGTTGGATGTAGTTAGATCGATGGTTGAGGAGAGTATATGCGAGATGGCATTGTGAGGGTATCATATGCCACGCACAAGCGAATTCAACATGCAATCTTTGATGTATGTAGTCCAGCCTGTAATACCTTCTCGAGAATGATATGCCTCTGAAAACTTGGTATTTGGAAGACTCCGGTCGTAGTGTAGTCAGTTTTATGGAGGAAATTGGGGGGGGGGAGTGGGTAAGGTGGGTAAGAGAATCCTGATACAACAGATTGGTAGGGTATTAGACTCTCATACCTTCATCCCAACAGAGACATTGTAGCCATTCGAAATTTTTCCATCATACTTACATAATCCGTGTCTTCTCAGTTGGCATTATACAACACCTTAATTCCAAATACGACTTCCGAAGGCTCCCTCTACAACCCCGTTTTCCACTAACCTCTGCCAATAGCACTCCAATCTATCTTCAACATCCACTCCATTCCACATCTCCTTTCCATCCCCATCTTCCCCTTGCTTTCCTTTCTCCAAGATAGGAACTCCCACCTCCTCACAAACAACCCCGGCGCTAATCCCACCAAACACACACCCTACAACCTCATCACCACTACTTTTCTCCCAACCCACTATAAATCCTCCCAAAAATGCATTCCCAGCACCCGTCGCATCGACTACTTTCTTTTTACCTTCTTCTCCAATCCAATATGGTTCAATCCATACCCATCTTTCTTGCTTGCGATACCAGACACAACAGCCTTCTGGGCCACAACGGATAATTATTGTTCCTTTCATATCTTTCCCGATCCCTCGTTCCAAAACCTTGTTTCCCAGTCCCTCGATCATGGAACGGGAGAATGGGAGAGTGGTCATGTCCAAGTCAAAGAAATAGGCGAGTTCGATATGATTGGGGGAGAATATGTCTACGAATTCGAGCGCATTCATGCAGTTTTCTAGTTCTGAGGGTTTGCATGAGGGTGGTAGAGGTTCCCATATTATTAATGGGGATTCTCGGACGTTTGATTTGTGTCTGAGGTGTAAGAGCTCTGGGATTTGGGCAAGGGTATCAATGGGTGAGGTTAGGAAGTGGTAGTTAAGGGAATGGAGGAGTCGGGGATAAAGAGTTAGATGTTGAGGTTCGATACGGTAGGGTCCGGTGATGTATTTGTAGGTTTTTGCTACATGACATGTTAGTCAGAATGAGGTATGATAGTCATCATTTGACTATGGAGGTGTGGAATTTTGGAGAACTAAGAAGATCTCTGTAGTATCTCGAAGAACAGAAGAAATGTGGTTATACTGGGAGACGTAAAGTTACGCAGATGGGAAGACAGAATCGATTCTTCCACTTACACCCAAACTCCACATCCCCACCACCTTCTTCGTTCTTCCCACGAAAATATCTCAACTCTCCTCTCGTACACTCCACCCCATCTCCCTTGCTAATTTCCAATATCAGATCGGTATGCCAGCTCCGAAGTCTAGCTTCAATTTCCCTGGGAAAAGCATTACCGGCGCGGATTAACCATGAAAGTCTCTTAGCATTCCCGTTCGAGAGAAAGAGGCGAGCGCCAAGTATTGAATAGACACCACTTCCACCAAGAACTCGAGATTTTGTCTCGCCATTAGGGAAGTATAGGTCGTCTAAAATACACATTCCCAAGGTGGTGAGAAGAGGTCTGTTATCCTCATTATTTGGTTGTTTTTTCTCCCATTGTATAACCATCTTGGATCTTGTAATTACAGATGAAGTCGAAGTAATGATAGAGTAACATTGTGTGGTGTGAAGAATTAGAATAGAAACAATTGCAGATGAAGAGGTACTTGACGTTAGTACTACGTAAAGTTGAAAGTGGCTTGCAAATCACATGATGATCAGCTGCGCCACATCGGACATTTATCCCTGATGATTCCTCATTAGGATACGGTCAGCCAAGGCAACCTCCGAGTAACAGGGCACAGAAAATGAGAGAACCTCTAATATCTTAGGAGATCCTTCATTTTGTTTCATTTCTCTCCCAGTCTCACTCTACACCAAACCAAATACAAGCCAAATACAAACCAAAACATTGATGATCGATAATCTGGGCAACAGGTTGGATTAACCTACTTTGTCCTAAAGTATCTCTATCTCTACATCAATTCTTCTAGACCGCCAGTTAAACCTTAACCTTACCCACCTAGGACCTCTTCCTGAATCCCATCTCTCTGGTAAGGTTAGGGGGTCCAATTGATATTGATTACCTACATACTGTATTCCACAAGTATCATACCTGCAGCAGCGCGTACAGCGTAATCTCCAATTGACTCGCCCACTGCGTCCTCCTGCATTGAAATGCACCCCGGATTATGGACCCCTCACCCCAAGAGCTAGAATGGAATCGAGCTCGAGCTCAGAGAGAGTCGTCGATCTTTGATCCTCCTCGGTATGTAATAAGCTATAATGATGATCATACTCTACAATGGGATCCTCCAGCTAGATCCAAGCAATTATCTATCGCCTTGAGTTATCATTTTCCATTGGAAAAGGACCTTGAAAGCAAAATGCGAGCGGCTACCAGGAAGTTTCTTCGAAATGAACGACAAAAGACTTCAGAGGACTCCAAAACTGGGGCAACCTCTGAGAACCTAAATTTTGATGGTTTGCCAATGCATGTGGATACAGAAGACCAGGTCACGCGACCAACTGTGAAAGTAGCTGAGCCACTATCACATGTCAAACCTGGATCAATCGCATCGCATCGTATCTCCATGCCAGAAACTAGGACTCTTCAGTTCGTCACATGGGATGCGGATATGAAAGAGTTCAGTCCTAGAATAAAAAAGAGACGATATGAAAAAGAAGAACGAGTAAAGGTTGCGGCTAATAGAGGATTTGCATGTGATAGACATAGGAGGCAGAAAATGAAGGTACTCGAACATCATTTCCAGTTGTGAGGCTCCCCACTAACACTTGGTAGTGTGATCCTGAACGATGTTCAAGGAACAAACAACGATTAAGTAGTTTGGAGAATATGGCCGCCAAATTCGAGTCCCAATCTGCTATAGATAAACGACATTCTTCCTTCATTCCAGACCCCGAGACTACTAGTCCGATGAACTCCACGATAGATCCTGAATCGTTCACTTTAAACTCATCACCTTCTATAGACCCATCTCCAAGATGGACAATGTCGTCTTTTGTTGATCCTGCGACACTTTACAAATTAGAAGGCTTCCATACTAGCTCTCAATCATTGGATTTTCCTACACCCTCCCTCGAATACAGTTCGAGATCACATGACTCTATTGGCTCAGTACTATCTACTACTTCAGATATGAACTTTCTCGCCGGCTATGATGACATGAATTTCGATATCTCCAACTACGAGACATACCCTTGTTGGCCACGAAACGATCCATATGAATCTGTCGGACCTACGTTTAATGATCTCATGCCAATTGATCAACCCATCACAATGACAAACGCATCCCATATGCAATCGTTCCAGATCGAAGACGAACAGTTTTCCACATTCAACCAGCTTTCAATGGAACCTCCCCACCAACAACTCAATTGGTCTCCCGATATGATCGCCTCCGAACCAAACTATCCAATAGAATCTACTTCCACTCCACTCCGACCATCCTCAAGTCCGATGGAAAATACAACAACTTTAACAGACGCACATCGTCACCGTCAACAAGATTTGATGGAATGGGAAGCAGCCCGTCCATCAAGCGTAACTCAAGGATACTTCTCCAATAACCAAGTGAAACCATTGACAGATGAAGAGAAACGAACACTTATTAAATGGTGGGGTAGAGACAGATCTTCTGAGCAACCGGAGATCATTCGTGGCAGACAAAACTCATATGAAAGCCAGCCGTCGAACGGCGATATGACAGGAAGTGAGATCCAGCCTTGTATGGTTGCTTGGAAGAAAACTAGTCTTAGGGAGAAGGTTAAAACCGCTACAGTTCATGTACCGCCGTTTCCGAGGGGCTTGTTTAGAAGTAGGTCGACAGGAAAAGAGAAGAAGCCGTAGATATTTGTGAGTCGAATGAGCTAGAGCGCTCTTTTATACAGAAGGGGTTGGAGTTAGGGTTTAGTGGGCACTGGATTCATGGAAAAGGTCTGATGGTGTGCGAATATCCTGTCTTTTCCATATTTTGAGTTTTTATTGGAAGTTTCTTGGGTTTGCTTATTATGACTTGGCGAGTTTGGAGAAATATTCACGTAAAGTCATTCATTCCCGAGGTCCTCAGGATCATCGACATCGCTCAGAATATAGATGGCGGAATTTGCATATCGTAATTTTAGCATAACCAGTATGGTTTTTTTTTCTACAGCCAATCTTAATTCTCGGCGGCATGCAGTAGGCACCCCCCTTCATCAACTGTCTCCATCGAGTGTACGTTGAATTCTTCTACGTTGAAAATAATGATTTGTTTGGAGCGATAATAGGGGCCGGGTCGTTTATCCCTATGAAAATCTTCCAACGACAACCCCCATGATTGAGATTTTTTGCTGTCCAGAATTGGGCTGGAAATTCTTCAATACTCCTCTGATCTGACTGCAATTTGTACTTTTCTATTCAACGCGGGTTCTACATCATGTATTTACGTTGTGGGCGCACATGGACATTCATCTCTCGCGTGACATGTATTCAAGATTTAAACTTGTTGAGAGGTGAATCCTGCAGGATACACATACTGTTTCTTTTGTGTAAAGTATTCCCAATAGTGTCGTCTTCACACCTAGTCATTTATCCCCCTTTACGGATATATGCAGTTGTGTTTCTCGGGAAATTGCTGGGATGACTGGTCCTTTCTTTTCCTTGGCTGAGGTATTGAATGTGATTCTTTTATTTGTTTGGTGAGTTATTTGTGGTGGTATATAGTGGCAATTAGACTAAGATTATTCATTCTTTCTGGTGATCAAATTAAATGAAATTCTTTTGGATTCTCGCATTTCTTCGAGTTTCAAATGGAATTCATGGTTACAGCTTCCTTTAAAGGATAAGTATATGATTCAAAGCATGAGAAGCTTCTGAGAAGCTCACAGTATAGTATCTATTTTCATGGCACCATGGGAACTCATGAATTAGGGGATGCTTCCCTCATGTCTATATTGGCGCTTACCTTCCTGAGTCTACTGCTGGATTCTCATTTCATAGAATAGTGCACTTTAGCGCATCACTAGTATGTAAACAGTGGTTTATTTACATATGATATGGTTCTATATAGCTCAAGTCCAGTCGGTACTAATCCATTTGAATGCAATAATATTCATCCCCCCAAAGCCTCGCACTTCTTTATCCCATCACCTCAAGACACAGCCATTCATGGAACCTAATTTCCGGTAACGCAATTCTTTCACCCATTCATAAACCTCATCGCCTGCAACACAATTTTGTCATCCGTCCCCCGATAACTTGATCTTAATTACCCCAAAAATATCCATCCCTATCTTCTTAACCATCCATGAAACCTACTTTCCTGCAACATAATTTTCCCACGCTTCCATCAATCCATCAAAGGGAAGCTCATCCCACATGATATCAACACCCAGCAAAGCATAAAAGCCCAATGCTCTAGTGATCTTAGGCATAACTCCATATGCGTCCGCGCAATATCCAGGTAGCCTCTCCTCGATCATAGAGTCGAACTTGGCTTTGACCTCTGATCTCTCATTCTCGGATAGGTCACCCGTTTCCCACAAGAAAGAGGGAGGACATCGAGACATGATGAGAGGAAGTGCTAGAACTCCATCATAGCCAAGAATGGCGGTAACAACGGAAACATCTCCCAGATCCTTGCGTACGGGTTCGTCATCCGCGGAGGGAGGATTATCGGGGCCGCCATCAGGGTCATCAGAATGATCGGAGTTGCAATCCAATCCAAATCCGCACCGATGATAGACCTTCTTTTGTGTCATAATAATCTTGCGAGGATGGAAATCGGGATGCCAGAGGACGGAGGGCTCAGGTTTATGTGCTGGGTGGGTTTTATCCTCCAATATCTTGATACACGAGGCGATGTCTACAAGTTTGCGATATCTCTCCTCTTGAAACGGGTGTCGAAGTTGATTCTCTTGACCATCCAACAATTCACATATGAAATCGATGGCCGTGGAATTTGCTCGCATGGAAACACCCCTGGTGAACGGTAGGACTGGTAGACCAATTCGATTCAATACCCTACTAAGATTTGCACTTTTGAGCGCCATGCCTTTGATCAGTTGAAAAGTGCCATAATGCTCAAACCGAAATGAAGTCTCCTGATGCTCAATGTGTTTGGTTAACGAGGTCCCCAAAATTGCATAGTCTTCCAAATCGGAACCTCTTTTGATGTGTATCCTCTCCAGTCTTCGATAGTGCTCCACCAGATTCTGGCCTTCTATCTTCTGCTGAATTATATAGGAACATTGGATAGGGTTGTCATATGTACAATCGTACGCCAAGAGGCCCGGAACTGGAAACTGTCCATAAGCGTAGTTATGGAAAGCCGCCATTCTTCCCATGTTGAGATCACGCCATTGTGTTACCTGATATTTATGCTTGAAGGTCCTCAATACACAGAATAAAGGTTTGTCCTCGCACCCCGGGGGAGGATTGTTCATAATACAGGTAAATATGATGATGGTGTATTTGTTGCCGCCTTTCACCTCGTGAACTTCGATTCTTTTAGCGAACCTGATTTCATGGCAAAGACGAGATATCAGAGCTTGGACTTCTGACAACTTTTCGGGGGGAAAGGGGTTCAATATCAATCGAGGGTGCTGGTATGCCATTTTTTTGTGATGGTGAGCTTGTGTGGTAAACTCTTTTGTGTTGATTCGATGTTTGTTGTAAGAAAATTATGTCAAAAGGCTTCTGGGTCGAGGGAGATAATGAATGGGCCATGAAAATAAATATAAGTATGATTTTGGGCTGTAGGAAGAAGAAGTGGCCGTACGAACAACTAGCCTGGAGTCGAACGGAAAAATAAACTGATGAGAGGGAACGGTTCGAAGGTTCTGGTATGCCCGTACATTGTTGTTCAAACCGTTCTGGTATGCCCTTACATTGTTGTTTCAAAACGGTCAGTTGCCGTATATAAAGTATGTCAAAGGCTGCTGAGTTGAGGATCACCAATGAATAATCAGAAGAACAAATGTAGAGTCATAGTAATTCCTTGTGGAACGTAGTGTAAAGAATGCGATTTTTTGTCACGAAGTAGTTCTCCGAGGTAAATTGTATATTGATGGTACTAGATTAAAATCCATCAATGGCTCAAGAACCAGGAGCAGCATATCCAATAGTCCGGACTAGTAGAGCAGATTTTGTTTTTCAATATTGGAAGAGTGATAAAGTTTTAAGCATACCTAAAATTTGAAGTAGATTGTGTGAAATGATTAAAGTACGTGAAATAAATGTATTATTCGGAAATAGATTTAAGAATTCGAATAATTCAAACATCTTAAATGAATTCAAGAATTCAAGTTCCCGTATTGTTGTACTGCAGTCCGGAATCTTGGACAGACTAAGGTCCAGGATGCTTTGAGTCAGAATAATGAGTATAAATGGAAGGAAAAGCAGAGTAAACAAGAAAGAACTTGATGATTCAAAATGATGCTGAAAATGATAGCCGATATACAATTCTCATGAACCACTGAAGAGTTTGCTGCAAAGAAGTGAGCTGACAGCCAATTCAATTGATATCTGTTTGTTGATCTTTTACAACTTCAATACTTCAGTTGAATACCTATGTATAACCTACCTCCTTCCAATCCATCAAACATGGAATTCGTATGATACCTACATATCACTCTTCAAAATGTGAAGATATATCTTTTTTAGAAAGAATGCTCTGGCTGGTAAATCTTCCTATACCCCAATCTCTATATCTTCAAAATTGCCATTTTGGATAAGTTCACTCACTGGTCTATGTCATATGCGATATGTAGGTATTGACTGTCAACCATATTTTGGAGGTAGGATTGAATCCATGAAATGATTGAGAGTAAATTTATAATTTATCAGACGAGGCTGCTGTGAAAAGGAAAAGGAAAGAGGAAAGACAAGCTCACAAGAATAAAATTTCCCCCATTCACAGATTCTTATCAGTATCCAAACGAAATATTGTCAAAGCTGTCCTGCATTGCATTCTGATTCATGATATTGTATGAGAATGACTAGATCATCTTAAGTACAGAGGTATTTATGAAGTGAAATACACGGCGTTGCTTTCGTTTTCCTGTTTCTCTGCAGAATTTTGTCATTCAATCCGGTATTTCTTTTTGTCCCGGAAACCTTGCCTCACATTCCTGAATCAATTTCTCAAAGGAAAGCTCGTGGTAATGTGGATATTTGCTGCCAAATAATGCGTACATCCCCAATGCTCTAACGAGAACTCTATCCAACGAGTAAGCATCCTCTCGATATCCAGGTACCAATCGCTCGATAGTTTCGTCAAATGCGTTCTTGATCGCGTCGGACTCGAGCTGCGAGAGGCGGGTCGGGCAATCTTTCCAGAGAAAGGAAGGAGGTCCTCTTGTCATGATCCGTGGCAGCTGGGGTGGGGGTTAGCTTCATCGCTTGTTAATGTGGGTAAAGGGGTCGCAACTCACAGCCATAGAATTATCCCAATCAATAACGCCTTTCAGATCGGTCCCACTCGCATCACTTTGGATTATGATATTTCTTGGATGAAAGTCTGGATGCCAAAGTACCGAAGGTTGACCTGTCAATAAGCCCTTTTCCGACATATTTTTCGACATATTCACAAGTTTTCGAGCATTCTTGATTCCATCGTCATTTGAGGAAGACTTTTTTACCAACCGCGTAAATGATAACTCGGAGATGAAATGTGAAAAATCGAGTTTGGTAGGGATGGGTGTACCAGCGATACGAGTTGGGGCCACGGCAAGGGTGAAGCGAGCAGCGAGTACGTTGTGGTCGTCTGATGGCATATCCGATGCATTTTTGATAACGCCGTATCCCAAGAAGGTCTGTCGTTCTCTCGCAGCAATGAACTGGGCGATTTTGCGTGCGACTTGACGCCGTTCTAGGAGACGAGGGTTGTGATTTGGTCCTCGTTGGTGAAGAAGAGATGCATTCATTGTGCGATATTTCATTAACAGTGTGGTTCCCTCGACCCATTCTTGAATAATATATGGAGATTTAATACAATTCTCGAACGTAGAATCATAGGCTAAGACTCCAGGGATTTGTAATCCGGCTCCTGATTTTCCGAATTGACGAGTGAGTGCTACAAGCATTTTGATCGACTGATCAACGAAATATTGGCGTTGCTTGGAGAAATCGTAGTATTTAGCGGTGCGTAAGACGCAGGAGATCCGCTGTTTGCGGTATTTTGATGCGAATGGTAAACATGTAAATACTACTATGTTGTTATTGCCGCCATGTTTGGAAAAAGAATACTTTGGGTCTTTTGCGAAAGTGTCAAGCTCTGAGCATAAATCGTTGAGCATTTCTGTAGTTTCGGAAATCGATGGAGGAGGGAACGAATTTTTCTGTCGGCCAGTGAATTTGGAGAGTGGTACATTCGGTGCCGCCATGGTTGAGTTTGATGATGTTGAAGTACCTACCTAGGTAGTAGAAGTTAGAGAATGAATGGTCACGTTGAGAATGTATATAAACAGTGTTGCGAAAGATAGAAATGTTGTATCTACAGCCGTAGCAAGATGGCATCCCCACTCAACTACAAGGTTCGGTCTTGGTACTGTTCATCGAGAATCTGGTCCGATTCCCATGAATAGGTACAAAATGGAGACTAAGAGACTCTGTGTGGAATATATTTGTTGTTTTGATTCGGTTAATTGTCTAGATTCGGTTAGCATCTAGCTTCAAGTTCATGAGAACAATATCAAATGCTAACAGTTGAGGGTATCAAAAAAGTCTGTGTTTGTAATTGTTGACCAGTGGGCTTTAAGGATGGTTTTATGATATCTTGGAGGCTGGATATCAAAGAAATATTGAAAAAAAGTATAAATTAGAGTCTCCAACAATCTGGATTGCAGTCTGACAATGAGAGTCTGTTGATTCTTGGGATGGTATGAGATAATGAATTGATTTGAGTTAATTTATCCATGGATTGGGAAAAATTGTGAAGTTTGGATTGAAGTGCAAATTACTAAAGGCTGTGACTTGTGATATTCAAGTTTGAGAACTTCATTCCAAATCTGTATCAGAAAAGCTTACTGTTTTAATATGAGTGGTGTATTGATTCATTATATGCTCTGTCCCCATTAATTCTCATTCCCATTCCCATCCTAGTTCCTATTCCTATCCCAATTCCTATTCCCATTCCCATAACCCCCCCCCCAACCCCCCAGAGCCTCAAACAAAAGGCATCGTTTGCGGGATAGACATCCAATGATCCCATTTATTAACGAGATCATTGAACGACATCTCACAATAATGCCGATTGTTTGGGCCCAGAAGGGCATACATACATAGAGCTCTAACCATCACTCTTGTAGTCGCATAGGCATCATACATATATCCCGGACAGAATCTCTCCATTTCTTCATCAAAAGCATCTTTGATTACCAACTTTTCTTCTGGTAGCAATGAATTCGGGGACGTGCTCCAGAGAGACATACCCCAGAGGAAACTGGGCGGGCACCTTGTTACGATACGAGGAAGCTAGTAGAGATGTTAGTTTCAAATTCAGAAGAGGGCAATAGGGAATGTGGAGTTAATAACTTACTGCCCTAGCGTCATCCCAATCGATAACCCCAGTGAGAAATGCATTGAATGGACTCGTCTGCATCATAATGTTCCTAGGATAAAAGTCGGAATGCCATAGCACGGAAGGTTGTGCGGTCAGTAGTCCCCTTTCCGCCATTTGCGAGCCTATTTGTCGAAGCTGATAAATCTTGAATATTTCGTCTGTTGAGAGATTCAGGAAAATATCACGAGTCCTAGCTAATTGGATATTCAAAATTTGGTTGATCCAATTATGAAAGATGGGTTCTGACGAGATCTTCCAGCCCTGAATTTGATCTGGACTAACAGTAAAAGTAGCATTCACGCTGGTACTTTTATTAGGCATGGCGACGTTGGCAGTGAACACCCCATAATTTGGAAGAGTAGTCTGGTCCATAGCAGCCACAAACACGGCAACAGATCTCGCATATTTGCAGCGAAGCTCCAAGTGAGAATTACGGGGTATGCGTGTCAAGCCTCTATTAATCTTGAAATACTCATGCTCCAGTGTCACTCCCATAATACGTTCTTGAATCATGTACGGAGATTGGATGTGGTTTTGGTGGGTGAAATCGTAGGCGAGTATGGATGGTATTGGAAAATTGCCTTGGTTGCGGAGATTGTGCATGAAAGCTACTAAATGCTTGAGATCCAAGTCGGTTGATGGATTGGTTTTGAACCATAATCTCCTGGTGGTGCGTAGGACGCAAGCAATTCGTTGGCCATTGTATTTTGGCGAGAAAGGAAGGCAGGTGAACAGAATTGCATTGTTGTTGCCACCAGTAACCTTCTGGCAGTTATTGATATCGCATGCGAAATTGATGTCGAGGCAAAGGCGTGAGACCATTTGTTGGGTATCTATCAATGATTGGGGTGGAAATAGATTGCTAGATCCATTACCTGAACCATCAGGGAGAGTTGAATATGATTCTTCCATGATCAAGTGCTTAGGTATTTTCCAAGTGGAACTTCTTTTTGATTTGTATGTGAAAGGAGTTGGTGACAGTTCCTATAGGAAATGTTGATTGCAGGTGTTAAAGAAAGGGAAGAATCAATTTGAAGCTGTACAAATGTGAACAGATGATCATGTTGGCCATATTTCAAGCTGACTTCAAGAATGGCTGTACCAGGCTAGTGGTATCAATTTCAAATCCTCGAGGATGACTTTGAGGTAATTTGGTTGCTACGGTTCATCATGAATCTGTACTCTTACTTGAAAGATTCACTTGTTCTGTAATAAGAAAACAGAGCAGAGAAACAATTCAGGTTGATCCAAAGAATTCTAACCTTTTGTTCATACCTAGGCAATGCTTTGAAACTGAAACAACATCACCACAGTTGAGAGAGCCAAAGAAAACGTCTAGATTGTACACGGGCAAGCCGAATACAAGGATTTATATGTATAAATATACTAGCCACTCATTGCAATTTTGCAATTAATTTTCATCTAAAGATACTCATCCCATATCATATACCTACCTACTTGCTTGCCCCCCCTCAGCCTCCTCAGCCCGCTCCCCTTTTTCTCCTCTAAAACAAAGATAAGCATCATGAAGTACGATAGCAAAGCCTAGGTAGCAGCTGTTTAGTAAAGTTTCATTCTCCAGAGTTCTTAGAGTCAGCAGGGGGCTTACAATACTGGCAGGTGGTACACTGACTCGGAGTTTTCCTAGATTGAAGTTCTCTACAACTCTCAGGATTGGCTGTACATTATACATTAGACCTTGAGATTACGGTACCTAGGTACCTAGTACGTATTCGTTGATAGTTTCCCAGTAGGCTGGATTATCATATGAGGGAAGTTGTATGGCAAATGACTATCGTCTAATATAGCTAGTTGAGAATCTTCAGCGTGACTTTGGGTAGGTAGATACCTAAATTGCCGGGCAAACTTTGGATACGTAGGTGAAATTCGTGAGATGATTTATTGAAATGCTAATGGAGGCAACAGACAATAAACGCAGGATGAGAAATGTTTGGTTGGAACAATAGTTCAAAGTTTCCAATAGCATGGACGCAAGTTCAGATCCCAAAGTTTTTAGTGCTCAAAATCCATGAATCTATTAAAATTATTTCGATATTTCTATCGATTCAGCATCTCAGGACCATTGGGAACCTGAATCAGCCCTAGATCAAAATTCTTCAAGATACCACTGCCACACACGGCATGATTAGCAAGCGAGGATCGTAGAAAACTTGAGCTCCAAATTAAACTCATATAGAGAAAGCCACAAGACCGGTGATCAGAGTACAAGGTACACTTCGTCCAAACATTCCGAGGGCAACCTAAGTCCGGCATATGAAGTTCGATCCAAAACGCAGTAAATATCATAGATTGCATGCAAGTAACTCCGTCTAACCCAATTCCGTGTTACACCATATAGCATCAAACGACTCGAAACTACGCAAAATCAAGAAATTATGCCATTCATCAACGTACATTAGTGATCCCTTATCCATAGAGCAATCCACAACTTTGTAGCCCTATCCCGAACCCAGAACTTCATCTCAACTCGCTATCGTATCAATCGATCTATATACAAGCTATCAGTCAGCTTCCTCCTTCCTCAGTCCATCCCCTCCAGTCATTGCCCCCTACAAAATGCCTTCTCCAATCCCCAAACTGCATTCGCAATAGGCGCAATCAAACCAAGCCACCAATTCGTACCAGAAAAACGCTCCAGCCACTCATGCATGCACAAATCATCCATCATTAGTAACTACCTTGAAAGTATCATACCCCTATAATTGTAAACCGGCCCTTCATGTTTTATGCACGTATTCAAAGAACGCCTATGACATCGATCCAATCGCAGTGTACAAAATGGTACCAAAGCAATATAGTTCCCAAGCTAATAATCAAGAATTTCCCTCGTTCACATCAGTAACGTGCGGATCGTTTATCACGTCCTCCCTGCTGTGGTGTTGGAAGTGTATTACCCCCCTCGAAAAGATCCTCCAAATATGCACTCGGTGCCCGACCATTTCCATCGTTTGGCCTCAGATCCAGTGTACTCGACTCGGAATGAGTACCATGACTAGGGCTAGCAGGTGGCGAACGATCCGCCGTATGTACTGTCGCATATCCTTGTGGTGTGAGGTTTGACATATTAATACTTTGCCTGTCCCCAGGATATGCGCCTGGAACTGCTGTTCCTGCTGCATAGTATCCTGCTGGGAGATAACTCGATGCACGGTTCCCTGAGGTGTTTCCACCGGCGAGGGCTGTAGGACTGAAGAATAGATTGGTTTGAGATTTTGTTCCGTTGCTCGTTGTTGGTCTCTTCTTACCACCCTTTCCACCTAATACTCCAAGCGAAAGCGTTGATTCCTTGTCGGCGTATTTGTAAAATGGTGCTTGCGGAGCTTGGAACAGTTGTTTTTGGTCCGTATGGGTTTGCTGTCTGGCAGCGCGCTTGACGGATCTGTGTAAAGCCCAAGCAACCATCGTACGCCAACCCAAAACAGACAGTGCAAAAATTCCAAGAACTGCACCCACTGCAATGAAAACTGTGCCTTCGGGGTATTTCGATGGTTGCATAAATGGAGCATTCAAAGTTGGAGGAACAGAAGGCGTGGGAATTGTGAATGCTCCAGCCAATGTTGGTAAAGCGGAAGTAGAACTCGCGGTTCCAGACGTTGTAGATCCACCCGTAATTACGGCAATCGTCCCAGATGTTGTCGTCCCAGTCGACGTTGTGGAACTCGATGTTGTGGTTTTCGTTGATGCAGCAGCGGCTGAAGATTCCGAGACTGACACACTAGAGAGGTTTGGTAGATCTGAAGTAGCTGTTGTAGCCGCTGCTTTTGCTGTAGTTGCTGTAGTTGCTGCAATTATTGGCAGCGCAAATAGTGAAACTGCGAAAGCAGCAGATGCTGCAGATTTAGAGAATCGCATCTTGTGTTTATTATAATTCGTATTCGAGTATGAATCGTTCGTTCGTTCTCGTGATGGTAAGTTAGGGTTTGTTTGTACTCTCTCCAATCATCCGTATATTTTCGCAGCGATCGACCCGATCGAATGTTGAAATCCGACGGGAAATGATTCGAAAGTCGAGTTTGTTTGCTTGAAATACTTCGTGAAAGTTGGATCCCAATTCAATTTCAAGATTTTAAAATGGTTCTCTCGTCCCAGCAAACCTTCCAAACTTGGTCACGACGTTAATTTCTTTGGTGTGCAGCAGGAAATTGGTGGTTGGGAATGAATCTCTCTTCAGTGGTGCAACAGTAGGTACTGTACTGTACTGTTACTGTTTGTTTAACCTACAAGGGTATCCAAAGAATCCTATCAATGGATTCTGTAGAAGTTATGCAGGTAAAGGCTGAATAGTTTGAGATTAATGAAGGGGTATCAAAAACACTGAATGAAAAATACTATAGCAATAATGAACGCAAAAGCTGTATATTGAATGAATAGAGATGAAGTTATTCAGAGTTTTGATGTTGTATTGGAAAAGAAGAAGAGGGAAGAAAGATTCATACCAGTCATTCAAATGATCTTGTTACTCTCTTTTTTTACCTCGTATTTGCGTATGCGAGCGCTCGCTCTTTCGCTCTTGCCTTCTTTTCTGCTATTACTACTGGTAACTAAACCCTCGTGTTCCTGCATTCCCCAACCAAGAAATATACAATTTCCTAAATGAGGTTAGTCAGCATCAATAAAAATGTAAGCTATTTGCTAGCTGACTATTAATAGTTACTAGGGGCAACAAATGGCAAAATTAGGTAAGCTATGCTAATGAATGGCTGGATTTTATGGCGGTGAAGATATATATGGCAGAATTATTGAAATTTATCATTTTTGCTTGATTGATGATTGAAGAGCACTTATCGAGGAACATCATTCAACCTGTTGCATACTCTCTTGTTACAATCGACACAACCATACATTAATTGATTTCGCATATATTTCAAGAGTTCATACAATGGGTAAAGCAGCCAAAACACGCAAATTTGGTGCTGTAAGTATTATCTCCAAGCATTTTCACAACCTCTTATCGATAGCCCGCCCACCAGTATACTGACATTGTCCCTAGGTCAAACGTGTAATTGGACAACGAGATGCGCGTCTGAAGGAAAATCAAGATAAAGGAGAGGAAGGAGCCAATAAGCCTAAGGAACTTGTTCGAGAAGCGTATGTTCCCCCAGTTATTCCCATCCATTTGCGTCGTTCATAGCTAATGACGTACCATAGACCTCAAGTCTCCTCCGCTCTTTTCTTCCAATATAACGAAGCCCTCGTACCCCCATATTCCATTCTCGTTGATACCAATTTCCTCTCTCACACCGTTCAACGTAAACTTCCTCTCCTCGAATCCCTCATGGATTGTCTGTACGCCAAATGTATTCCCATCATAACCTCATGCGTCATGGCCGAATTGGAAAAACTCGGTCCTAGGTATCGTATTGCGCTTCGAATTGCCCGTGATGAGAGATGGCAAAGATTGCAATGCGATCACAAGGGTGTCTATGCAGATGACTGCATTGTGGATAGGATACAGAAGCATAAGATCTATATTGTGGCGACGAACGACAGGGAATTGAAGAGAAGAGTTAGGAAGGTTCCTGGTGTGCCAATTATGAGTGTGGCTAGGGGAAAGTATGTCATTGAGAGATTACCAGATGCTCCAGAGAAGTAAAGTCTCTAAGAAGATGGATTGGGGTGGCTCGGGGTAATGCATATCCGGAAGTCTGGCGTTCAGGAAGGGAATCAAAATGCTTTGAAGATATTGGGATTTGGCCGGGGAATTACTATGGCACCTCGTATACTCGAGAGTCCTCATTTGTTCATGTATTTCATGAGTTAGTTCTATGAAATACGTCATCTATTGAAAGAAGTGCTGCATCCACAGGTGTTGCAATTCGTTAATATTGAATTCTCTGGAACGGGTATTCTACCCATAGCCGCTCATCTCAGATAAATTGAGTGCCTGTTCTCGCCTGACTATCAATTTAAACACAGGTATCATTGAAGCTGTACCATTATACACAAATGTGCTCTAGCTAATAATTAAATGCACAAGTGTTGCTCTGGTCAGGGTCTACCGCACAGCCACGATCCAGTGTAATGGACTCAGAATTGAAAGGTACATGAATCCCCCTTACGCCTCGCTACTGCAAAGAACAACAGCCAACCAAACAACATCACCAAAACGGACTTTACAGTAGACCGAGGTAGATAACAATTGAACAGACCCCTTAAAGGCGGCAATATAACCACACATTCACATCCCATAGAACCGTCCTTCTTCTCCCTTCTAAACCAACTAAACGATAGCACTTGTAAGCCGACCATACCAAACGAATTCCTCAGCCCAACTTAATACGACCACGTTGACATACCATACACCCATCCCAAGTATCCCGCAACTAAATACGAGTAGAAAAAGCAACGTATGCTGGGACATAGTAACACACCAGAAACACATACAAAAACGAGTTTTGAAACTCCAGCTCACCGGGAGTCCAGTTTATCTTGTCCCCGGTGAACCCCTTCCACCTTGGGGGCGAATTGCAACTTGCAATATTGTCCCGCGCCTCGGATCGAGCAGCCCAGCTTCGTGGCATTAGTCTTCCAACAACGCAACTAGAGAGTGTTTTTTGGTAGGTTTGATAGGTAGGTTGATGCAGAGACAAGATGCAGATGTGTTGAGGGGGTTTATTTTGGAAACACTACCCTGTAGTCAATGGACCTGACCTGATTTTGCCATATTGAGGTGTTCTCTGGAAGTTGGAATGATGTGAGGGGGTAGACGAGTATTGAGGGTGGCTTATTATCGGTGTCTTAATTTAGACCACGAAGTACTAGACAGTGTATACTTATCGACGGGCAGGAGGCCAGAGAGTAGCGTTCACATGGCTTTGAACAGACTTCACAAGATCCCACCACCAACACATGGAATTCAGATTTTGAGCGATACGATCCAATGTTTCAAGAGCGATTAAAATCTCAATTCTCTATTCCCTTATTTTAGAAGACAAAATCGAAAAGCCTATTCCATTTAATAGGTACCCATGCATACTTTATACACACAAAATCATACACTTGCTTCGCTTCGCAATAACTCCATCCCAGCCCAATCCGTGCCATATGGCCCTCTCCTCAATGATCTTCCCAATCAGATTACTGCTGTTTCTTTTGGGCAGATGGTCCCATCTCCTTATCAAAGGCTCCATACGAAACCTGCAGACTCGATACTGCATTCAAGCCGACATAAAGGATACTGAGAAAAAGGAGTCCGACAACTAGTCCCATAAAGATACCAGGTGTGAAATACTGATACTTCTCGAACAAAGGTCTAGTATCAGGTTCTTTCGTCGAATTATCGGCCTTGATTCTGAAATCCCTCTTCAAATCGATATGTGCGGTCGCCTCAAATTCCGCATTGTAGCGTATTGATTCGGATTCATCCTTTTGAAGGACTGAGCCAATGGGAGTGGTGGCGTAAATAACGGTGTATTCTGGACCACTAGAGAGATATTCGTAGAAAACGCTATTGAGCATAGCATCTGTTGGGTATTAGTTATGGATATCCTGCAGGATAATCTGAACGACTATACAAACCTTGATTTTTAAATTCTTCTGCTCTTGCTACTTCCTCAACCGACAGTGCGTTAAGATTTGATACAATGACGCCGTCTCCATTGCCACCAGCGGACTCAAGCCCTAAGTTACCTCGCCGATCAACATTCTTCCCGCACGATGACTCGATGTGCTCTGCCAATTCCTCAGCAAGATTTCTACCCTCGTAGATAACATCCGTGACGCTGTAGGTAGCTCGAACTCTAGAATCTGATATAGCGGCTTTCAGGTGAGGAACCGAGTTTTGGGCCGATAAGTCTGAGGCGGCGAGAGCTGCTTGCTGGATGATGATGTAGACATCGGATGGGCAGGTGGAAAGGAAATTCTTGGCATTTTGAAGGACTGATGAAGCGGTATCTAATTCTTGGCTCTCAATTTGCATCGACGAAGGTAATCTGCCATTCTCAAGTAAGTTACTGCATGGTGATGAGGTGAGTGGGTGTTGGGAGCATAACTCACTCCGACGATGAGAACAAAAGGAAAGGCGATGTATCTTTAAATGCCTGCACTACAGCAGCACAGCATAACAGTGACCCAGCAATCGAATACCGCATCTTGACTCTTGTCGTTGTAATTTTGTGATGCGGGATGTTGGTAATGAAGCTGTCCCATTGAGCTTCGATAAGTGCAACCTTGAGCTCTCGAACATTGATGAGTAAGCGAAAGCGGTAAGTTCTGCCCAAATTATTCCTTCCCCGGGATTATTTCCAAGCTCAAAACACATTCAATTCCTGGTGCGCCAAAAGCAATCACTACCATAAACCATTCACGATGGATTCCTCATTCATAGTCAAACCTCGTCCAAAACGATCAGTACTACCACCTCAGAAAAAGAAGAGAAAGTTCGACCATAAAGTTGAGGAAATCAACTTCGATTTAACTGCCCGAGAGGACTATTTGACTGGTTTTCATAAGCGGAAAGTTCAGCGGTCGAAGAAGGCACAGGAGGAGGCAGAGAAGAAAGCTAGGGAGGAGAGAATTGTTATGAGGAAGCAGGTACGTTATCTGTTTCTTT
This sequence comes from Ciborinia camelliae, assembly GCA_025890175.1. Taxonomy (NCBI): domain Eukaryota; kingdom Fungi; phylum Ascomycota; class Leotiomycetes; order Helotiales; family Sclerotiniaceae; genus Ciborinia; species Ciborinia camelliae. The sequence goes on from JANPYM010000003.1 coordinate 3,227,672, forward strand.
GAGAATTGTCATTGGCTAATCTGTCGATGTTTAGTTACGAGAAGAGAGGAGAGCAGAGTTAAATGAGCATGTTAAGGCTGTGAATGCCCTGTTAGAGGACGTGGATGCAAAATTTGATGGCGGAGACGGAGACGAATGGGGAGGCATAGAGGATGAGGAAGAAGGGGAAGAGGTGCAAGAAGAAGTGGTGGATCATGAAGAGGAATACATCGACGAGGATAAATACACAACAGTCACAGTCGAGGGGATAGAGATATCGAAAGAAGGGATTAAGAGAACTGCGGATGAAGGGGATAGTGATGATGGTATAGAGGAAGCAAAGGGGAAGGTCATAAAAGAAGAAGAGAAGGTCAAGAAAGTTTGGCCCAAGAAACCACGAAAGAAGAAGTTCACATATGAGACCAAGGCGGAAAGAAAGATGACGAGGCAGAAACAGAAGTCTGGGGGTAGAGCAGCAGCAGACGCTCGACGAGGTAATAATTAAAAAGGGAATCTATCTATTAACAAATTCACAATCAGAATCCGCAGTAATATTTGGTATGTGACTTCGATATGGATCGAAAAGCAAATCATGTAAAAACAGCGTACCGCCGCCAGCGCATACGAGGCTTAACTGCAATTATTCCGCAACCCATGCACCTAAAAAGCTCTAGAACAGAATGTCCACTGTGACTCAAAAACCAGTTTAAATGTTGCCAATCTCCGCTTGGAAGTCCTCCAATTCCTTTTGCACAGCAACATATTTCTTGCACATCTCCTCGAACTTTGCCTCCCACTGATCACGATCTTGCTCGAGAGCCTGGACCTTGCGTTCGAAATGGCCGGCCTTGACATCGGTTTGGCGGAGCCTGAGACGCATTAGAGTCAGCTTATGTTTCTGTGGATATGAAGATGTGCAGATGTGCAAACTTATGAACCAAAACCCCTATTTTCGTAGAAATTTAAGAATTCATCACTTACTTCTCATTTATCTCGCGGAGGTTCTTATCAGCTTCCTCAGCTTCCTCCTCCAAGAGTTGTAGTCTTCGTTGAAGAGTCTCGTTCTGTGTACCATGTGCACTGCCTTCCTCTGCCACAACCTTGGCCTCCTTAATTCCGGTCTCTAGTTTCTCAACTTCGGCTTCCAACAAATTGTTTTTGTGTGTAAGGGATGTGATCTCTTGCTCCTTTGAAAGGTTCTCTTGCTCGAGAGTCTTAACCTTCTCCTGAAGCTCTTCGACCTTTGCGGTAGCTGCGTCGGACTCGACACGGAGGGCGTTCATTTTCTATGAAGAGCAGAATCAGCATCTCATCCTTGGGAATATCATCGGAGACTAAATTCTGATGGAAAGGAGAATCTCGCAGCCTCGAGGGTCGGATGGCGGGGTTAGCTTTGTTCATTTTACTTACTTCCTTGATGCGATCCATTTTGAAAGAGTTATTTGTTGATTAATACGATTTGGTAAGGTGACGTTGAAGAAGATTTGATATCACAAAGAATATCTTTATGTGTATGGTTGATGTTGATGGTATGAAAGAGTTGAAGAAGTTGCGACTATTGGAAATGTTGCAGATGGGTTAAAGGGTGAGTGTTAGTGCCAGCCGAACATAAACAGGGGTGAATGGTTGGTCTGTGAGCAAGGGGGTGATACCAAAAATGGGAAGAGCTCTGGTAGGGAAATGAGTTGCCGTAGAAACAAATCAAAATAAATCTCAACCCACGGAACCTCACAAAATAAACCCTACAGTATTTGGCATTGCTAAAAAAAACGCGTTGACGAACCTCGTAATTCTAATGTAATACATTTTCTCCCAAGACAAATTACATTGGACATCATTGCACACACAGGAAATTAAGTCAATATGTTTGCAGTCCGCGATCAAGAGAATTTGGTTCATGGCCATCAACAAGTCGCTGCCTCTAAACCCCTCAATCAAAGCACAAGAAGTTTACAGCCAAAGACTCCAGGAAATAGATTTCCAAAGACGCCATTGAAGGTCCCATTAAATGATGAGAATGCGCCAGGAGGACTTGGAGGAAAAGGAACAGTACTTGGTACAAAGGGAAAGGGTTTGGGAGGAAATGATGCGACCTTCGATAAGAATGCCTTTGTTACGCCCATGGGTAAGGGTTTTGCATGATTGTTTGATCACATCAATAATTGACTTATAATAGGTCCTCGAAATCGAGCTCCTCTTGGTATGAAAACTACAAATGCGAAAACCAAAGTGTTCCAGACTCCCGCTGGTCCTGCGCCTGAGAAGGAGCTCGAAAAGACAGTATCCAAGCAAATGAGTGCTCGAAGACCCAAGCCAAAGGTTTCGGAGAAGATCAAGATTGATGTACATGGAGATGAGAGCCCTCTAAAAGATATCGAAGTCGAATATATGCCACCGCGATCCAAGGATCTACCATACGATTCAGATGTCTTCCCTACCGGCTGTCTCAATTACGATATGCTCAAGCCTGAAAATCTTACCAAAGGAGCGCTCGGCGACTACTATAACACCAACGATAAGAGTGGCAAATCAAAGCTCGAGCGAGATTTAGAGAAGTCCTCTATTGAGCGTGCGAAGAAGACGGATGAGCAAATATTGGCTTCACTGGAAGAGGACTGGACTGTTGGCGATGTTCCTGAAACATTCAGAAATGTTAAAAAGAAGGCAAATGCACAACAAGCTAAGACCACGGTTCTCAAGGACCAGAAACCAAAAGCCACCAGTCAGAGCAAAGGTCCTGCCACAATTTCATCTCGTCGAGCAGCGTCTGCTCTCTCCACTCTTCCAAGGTCTGTGGTGGAGCCTTCCAAGAGACCATCAACAGCAATCCCAAGACCAGCATCCTCGTTCTTGACACGCAGGAAGACTCCCACTTTTGCACCCATTACAAACAATACTATGCGTGCTACAGCTGCCGCTGCCACCTCTAGAAGCACCATCGGTTATACCAAAGGTAGATCAGCTTCCAACGCTCTTCAAAAGAAGGATGCCCCACCCGTTGTCTTGAAGAAGAGCGTAAATGCCACTTTACCGCGCTCAATCAGCAACCTTTCCCATGACTCAGATAGTACTATTACTCCAACTCGCTTTGCTCAGAAGGAGAATTTGAGAGATGCAGAGTACAAGAAATTGGATTTCTTACATGCTTTTGACATTGATGATGAGAATATGGAACCAGGATTGAAATGCGGTTTGCCGGAGTGTTTGATCAAGTTTGATGAGGATGAAGAGGAGTTCGTTATGACTATTGGGGATGCTGAATAGGTTTCTTTTGCGTTAAGTTGGGTTATTCTGGTTGTATCATGACGGTTATGGTGTTATGAAGGGTTTTGTTATGGAGTATGGACAAGATACCACGACTTGTATACCTAAAGTGTGGTATGGTATACAAATATGTCTCTTTTATTTTATGGTTTGCGGTTACTATATTTGTATGATACATTGGGTTATTCTCTATGCAAAACTTACGGAGTAGTAATTAAAATATGTATAGATTTTTCAATCACACCCAGAGGAACTGTCTTGACTTCCTTCTACAAGACAAGTTCGACAGAGCAAAACCATATCTCTCGATGCTTGACAATACTCTATTGTATACAGTAAATGATCTTGTCTAAACAATGCAATCCTCGTCTTCTCCATCCCCCAATCTTTTATATAGCATCGGATAGCATCGGATAGCAGCAGAATTGTGTAACATCACTGCCTCAATCTCCACCTAGTCGCCTCTGCCTACCTATATGAACCTTCACTGCATTTCGTACCTAGAATGCAATGTTATGCAATAAACGTCATGGTTCACGGAGACTTGCAGGAACGATTGATCCTAATTTGAAGGATTGCAGCACCTAGGTTGGACTCCGTGTGTTATGAAGCCTGGCAGAAATGGTTCAATGTTCAAGTTTCAGTTGGATGTTCTAATCAATCTATCCAAATCTTTGGAGTGGTTCTCACTTCAATGCCCAGATAAAAATCGAGCAATTAACGATACCTCATCCAAAGGTGGATAGTTCAATAAAAGGCCAAGGAATTGAGCAACGTCAAGCTATACATGTGGCACCACAATCCATGAAATTTCAGCAAATTCTCGCTTGAGAGTTAACAAACTCTACAATGGCACCATATCATATCATAGTTTACATGACACTTCTGTTCACTTCATCTCACTTTCTCTCCCTAATAGTAGTTCAATTTATCCCATTAAAGGCTAATGGTACACCATCATCCACTGGAAAGGCAGCACGTGCGATAGGTGATAGGTGTAACATGGGACAAAGAAAATAAGGGGTTTGGTGGCTCAGGTAACGAAAGAAACCTAGTGAGCCTCTCATCGTTCGACCCCCTTCCCGACCACATCATCAAAATAGCTTTTCAAACGGGTCAGGAGAACCCCTCAGGTAGAGTTTGGTAATTGCTGGAACCTGTGATTTAACATTTGGGAGTATCAATCATAGCACTTGGATTATAAGCCCTTTGATTATATGGAATTTTCATGATATTTCTGTATTTTTTGATACTCACAACCTGAATGACACACTTCCATTTCTTTCAGTCATTCAGCATGCTCTTCATGATTTTAGGTTCTTTTTCTTTTGACTCTTTTCCACTTGAGGAGTATTTGTACCGAAAACGGACTCCCGTCACTGTTGTGTCTTTCAAGTTTTTGAAGAGGCCCCGTACAGTACAGTCAACAACACAATTCCTCTCTATTGAGTGAACCATATAAAATATATGAATGGATAGTAAAGAAAAGAATAGCAAATGATTTATATAAATAACACTAGGTAGTATGTAATGAGAAAAAGGCCACTGGGGTGCATTTGATTTGATATAACTTTTATCTGACTCTGACTACGCTCCAGCTGTACAACATCGCAATCAAATCCCTGCCTGCCATTGCCATTGCCATTACCTGCCATCTCCTTGAATTCTTAGGTAATATCCTATTTAGGTTAAGCGCCACCATTTTCCTGAATCTAACCTATTGGGAAAGCGAGAAATTGATACTATCGAACTTCAACCCATCAATCCTCCATTCCATTAACTTCAACTATACATATTCACGAGACAACCAACCTTCAACGTCAAAAGATAGATCTCAAATCTGTCGCACAACAATTATTTCCCATCTGCCAACATTCGCACATCAACTGCGACGAAATATTCCTTACTTTTATCATTCTACAAAGGTCGAGAATACTGAGTTAAATCTGTTCCTCGGGAATTAAGTCGCGTCAATTTTACCAACCACTTTGCGTGTATTGGCCACCAGCCATCAATGCTTCTAATGCATGCGGTCGCAAACTGATCTTATATCAAGAGATGGTGGTTGGCAGAAGGAAGGAGAGGTAGATCAATTATAGTCACACGATGTCTCGCGCATCTGGGGCGAGCTTCGCACAGTTCTTTCCATCGGCTCCTCGAGCTGCGAAAGACAAAGCAAAGGAGAGGGAAAAGTCAAAGGCTCAGCAGGCAGATTTGCCGAGCACCCTTTCTGTTTCTGATACCCATATTAATGCGAAAGCTTTGACTGACAATGCATCTATCACACGTCTTTCAGAAGATACATCAATTCCAATTGCGGACCCTCCTACCCTACCGACAGAAGATAACGAATCTGTACAAGGCGATATCCTGAACGGTGTAGGCTCAGCAAGCTCACACTCAAGTTCTGGGTCATCCCTTTTCAGCGCCAACAATCAGCTTTCCAGCAGCATGCACACATTTGGTGGCTCTCGAAATATAAACGACTTAACACCACTGACCAATATCGACTCATCACCTAATCGTGTTACGAGTCCCAGCAATGCTAAGGCTGATGCGCCTGTCAGCGCCACAACCCGCGTCGCTCCTGATAATACAAAATCTGAGCATGTCGTCGCTATACCCAATTCTGCGCCGGCAGAGCATACTCCCCCCGAGCCACGAGTCCTCGCTCGAGACCCAACACGAGGTGTAAAGGGAAAGAAGTGCACCTATGATCCTTTCCACGATCCCCAAATACATTCAACGAAAGAAAAGCATAATCGCCGCCCACATTATAAGGAGTTTGGTTTGGTACGTATAAAATCTGCTGCGGGGAGCGTCATCTTATGTGTGTGAGAATGTCTGGCTAATGGCTTTTCAGAAAGATGACGCTCCCCCGGCGGATCCACGGTTGGCAAAAGGAAGCAGATTGTCGTATATCAATACTGATTACCACAACGCATTATCACGACTCAACCACTCGCCCTTTATGCTACCAAAATACAAATACAATCCTAAAACTCATTATGGACCCGGTCCACCAACGGAAATAGTCGTTACTGGGTATGACCCATTAATAAATTTTATGAAGGTCACGAACGTTTTTACACACTATGGTCAGATCGCGGAGAGCAGCAACAAATTACATCCAGAGACGGGAAGTTGCTTGGGCTTTGGCACATTTCGATATCGAGACACTAAAAGGAAGGATGGTTCAATTTTGACTGCGGCTGAGGCTGCAAAGAAAGCAGTTATGAGAGGAAGCAGTGTAGTGGGTCTGGGGCCAAAAATCAAGGTGCAGTTCGATCCGCAGGGGAAGCGCAGCACTCGCATGCTTGAGAATGCCTTGGAAAAGTCCAAACCCGAACCTTTACCCCTCCCACCCAAGGAGCCACCGCCACCTCCTAAACCCGAAGTTGCCAAAACCTCTGGACCTCCACCAACTGCCCCTAAAGGGCCTGCCGCGCTTTCTGGCAGACCCCAGTTCAGACCAGGCGTTGTTCCATCTGCGATTCCTACAAAACCGCGCCAACAGACAATAATTGAGGATGAGCCAATTGCCCAACAATTGGAGGACGATCCATATATATTTATTTCGAAAGATTATGTCCCCGTTATCCCGGCCACAATTGTTCATTTGAAGAAGCGACTGAAGCAGCATTTCTTGGAAGACGTTAGAGTCGATAGAACAGGCTATTATGTCGTCTTTGCTAACAGTTCTGACGGGAGATACGAGGCAGACAGATGTTACCGCTCTTGCAATGGCACAGCGCTATTTTCCTATGAAATGGTCATGAAGCTATATCTACATGGCACCGTAGATAGGCGACTTGAACATCGCACACTTGAAAGAGGCCATCATCGTCGCACTCGTAGTCCTGACCCGCGTTTGACTGAGCAAAAAAGGAAAAGAGAACTTGAGGATATTAGAAAAGAGGAAGAAGCTGATCTTGAGGAGGAAAAACGAGAACGGGCAAAGAATTTTGACCCTGCACGTGAAGCTATAGAAGTTATCAAACGAGAGTTGATCACACATTTGATGGATAAGGTCAAAGAACGGATAGCAAATCCAATTCTCCGGAATTTTATGGATCCAGTGAATCACGTGGCAAAACGCCGGAAGTTGAATATTCATGACCCGAACGTCAAGTTGCCTTTTATCAACGAGGAGGAAGACCAAGACAATAGTACCGCTAATGGTACGCCCAACTCGAAATTTGAGGATCGCAATGCTTCAACAATAGGGAAGGTTAATGTTACCGCTTTGCCCAGAATTCGAAAGAGGGCTAAAACGGATAAAAATCGCAGTGTCGGGTTTACCGACCCCTTTGCCAGGCCAACACGGAAGGCCTATGTTCGACCTATGCACTTTCTTTTTGGGATGGAAGATGAGGATTCAGATGATGATAATGAAACTCGTTCCAGGACACGAGGCACTGAAGAGATAGAGTCACGCCCGAGAAGTCGTATGAGCACTGATGATGAAGCTTCAGATGACGATACGGATTCTGTAAGCCAACATCATGCCAAAGAAAGATCACCATCAGTGGATACCAGATATGGAGAGTCTGTTGGTGATGGCAAATTTTCTGAACCTACGGTATCAACGAAGAAGAGAAAACTGGACTTGCATGTGGAGGCTGCCAAAAAGCGACAAAAGAAGACTGACGAGGAACTTTTCGGTGTGTCTGTGGCGAAGATTGAACCACTTCCAGAAACGCCCATTCTCGAGGCAGGTATTCCTGATCTTGATGGATTCCAGAAGACAGAATCAGAGACAGAAGCTGCCTTAGCTGTGGCGGCCAAAAAGAAGGCCGCAAAATCGGCAAAGAGAAAGAAGTCCAAGAAGCAGATTTTCGAAGAAAGAGAAGCCCTCAAGAGACAGCAGGAGGGTATTCTGGACGATGAGATTGTGCCAGAGGAAGTCGAGGAGTCTGAATTTGAGGAAAATATTGTCGATACTGCACCCGTGGAAACATCCGTTGAATGGGGCATGTCCGGCGAAGCACCTAAACCCACTGTTGATGATGACTTTGACAACATCCTCGATATCGACGGACTGCAGAATATTCTCAAGGATGATGAAGACGCTGGACCAGCATTCGAAATATTTAAGACGGACTACAAACTTAGCGACCCTGCTACTTGGGCGTGGAGGCAAGGGCAAATCAAATCACTCAATCGAAATGGATACAAAGGTATTGTCAAGGAAGAGACTACTGTACCTGGATATTACGTGGAGACTTCGACTGGTTGTGCTAGGACTGAAGGTACCAAGAAGATTTTGAACTCCGAAAAGTCTCTCTATCTCCCTCATCGTATCAAAGTTCAAAGGGCACGTGAAGAACGCGAGGCACAAGCGAAAAGAGCCGGCAAAGATATGGTCGCAGAAGCAGCTGAGGCTGCGAAGATTGCGGCCGAGAAGCTACTCGCCAGGACCTCTGGTCGTGCCAATCGTGTCAACCAACGTCGTTTTGTTGCTGACCTTAACGACCAGAAGAAAACACTCGGTGGTGATGCTGATGTCTTGCGTTTCAATCAACTTAAGAAACGCAAGAAGCCTGTCAAATTTGCTCGTTCCGCCATCCATAACTGGGGTCTTTATGCTATGGAGAACATAGCAATGAACGATATGATCATCGAGTATGTTGGCGAGAAAGTTCGACAACAAGTCGCAGATCTCCGAGAGAACAGATATCTTAAGAGCGGTATCGGAAGTAGTTATTTGTTTAGAATTGACGAAAATACCGTCATCGATGCAACAAAGAAAGGTGGTATTGCAAGATTCATCAATCACAGTTGTATGCCCAACTGCACGGCAAAGATCATCACGGTGGAGAAGAGCAAAAGAATTGTCATTTATGCGCTGCGTGATATCGCACAGAGTAGGTTTGCTTTGATCCTAATGCTTTCAGGACGTCTGCTAATTACATTCCCTAGACGAAGAACTCACCTACGATTATAAATTCGAGCGTGAAATCGGCAGTACAGATCGTATTCCATGTCTCTGCGGTACACCGGCGTGTAAAGGATTCCTCAACTAATCTTTTCTTTTTCGTTCCTTACTCATAAATTTTCAACATCGGCATTTGAGAGCCGGAGTTTGTGATTATACAATAAATTGGCTCTATTTGATCATTTTGGGAGTCATTCATCTGTGCTTTCATAGTTTTGCACACGCATACATTCATGGAGGGTGGCAAGGTTGGGGGGTTTATCAAAAAAAATATGTACTCTTTTCAACACAACCGAGTCATTGGGGCGTTGATACTGGTTTCACTTCTTTTCGATTTTGACCCAAGGGAAGATAATGATGGCATCTTCCACTGTAATTCAAGGCGGAAGATTGATACGATAGCGATGGAAGATGAGAACATGTGGTGGAGGACGAGATGCGAGATGCGAGATGTGAAATGGGAAGATGCTAGAGCCAGGATTGGCATCCATGTATTTGTTGTAAGATTAGATTTTACTCCTTGGGAGTAGTCAGGGGGCGGTCCTCATATTGAAGAGACTCGATTCGGATGGTTAGGTCGTGTGTCAGCTGGTTGGTGGATAACCTGGGCATGTGGATATGGGAAAATAGATGGTTCCATGTTGAGAGATTCTGAATCCACATTTTGAATCTGAATCTAAATCTGCATTTGTGTTTATCCACCTCCTGGCCGTTTTTACTTGTGACGAAAGAGAAAATACTTGTCCTTTGGATATCTCATCAGTGATCGCCCACAACCTGGCTATCAAATAATGCTCATGCTTACCTCTTTCACGTCACTTGAGCTTGATCGAAAGGCTTTATTTATATAATTATTCCACCTGTCACCTTTTAAGAGAAACTAGCCCCGAAGACGTTAAATGATAATTTCTTTACTGCTCTGGTGAAACATGTCTTGAGCATCCCTTCATCATTCCAGATCATCCATACATACATACCTACCTAGTATTCTTTGATTTTGAACCAGTTTCAGGCTAGAACTTGGATACCTAGGATACCTAATTGGATACCTACCTAGGGAATAGGGGTTCGCATAGAGAGACTGACTGACTGACTAATGAGTTAAACCATAGGTACCGTGACCTGCATATAGTCTCGTACATAGGTATTAAGACTCGTTATATCATAAATGAAAGTGTACCTGTACATTATCATTTATAAATAAAAGGGAGGTAGGTATTTCATAATCATATGATACTCATTGTGGAAAAAATAAAAAAATTATATTGGAAGGGGCTAGAGGATGCGGAGGCGTGGAAAATTACCTAGGTAGGTAGGTAGTATTACGGTTTTGGGAGTCTATGGATGGCTTGATGATGGATGTCGCAATGTAATATACCTTAGGTATGAATGAATATTTAGAATAAATAGGAATTGCAAAATATCACACGCGTCACATCCCGACAGCATAGGTATAGAAATAGCATCGTACTAGTAGATCACCTCCGCAATCCCATAAAAAAAGTATAGGTATTGAAGAGAAAAAGAGCCTTTGCAAAAGTTTATTGTTTTATATAATCTTAGGAATGAGTATATGATTAGCTAGCTAGGTAGCTATATGGTATCTATGACTAGGCCGGCGGGAGTCGAGGTATCATAAAAGAGATATTTTTGACTTGGGAGTTACACAATGCTAGTGGTTGTAAGTTACCTATTGATTTTAAGAAAATAAGGGGGGATTATTATAGTCTAAGGGGAGATATTATTAGACGAGAATGTTGGATGTGTACTAGATAGGTATCGTTTTTGAATAATAGGGAGATAAGTAAAGAAAGATTGTATTATATAAAAGGTTCTCTAGATTATAACATCTTGATATTTATATTCGTGCTGAACAATAAGTGGATGGAGAGGCATCTTCAGATGGTAATATTAAATATATAAGATGGTTATTGAACAATATTGGGTGGATGTAATGAATGATACGTCTATTTTATTTCCAGGTTATATATTTATTTATTTGGATGGCTTGCTCAACTGTTTCTACTCACCGGGACAGGAATGGCCTGATGATGGATTCTTCAAGTTTGCCAATTGGGGGCATTGTGGTGAGAATTTGTTCCCTAGGGTATCATTCTATTTCCTTCCTGCCCTTAACTCCCGCGGTCCGCAGCGCATCACCACTCTATCTAGTGCGCTCAATATCTTCCTTCCCCGTGCCTCGCCTCACGAGAGAACTTGACCGCAAGCCATTCCATCCATCACTTTGCTTGATTTAGTCGGCTTCGATATTCCCTTAGGTGACTTCCCTGGGAAATACAGCCCTAGCCCCAAGCATTCGGATCCCAAAACAACCCCGCACCTGCATCGTTGATATCCCCGTCCGTGTTCATCCCCCATCCATCTAAACCAAATGTCCCGGTAGTAAGAAATTTCCAATGCCCTCCTTCACCCGATACTCATGGCCACAATTCGCACACACCAGTGCTCCTTCGTCGATTTCCGTTTCCATGAGGAGCGTGTGGAGTTCCTTCATCATCTTCTCATCTTCTTGGAGAGCTTCGGGCGTAGGTGGTGTAGGCGGGAGAGCGGGAAAGGAAAGCTAGATGAAATATTAGCATTTGATTTCATTTCATTTTTAATTCTCTCGTTCGACATGATATTGAGATTGGGATTAATTTCCCCGAGTGGAAAAAATGGGAGAAGGAACAAGCGCAAACGAACCTCGGAAGCAATCACACACAGCGCATTCCAATCGATCCGCGGCAGGATATTCAACAGTAAAGCCGTGTTGATGGGTATATCATTACTAACGAGCGAACATTCCTTAGGATGAAGAGGGAAGCTCGCGCTGGTGGATTTGCAGGCCTTGACGGCGCAGGTGAGGAAATTCAGGGTGAGGAGTTTCATTTTGGGAGGGGGTGGCGCGGCGCGCGAAGGTGCCTGTTGGATGGGTTCGTATACGAGAGGGATTTTGGGGTCCGGGAGTATATGCGGATGTGAGGGAAGGCTGTGTGATGAGCTGGTGTGGTGTGGTGGGGATGGAGGGATGGGTAAAAGAAAGAAAGAAAGAGGCTTGGAAGTTGTGGTTGATAATATGGATGGAGTTGAGGAAATAATTTTTTGCGTTTGCGGAGTTGAGATAAGATTAGATTAGATTGACGCTAGGTTAGCGCCGATGGTAGAGTATATGGATGGATAACATTTGTTCCCGTTTTTCAAGGCACATTTATCTATTTCACCTATTCTATTGTTGATTTCATCTTTTGATGCTTGCTTTACTATTGCATTACATCAAGGTATAGATATTGAATTTTCGTTTATTCGGTTTTATTCTATATACAATACTCATAACAGCTTCTATATGTAAGCTATAAAGGTCTAGGATATATTATAGTAGAAACTCGAAACTCTCTATAAAGATACCTATTGTTATACTAAAATCCCAACCAATATCAACCAAATACCTAGCAATAGAAAAGTTCTAGTTGAATTTTGATTTCTTTTTGATGATGATGGCGATAAGTGAGGTAGTAAGTAAATCAAGGATTCGAATTCCAAACAGGTAATGCCATCGACATTATAGAATCATCCATTCTATTCTATTTCTTTTCTGCTTGCATCGCTCACACTTTTGTATATTGAATCCGTTCCTTGGGGAATCTGCGTTAACTGATACTTACCTACCTATTCCCCATTAAATGGCATGAAGTTTAATGAACCCAAGATCAGTAACATCATCTCCGGCGTTGAGGGGAACTGATCAAGATCCTTTCCTCGACACGTACCTAATTCATGAATCATGTGCGCCGCAAGAGAGCAGACTGTAGTGCACTGTGCAGTTGTGACTAGGTCGTAAAGCATATTTTCGATTTGGATAGATGGTGAAAAGAAGAAAGTAAAGCTACCTACCCACCCTCGGTAGTTGGAAGGAGGGATGTGAAACGAGCATTCAAGAGAGTATTGAAAAATAACCGAAGAGGATGATGGTGGAGAAGAGGGGGAATGCGAAATATATAGCCCTAGCCATAGCCCCATCGTTGAAACACTGTTTTGTTTGACCCCTTCTAATGGTTGATATCCATCCTATCAATCAGTGCCCACATTTAACTGTATTTGCGACATTCCTTCTAATCTTTTTCACTAACCAATTAGCCACTTTCTCTGCAATGCACCAAAGTAATAGAGCAAGTCAAGTTCTGCTAGAATATTGTCTCGTGCTTCTTTCTTTCGAAAAAGTAAGGGGATCATTTCCTCCACATCTAGGCCATGAGGTTCACAGCTGGTTTACAACTCGAAGCATTGAGCATCTCTCCACCTAAATCCACACCTATAAAGAATGAGTGGCAGCAGAATCATGAGCATACAAAGAAAATCTCAGCAGGGAGTTTCCCCATGCCATTCCCAACGTTGCATAAGTACATGAGCGCTCCCGCCAACGGGATGAAAGCTCCAACAAAACTGCGCTACATGACGTTCGCAGCAATCGCCGAGGCCGCATATCGATATTAGATGGCTGTCGACGATGTATGTTGAGATTCCCAGGAAGAGTCGCACCTATAATACCGAAACCGGTTGGTATGAAGGATAAAATAGTGGATGGAATATGTAGATGATCGTGTGAGTTCCACCCATAGCAGATCAGAGTCATTGGGGAGGAACACTCCCATATACATAGATACATATGGTGAGTTGCATCTCAGGCAAAAGAAAGAAACCGGCATTAGCCTGCGCAAGGCAAAGTACAAGCTTGTCAGAATTTTTGTTATTGTTGTGTATCGAGCTAGTGTATGTAGAACTATTTTATATCAACAAGAATAAAGAGTGAAGACTAACCACTCCAGGATATTACCAAGGTCAAGTGCAAGCTTGGTATACAAAGCCGATCTGACCGGCGTCGAATCCGTAAGGATTCTGGAAAACATTGGGATTCTTGTGTATAGAATATTAGATAGACGACACCAAACACAAAATTGATATATAGCGAGAGGAAAGTACAAGAGGGGATAAGAGTGGCAGCTTCAGAGGTTTAATCAAGCCGACGAGTACGATTTGGGCCGTTTTTTGGTCTCCCGAATCGTCGTAGCAGCTCTTCAGGCCATCCCGACCAAGCTCTTTCCGGAGACAGACTATTTCTCGTTGGACAAGAACCTTGTGACTCGTTTCCGTGTTTGATATTGTAATGGGCGCCGTGACAGGGGTAGCGGCTACAAACACGATCCAGAAATTGTATCACCAACCAATTTTTTGAACTAAGAAGCCGCCGAGTAAAGGACCAATGGTAGGGCACGATAGGTAGTTAGCAAGTGGAATTTTTGGCTCCGCCAAGAATCATATCATTAGATGATAAGGTACCATGAAACTCACCAATCAAGGGTCCGATGTTCCACATGCCCATAGGTAGCGAAACCACGTTGGTAGGCACGAAAGAGATCGCCAATGATGCTAGCACCAAGATTCAAGGCGACAGCACCTCCAACACCGCTGAAGAAGCGGCAAACAATGAGCATCTCGATATTAGGAACAAATACGCATCCAATTTGTCCAAGACGGAAAAAGGCATTGGCCGCGCCCAAGACAGGCTTGCAACCATATATCCCCGAAAGAAGAGCTATAAGAACCAGCCCAACCACATACCCAAGTAGATAGATATACACTCACCGTCATAGAATAGAATTCAACCCACCATCTCATGAGAATATCATTGCCGAACTCGGCATCTAGCGTATCAATCGGTATCAATAGCGGGCAACAACCTCGAGGAAGAAAATGGTGTCACCAGCATGATGGTATATCGTAGCCCAACCCATACCCATACCCATTTCTGCACGATTCTTCCGCAAGATCGATGGGTTAAAGGACATCGTGGGACCATCTCGACTCTCCCAGTCTATGACGTTGTCGTCGGGATTGCTGATTGCAGATTGGAAGCCATTCATGGCGTATTCCATCGATATTTGTTTTGGTTTTCCCAAGATTCTCAAGGTCATCACATCTAAAATTCCTGCACCTTGGATTTTGATTAGCAGCTTCCTCTTCAATATCATCTACCTATACTTCTATCTTAATCGAGGGGTTTGGGAGCATGTATGTTGATTGGTAATTAGCAATTAGCTTACTCCATGAGGCTCATTGAGATGTTTATCTTTTGGACGGAGAGCTTTTTCTCGTTTTCCATGGGATATACATTCGATGTATCTTGAGCATCAGGGCCTTGTAAAGAAGCACGTCTTGAGTTATCCGCTATCTTGATCGAGGGGGACTTGGGGGTCATCAGGCCTTTTCGATTTAGATAACGGTGATGGTATACCTACCTAAATAGTAGATATTGCCATGTAACCGCGACATCTCTTCCATAACTTCGATCTGGTTACTGTACTGTATTATCTTATTCTCGTTTGATTTCCATCTCACTAGAACTAGAACTAGTTTTCTCTTCACCTGTAATGATATACGGCTGTACTACCTACCTACCTAATGCCAGATACAAATAATGCAAAAGGTTGAGTGAGATCTTCGCGAAGGGCTGTCTTCCAAGATTATTCCAATCCATTAATATTTACTCCCTTTTTAGGTAGGGAACGATAGGAGAGAGCATGGATGGGATGAGAGTGTTCGGGAATATATTGTAAGATTCCTTGACACTGGACACTGGTGTTTCTTGTATAGTTTCGGATCCGGCCCGTGGACCCACGAGAAAGCCATTCTTTTCTTAATATCCGTGTCACGAATCAAGGATATCAAGTGATCCAGGGACCATCGGCTCAGAGATCCGCTGGATCTCTGGAGAACCCCATGGTTTAGGTGGGTATTTGAAGATATAGTATCTCCTCAAGTACTCTTATCTTGTACCGTTTAGTCATACGCGATTTCAACCTCGTTTTTTCATTTCTTATTTTGAAAGAGTGAAGGTTGGTTTGGTTTGGGTGGTAGGTAGAACATCATTTGCCCTAGGCCTTTGCTATACCGTGTGTTTATAAAGCTAGATGTAGTATAGTTGTATCCATAATGGTCTCTAGCTATCGATAGTGGGAATGGCATGATGGTTAGACAAAAGTCTAGTACATCGAAACGAATCTTAATTGAACATAGAGAGGAAACCATTATATCTTTTCTGTAAACTCTAAGGGAAAGGTGTCTACGAGGTATATAAATGAAATGAACGGTCAGTCACGTGATAATATCCGCCCAATGTATACTTGAAATATTATGCAGGTAGGTACCTAGATACTAGCTAGATAGATATATAAAATGATGGTAAATATAGGTAAGTAGGTAGCTATTTGATATACAGATAATTTATTCAAAATAAATGATTTAAATAGATACCTCCAGCTATGTACCTAGTATCTAAAGCTGTATTAGGCAAGATTCGATTCATACCTAACGGCTAACGGGGAAAAGGATAAACGGCTAAAGCTGCTTGCTTCACCTCACCTGTAACCCGTTCGTTAAGGTATTCCGACCGAGCGCTCGGTAGGTAGGTAACTCAACTCACCTTCCAATTATCAATTCTAGGTAAGGTAGATAGGTAATGATTGGTTACCTGAGGTATCCCGAAGCCCCCCCAAACCATTTTATGATATCTAAATACAATCAATACAATCAATATACATATAAAGAATCATATCGTTACATCATCCCGAAAATACATTCCCCATTTCCCAATCTCCCCGTTGGTAAGGAAGGGACTGACCGACCTATCGGGGAGATTACCGGGCGATCAATGCATCCATGGACCAAAAGAAGACGAGAAGAGACGAGAAAAAGAACGCAAAAAAACCGACCCTAAAAAAAAACGAAAAAAGAAAAAGAAAAAGAGAGAGGCTGGATTCGGGAGGCTGGAGGCTGGGTTGGAATTTGGGGGGGTTCATCCTCCGTGCCGTACATAGGTACATGCGTACGTAGTACTACGTATGTATGTATGTATGTATGTATCTCGGTGGCTCTAGCTTGCTTCATTGTTGTGCGTACAGAGTAGGTAGGTAAGATTTGGCCGGTTTATTATTATGTAATTTGTAGAGTGTGAGTGCAGTAGGTACCTACTAGTACTTTACGGAGTACCTTACGGAGTTGGTAGGTATCACAATGTACATGTACGAGCTTTGTCTCCGGCCCCTCGGTGCCGGAAAATCAATTCGCCTCGCTGCGCTCCTCGAATTGTTTTTCTGAACGGCACCTTGGGACCTACGTCGCAGCTCGTGTACATGTATGTCGGCTATGCATGTAGGTACCTAGTAACCCGTTGCTTGAAGTTGCCTCCTACCTTAGGTATTTACTAGATAGATAGCTTTGGGTCTGTCTTCAACCCTTGGGACGAGGGAGGGAGAGTTTCGTTTAGGTAGGTAGGAATCTAGGTTTTATGTACCCGACTCTGTAAATACCTAGATAGGTAGCTGGAGATCTTTGAAAAATCCAAATAAAAGGATTTGTAGGATTTGTAAGGGTTTGCTTAAAGAATCTTGAAAGTAAGGAGTAAGGTTTTTCTATTTATTAATAATTACTCATAATATAGTGTAGTATATGTGTAAGAGTGAGAATGGGAGTGTGGTGATGAAGGCTGGAGCTGGAGATATATCTAGGTAGTTGGTATATATATGGTATATATAACATTCTTGTTAGATATCTAGGTAGCCGGTCTATCTTCCCTTCTAGCTGGGGAATACTACTTCTAGTTACAATGTATTATCCTCTCCTCTGAGTCCTCTCCTCTTCCCCTCTCCCAGGGCCATACCGGAAGTAAATCAATATACAACAGATCCCCCACTCACTCACTCACTCACTCACTCACTTACACGCAATAATACAATGCGTGTATATAGTCACCCGAATCCGATATTTAACTAAATGAATGAACGAAGAACCTACACTAGGTAATTATAATACTCAGATATATTATTAGTTTCGAATCCACGTTTCGAGTCCCATCCATCTCGATTCTCATTATCGATTAGATTCGTGACCTTGTTATTGTGGATGTAAATACCTCCTAGGGCTACCTAGGTACAAATATCTGATATAAATATCTGATACCAGCATCGTTCATATATAGATAGGTACCTAGGTAGGTATATATAAAGTCCATCCATCATTTCTAAGTACGGAATAACTTTCGTATATATTATTGGTATTATTGGTAAATTTACCTAGATGGCAATCAAAAATCCGATTTATATAGCACAACATCAACATCAACAACTCTCCCACCACCATCAAAATTTTCAGGGGTTTACCAAGCTTACCTTACCTTACCTTAAATATCTACCAACCTACCAACCTACCAAAAAATTCACACCTACAACCATCCACCCCCCCCAACCAACCATCCACCCATCCAAATTCCAAACCCAACAACCATTTATTACTATAGGCCTCCAGCTACCTAGGTATCTACAGTAACCTAATTAAGTTAGGTAATAAGAGCCAGAGCCAGAGCCAGAGCCAAACAAAACAAAATAAAATAAAACAAAATAAAATAAAACAAAATAAAGCTAGCTAATAATAAGACATATGAAGTCATCATACCGCGGGCGTCTTTCTTTCGTCTTTCGTCACCAGGTGTTTTTTTTTGGGAGGACCAGGGGGGAGGAGGGAAAGGAAAGTAAATGTTGGTTGGTTGGTATTATTTATTGGTGATGGATATAAATTACAGATTCTAGATTCTAGATAATAGATAGTAGATGGATTTCCTCCGTACCTACCTACCTACCTACCTATTGAAAGATTGAGTTTTGGGTTTTAGTAGGGGCTTTTTTGTATCAGAGGAGAGGAAAGATTGTATATACCTAAGTAGGTATAGGTATATAACAGTTGGATAGCATCCACGGCCCCAAAAGACTTACTTTAAGTTATCTACCTACCTACTGGCTGATGGGCTGCTATACCATCCACCCATTCTATATGGAGGAAGTAATATAATATTTATGTCATGGTGAGGATACCTAGCCTTAGGTAGGTCGATCAAACATCTTGCCATCATTATGCAGGCTTGGCGTTTAGGTGTCTGGTAGGTACCTAGGTAGGTACTCTAGGTATATTGGATTGGTTGGTTGGTTTTTTATACGGAGATTATATTGTAGGTACCTATGGATGGATATGGATAGGTGTTTTGGATTTGGATTGGGATTTAGAGGGAGGGAAGGGAGGAGAGGGATTTATATAGAGGAAAGGGAACAGAGGAAAATGAATGTACAGAACAGTAGAATAGAAGCAAAGAATCTTTAAAATAATAAGAAAAGTGAGTTCAGGTTGGTGTATAGAGGGAAACACACATCCCGGTGAGCAAGGTCTCCTCTTTAATGATAATCAAAAAGAAGACCTACCTACCTAGCTATAGAATAGAGAGATACTATTTAAGTATCCAGGACCCAGGTAGGTATCAAATATAAATAACCATCAACGATGACATAACGCGATCTCGATTCCACAGTCATCAGTCATCAGTCATCGTCATCCCAACCTGAGATTCAACCAATATGTACGGAGCAAACCGCAAACCCTAATCATAATAATCCAAACATAGGTATGGATCTAGAATCGCCAATGCAAATGCCTCATCCCCTCCTCTACCCACTAAGGTTAGGTTTCCAAGGTTGTCCCCACCTCCGGGCATTCTTGTTGCGTTTCCTTTCTTTCTCTGCTTGCCATTTCTTATTTCTTATAAGGTTCTAAGTTACTAGAAGAATGTTTTCTAACGGTCGCGTGTATGTGTATATGTATGTGTATGTATGAGGACGGGACTTTTTGTGGGGTTTCTGGGTTTTCTGCTCTAGGTATTGGGTATTGGGTAGGTATTGGGTGGGAGGAAAATTTTAATACCTACCTAATTATTGAAAAATCTTGAATTGATGGATTGATGGATTGATGCTGGTGGGAATGGGAAATGGGAAATGGGAAGTAATGAGGAGGTGGATGAAAAATGTTTGTTCACTGTGGTTCTGGTGGTTCTGGTGTTATGGTTCCTGTCAATCCACCCACCTCTTGTATCACCTAAAAAGGTCCTTTTTGGTATATCTGTTGGGTCTTGACTCTTGACTCTTGACTCTTGACTCTTGACTCTTGACTCTTGACTCTTGACTCTTGACTCTTGACTCTTGACTTTTGATCCTCCTCTCTGACTTTCTACCTAGCTTCTTGGAAGGTATGTATAGTATAGTATCAGTATCACTCTTATCTTTTTTTGGTCTTTTTCCTTAGGTATGTACTTATAGTAATTAGGTAGGTACTTAATACACACCTACAGCACAGCAAATTGTAATACTATACCGAATTCCAATTCCAAAAGTCATTGATTAGCTAGGATAGATAGATCTTCTTCCATCAACCAATCTTTCACAGATCTACTACTGTATAGGTAGTCTGTATGGTATTATCCCTAGATAGATATTATTATTATATGATTATGTATACCTAGATATACCATACTCCGTCCCTATACAGTAGGTAGATAGGTATACGATGATCGATGATCCAGGATCCATTCACATAACCCCGGTCTTGTTTGCACCTGGTTAAAAATGATTGACCCAGAAGTTTTAGAACAAAACAAAACCCAGCCGGTATCCCTTAGATGTGCCCCGAGAGGAAAAAGAGGAAAAAGAGGAAAAGAGGAAAAGAGACTGGGCCTTGACTTGACTTGACTTTAATTCTTTGGGGGTACGTATTATTGTATTATTGTACCAATCAATATAGTGTTAGTACCCAATAATAAATATTAGCTTAAGAATACCTACCCTACATAGGCTGGCTATCTACCTACCTGTCTGGTACTTGAAATACATTTGCTTGGACTATTCAGATCAGATCAGATCAGTCCAGTTCAGATCAGTTCTTGATAATCATCTTGAGAAATTGGACTTCACATCTTCCTTCCCTCTCTCCCTAGTCAACCAACAAATCTCTAACCTTAACAGCCTTATAGGTACCCGTCCCTGTACCCAAACCTTACCCTTATTAAGGTTGACATTTTCATCACTTGTTGTCTCTCTCGTCTGCCGGATTGCCTTAAATATCTGCCAATTCTGCCAATTCTGCCAATTCCCGCCCTCTACGTCATTTCCCGACTAAAGCCTTTCACTTTGCACTTTGCACTACACACCTTACCTTACCAATAAAATCAAAACAATCTCAAAACTCCCAAATTACCAACAATAATAAACCACCCCCGAAATCCCCGCGAATGAAGAATCTGGCTTCTGCGGTTTCATTAGCAATCGCAATCATCTTTTGTCTGGGGTCGAAATAGCGCCAGAGGTTTGAAGGAGGGTTGGCAAGGGAGGACGGGATGCCACCAGATTCTCCTCGTCAAAAACCTTCCACGCCAACATCGAAGAAATCTTTTGGTTTGCGACGACGATCTAGTGGCGACCACAAAATCGACAAACAATCCATCCATTTAGAATCATCGAGTAACCATGGATTAAAGGAAGGGAGGTCCTCAATCTCAAAGGCGAAGGACTCGATGCAAGCTTTCCCCACTGGTGCAAAAGCACCCTCAATATCCAGAAATGTGGAAATGGCCAGTGATAATGAGGCTCAAGATGCCGCATCGTGCAGTATCCAAAAATCCGAAAACGTGCATACAGAAGAGTCAAGGAGTTCAGCCCCCAGCCGGAAACAAACCATACCCCCCGGAAGGATACCATTGCACGACCAGGCCGAGGAGGTGGAACGACTTCGAGCCATGAATGCGCAATTGCAATTAAATCAGCATCGGGAGAGGTTGGCTAAGCAATTACAGGACAGGGAAGAAGTTCAAGGAAGCGTGGCGCTTACCAGTACTACTGGCAAGCCTCGAGTATCCCCCATTCATGAAGAATCTATATCACCATCACTAGAAGCAGCTTTTGCTAGCCCGATCCCCACTGGTCTGGAAACAGCATCGACGGAGTCTGCTAAGACCGTACGAGGAGGTGAAACTCCAGCTCCAATACATGCAAGAACCCCCTCTTATCCATTCCCTCCGATGAAAACTCCGAAGCAGCTTAGTTATAATGGACACCGCCCTTTCACCGCACTTTCACCAACAGTAAACCCAACGAATTTTGCTGGTGGTTCCTTTTACGAAGGACCACACGATCAAGTTTTATCAGGACCAATCACTCCCGCTTCAGGCCTCAACTTTCAGCCAGCAGGTTCACAGACGTCAAGGGATGATTCAAAGTTTGAAACACCCAATCTTTATGATCTGAGTCTAATGCTATCTTCCGAGCCTGGCCTTGATCCATGGTGGTCTACAGTTGTAAAAATAATGAGAGATGTCTACAAGGCTGACAGGGTAACTCTATCTGTGCCTGCAGATTCAACCGACATTGAAAATGTTCCATGGGGTCAGAAAGCAACATTCAACACAGCTGAAGAGGACGACTTAAGTTTGACCTACTTACCAAGAGGCAGTAGTCTCATACCCAGCAACAGTGGCGATACACTTGAAACCTCAGCATCCGAAGGATATGCATCTGGGGACTCACCAACAGCACCCATAATGTCTCGACCTGGTCTTACCAGTAGACACTCTTTCACTAGCTATGAGGCGACCAAGAGAGATCCAACATCCTTTTCCGAAGCCACCAGAAATATCTCTGGAAGACCTCCACCTCTCACTCGTTCAAAAAGCTATCTTTCTGGCCGACCTGATCGACCACCACGAACAGCCACACTCCAAAATGCACAACTAAGTTTGCAAGCATTAGAAGACCACATGGCATTTGAAGTGGAGAAGCCTGCTGCAAGTTGGGAAAACGTTGAACAGGGAAATATAGATGTACAAGGACGTGTATTTTCGGTATTGCAAGCTTTGGATTATGAAGCTGATCCATTGATCGACAGCAGTGGCATTTTGAGAGTTTTAGAGCGAGAGAGAGTTATTGCTTTGACAAGAGATTATCCATACTTGAACGACCCAGCAGATGACGAAAAAGGTACCGAGAGCATGAAAATGACACAAGATCCAAAAGCAGATTCACCTGAACGACAGAAAAAAACTAAAGCACCAGAACTAGGTGGTAGAGGCTCATTTTTTTGGGGCAAATCTGGTAAAAAACCAAATCGAAATCTTCATCAAACTGGTGAAAAGGGAAAGGGTATACATACACAAGGTGGAGCAGAACCTTCATTATCATTTCCAAGATACGAAGAATACGAGCAAACTCCACCATCACCATGGTCACAATCCCCCGCTCCTTCTCCGGCTGTAAGAGTAGAGACAACAGACAATCCTTTCTTTGCGAACTCCACAGTGGATGAAGAGACTTTCAATCCAAATCACACATCTCAAGACTACTCTAAGATGCAGCAAGTTGAGGCTATTGGAGTCGATAGATCCTGGACTGTTTTACATATTCCTTTGACACATCCTTTACTTTCAAAGCCGGTACAATCATTTCGGCTAGATACTGCCGCAATGGAATCAAAGTCTGCAGGCCGTGGTAAAAGTTCCGATCAATTACCAAAATACCCCGAACCTTCTAAAGGACCAGGAACAGAGACATTTAAAGAAAAGCGAACCCCAATTGCAATTCTATCGATCCTCAGTCCTGTTATTCCCTATCCATCTAATCTCAGACACTCATTAGAACATCTCTCACCCCATATGGCCACTTCATTCTCCCTCTGTCGACATTATTCCAACCTCGAGACCGAGGTCGCAGGTCTATCTCGGAAACGCCCTCACACTACTGGATTTGGTGCCATTGCTGCGAGAGGTCGAAATCCTCCTGGTCAACCCTCCGCTGCGAGTGGTAATTTGTCCCATTCCCCAGTCGAGGAAGGATCGCACCGTCACTCGGGGGGGAGCATTACAAGCCCGAGTGATTATTCCGGAGTATCTCGAAGTGCTAATGTATCCCCAAGCGGTACACCATCGTGGGATCCCAGCAGTGTAGGCCTCACGATGGAGAGGAAGCTTGGTGGTGAAAGCCCGGGGTATGTAGCAGCCGAGAGTTATTTCAGCTCAAGGTCGAGACCTGATGCGATTCGTATGGATACAGGAGGAAGTGGAATAGCAGGTGCTCGACGTTCACCTAAAGAAAACTCGCCTGCTGAGACCCGGTCGGTACCACGAAATCAGACAGATGATCGACCTTTGGGACCCGATACTCCTTTCTTTGACAGTGTTGAACATCTAAACAGGAACAAAACTGATGCAGAAGATTCACAAATCTCAACAAACTCGTCCGGGCAAGAAAGTCGGAATAATAGATCGTCTAGAGAGTCATTGATTGAGACTTCAGAAGTCCGCGAATCCAGCCCTTCACGCCAAAATGCTTATGATTCACCGAGACGACAGGCAATGAGAGGTGCTTCTTATGGTGCTTCTTATGGTGCTGGAAAGCCTGATCGTCAGCACACCCAACTACACTCTTACGGTGCAGATTTCGGTGCCACTTTTCAGTCCTTGCCGGTAACATCAACCTCGTCGATAAAAGCCCCTCCTATCCCCAAACCATCGCGTCAAGGATCATTGACTGTACCTACTGATATGCCACCGCCTTCAGATCGGTTGAAAGGCTTGATGTTGGATTCATTACCTGCGCATGTATTCGTCGCACTGCCACAGACGGGTGAAATAGTATGGGTGAACAGCCGGTATCTTACGTATCGCGGCCAAACCGTCTCCGAGTTATATCAGGATCCATGGGGCAGTATACATCCTGATGAAAGAGAGGAATACCTGAAAGCATGGTCCCATGCGGTGAAGACTGGCGAGCAATTCTCCATGCAGGTGCGTATCAAACGATTTGACGGAAGCTATCGTTGGTTCTACACCCGCGCTGTAGGCTCTCGGGATATAAGAGGTGTGATAGTCCAATGGTACGGCTCGCATATGGATATACACGACCAGCACATTGCAGAAGTCAAAGCTGCGCGACAAGAGGAAATAGAAGCATCGGAGGCTAAGCATCGACAACTGGCAAATCTGATTCCACAGATTATTTTCGCGGCGACAGAAGATGAGGGCGTAACCTTTGCAAACGAGCAATGGCTTTCGTATACCGGACAGGATTTCAATGATGCCTTAGGACTTGGTTTCATGGATTATGTGCATCCGGAGGACCTTGCAAAATGCCAAATACCCGTCGGTAGATCGCCGACCCCTTCGACTCGACCAAAGAAGCCTGCCGAGCCTGCGAGAAACCCATCGGAGGAATCTTCGGGTGGTAAATCGGGGCTGTCATCCAGCCCCACTGAAGCGCCAACCGAAAAGACAGTCAAGGGAATTCACCAAACTTTATCGAGAAACAATAGCTCAAGTAGCACTTCTGTATATGAATTTGCCACGGCAGATTTATCCGAGTTGGCGAGAACTGGGGTTATCAAAGTCACCACAGATGGCAACGGGAGACTTTCCTACACTACTGAAGTCCGATTGAGGTCGAAAACTGGAGAGTATCGTTGGCATCTTGTACGATGTGTGGAAGTTGACAACATCAATCTCGGAAGTGGAGACGGCTCTTGGTTTGGTGCTTGCACTGACATCAACGATCATAAATTGCTCGAAACCAAACTCAAGGAAGCTATGGAGTCGAAGGGCAAGTTTTTAAGCAACATGTCTCACGAAATACGAACACCACTGATTGGTATTTCTGGCATGGTAAGTTTTCTCCAAGATACCACCCTCAATGATGAGCAGCTCGATTACACGAACACGATCCAGTCCAGTGCCAGCAGTTTACTCAACATCATCAATGACATCTTGGATCTTTCCAAAGTGGATGCAGGCATGATGAAACTCTCATACGAGTGGTTCCATACGCGATCTCTGGTTGAGGAAGTTAATGAAATGGTGTCCACCATGGCCATCACCAAGCGTCTGGAACTTAACTACGTAGTTGAAGTTGATGTTCCTGAAATGGTAAAGGGAGACAAGTTCCGCATTCGCCAAGTATTATTGAACGTCATCGGCAACGCGATCAAATTCACAACTGTTGGAGAAGTGTTTAGTAGATGCAGGGTATACACGGATGAGGATTCACCGCCACTGGCCAATGAAATAATGCTAGAGTATTCTATTGTGGACACTGGAAGAGGGTTCACCAAAGATGAGGCTGATCTCATTTTCAAACCTTTCAGTCAAATCGATGGGAGCAGTACAAGACAGCATGGTGGAAGTGGTTTAGGATTGGTTATTTCGAGACAACTGGTGGAACTCCATGGAGGCACGATGCAGGGAAGCGCGGTACCTGGTAAAGGATCTACCTTCACATTTACTGCCAAGTTTGGACTCCCGACTGTGGACGATCACCCAGAACCACTCACAACACCTCAATTGAGCAAAGTGCCGTCATCTTCATCCTCAGTATCTAATATCTCGACACAAATCGCTGCCAAACATGCTTCCAGCAACCCCCTCTTGGCTACCAGGCTGTTGCACTCGCCTGCTGTCATGATGGAGAGTCCGAAGACCGAGTCAAGTGCAGGATCACCCGCCGTTATTTCGTCAGGGAGCTCAAATCCTTCTGTCTATTCGGGTCGAACTCGCCTCTCAGATGGATCCTCTGGATCTTCTCATTCCCAGAGCCTGGCACATTTTGGCGAGGCCGCACGAGCAATTTCTCCGGAAAATATGAAGCTAGAACTGCCCGATAAGCACTCACCGCCCTCACCACCGACGGAGTCTACTTCACTCACTTCTGTAAATATCGCCTCGACTCTTTCAGACCTACACACCATCCGTCAAAATACTAGAATCCCACAAGATCTAAAGCATTTCCGCCCTCCCATGTACTCAATCCTACTCATCTGTCCGCAGACCCACAGTCGCGAGGCGACGACGCAGCATATCGAGATCACTCTACCAAAGGATATCCCTCATCAAATAACTCCACTCGCAAGTGTTGATGAGGCTCGAAGGCTTATCAGCGGGGATGATTCTGTCAATTTTACTCATATTGTCTTGAACCTCAGCTCTGCTGAAGAGATCGTACAATTGATTGATCAACTAATCGTATCGGTGATGTTACCTCAGACTTCAATTGTTGTTTTATCCGATCCCGTACAGCGACAAGAAGTTATCAAGATAGCTCAAGCGTACGACTACGATCAGATGGCTAAGGATAATCGTCTCACGTTCATCTACAAGCCTGTCAAGCCGTCAAGATTTGCTGTGATTTTTGATCCGGATAAAGAGAGAGATCTGAGTACTGATCGCAATCGTTCAAGCGCCCAGCAGCAAGTCGCAAGTCAAAAACAACACTATCTCGATGTTGGCCAGCGTCTTGGCAACAAAGGACTCAAGATACTTTTAGTAGAGGATAATTTAGTGAACCAGAAAGTTCTCTTGAAGTTCCTCAGCAAGGTTGGTATTGCTGTCGAATTGGCAATGGATGGAGTCGAATGCACCGAGAAAGTATTCAGCAAGCGTCACGGATTCTATTCTTTGATCTTGGTACGTATCCTCTCTCTCTCTACAATTCTTCGCGCGCCACTGTTTGTTAACCTCATTTATCATCCGTAGTGCGATCTTCACATGCCTCGCAAAGACGGGTATCAAACGTGCCGCGAGATTCGCGAGTGGGAAGACCAGGGCGCCCACACCAAGATGCCCATCATCGCGCTCTCGGCCAACGTCATGGCGGATGTCTTGGAGAAGTGCACGCAGGCGGGCTTCGATAGCTACGTCACCAAGCCCGTCGACTTCAAGGAGTTGAGCAAGGCCATGAGCATGTTGCTCGATCCCGATCCCGCCACGCCGCTCGTGGACCCGAGCATCTTGTTGAAGGGGCCCCGGGGTTGAAAAATGGGAGGGGTGGGGAGGGTGGGTTTCTTTTCTCGAAATATATGTTGCTTTGATACCTACTAATACCGCTTTTTTCTTTCTCTTCTCTCCTCTTCTCTTCTCTCGGATGCATTGTTTTGCATTGCATTGCGTGGGCGTTTTTTTCTCTTTTCTCTTTTTCTTTCTTGTTTTTCTTGTTTTCTTGTCTTCTTTCTCGTTCTTTTTTTGATGATCTCGGATTTTTTTTACATGCGGAATCTTCAGAGGCATTTAATGTGCGGGGATTGCGGGGGGGGTGAGAATGAGGTTGCAGATGTCTTGCGATGCGATGCTTTTGAAAACACTTTGTCTCGAAGGCTGGTTTGATCTCTCTGGTCGGATCTGGTCTAGTCTGATCTGGTATGGATGGTATGGTATTGATTGTTGTGGTTGTGGTTGTGGTTGTGTAGGTAGATGATGATATGGGATGGGATAAGATGGGATAAGATGGGATGATTAGGGATGAATTGGGATCAATGAATTGGGATCAATGAATGAATGGATGGGATGGGTGGGTGGCATGGGATGGGGGACATGGATGGGATGATGAAATGTAAATTATGGATAATGTCGTTAACGTCATGGAACGTTATGGAACGGAACGGAACGTTATGGGATGGAAAGGAACGTTATGGGACGGAAGGGAATGGAATGGAATGGGAATGGAATGTAGGTAACGGAACGTAGGTAACGAAATGAAAAATGGATATGGAATTGGTATTGGAATTGAATTGGAATGGATTGGAAATGGTTGGAAATCGTTGGATGCTGCTGTGAGTGTGAGTGTGAGTGTAAGTGAGTGTGGTTGTGGGTGTGAGTGTGAGTGGGAGTGTGAGTGTTGTGAGTGTGAGTGACGGACGGGTGTGATGCGAGAGATGGGTTGTGAGTGTTGTGATGTGATATTTATTCTATTCTATGAAATTCTATTATCATAGTATACATACATCCATACAGCCATACATCCATACATATGGAAAGGAAGTTTGAGGAAGTTTGAGGAAGGAGATGGAAGGAGATGGAAGGAGATGGATATTGTACGCTCCTACTACTGGGATTATTGGTCGTTGAGGGGGTGGTTCTTGATGTAGGGTGTAGAGAGGTTAATCGATTATTATGTATGATCTTGAGGCTATATAGGTCCCATGATCGCACCTTCCATATTTAGTGCTTAACACCGTGGATATGTATAATGTATGTATCTTGGTTTTGATGGATGTTGGTTGGAGGGGAGGGGAGGGGAATGGGAATGGGAATGGGGATGAGGGAGGGGATGAGGGAGGGGATGAGGGAGGGGATGAGGGAGGGGATGAGGGAGGGGATGAGGGAGGGGATGAGGGAGGGGAGGGGATGATGAGGGGGGAGGGGAGGGGAGGAGAGGAGAGGAGGGATGGGGATAAATAATAAGATGGATGGATATCTATTTCTCTATTTCTCTATTTCTCTATTTCTCTATTTCTCTATTTCTCTATTTCTCTATTTCTCTATTTCTCTATTTCTCTATTTCTCTATTTCTCTATTTCTCTATTTCTCTATCTATTAGGTACCCAATATAGACAGCGTAGATAGAGAGCCTTTCTTCGATTCTGTGGGTTGGTACGGCAGGATCTGTACGGCAGGATCTGTATCTGCATTATCGGCTGTATAGATAGAATCAGGAATGGGAATTGGAATTGCTTTGGGTTTTTAGGTTTTTAGGGTTTCATCTTTTCATCTTTTCGTCTTTTTTTTATCTGCTTACCTAGTAGGTTGGATGGGTTGGATGGATTGGATGGATTGGATGGATTGGATGGATTGGATATCGGGGGTAAAGAAAGGTATGGGATGGCATGGTACGGGTTGGGTGTGAGGTTTGAATGGAGGGGATGGGATGTATGGATGGGCTTAACAATGAGTTGGAATTGCCAGGTTCCTACCTATAGGGACCTAGACCTAGGTATAGGGCTTCTGTAGATTGAATATTGATTTTGATTTTGGATTTTGGATTTTGATTGTTAAGCAGACCTGATTGTTAAGCAGATTGATGGATAGGTGTATTGAACACTGTAGGTACCTAGGTGGGGTATCCAGATATCGGACAAAATACTAGGTAGATCTTGGAGTTGTAAAGAAATGGAATGGATAGATTGGAATGGATTGGATTATAGAAATGAAGATGAAGATAAAAATGAAAATGAAGATACCCGTGTATACGGGTAGATGGATTGAGGTAATTGTACCAATACCATGGATATCACATCGGAGTATTGTACCTATCATGCCCATCATCCGTCCAATAATAGAATTTAAGGTACCCGGGCCGGGTATCAAATGTGTATTCGTACCCGAAAATTCAGCCTTGTGCTTGGTGTCTGTACTAGGTAACTACCCGATGGACTCATTAGTCATTCCGTCTTGAGGTTGAAGGTGAATGTGAATGTGGGGAAATTTTCTGCGAATTTTATTATTATTATTGATGATGATGGATTATTAATGATGGATTGATGATGGATTATTATTGATGGTCCAAGCAAAAAGAAGGGGGATGGATGGATGTTACGTAATGGTTACTGGGATGGAGGAGAGATGTTTGTTTTGATTTTGGGTGACAGGGATAAGGGGATGGATTATGGAATTATGGAATTATTGATGGATGGATGGGTGGGTGGGAAAGGAGTGGAGGGAGTAAGAAAGGAGGGAGTAGTATTGATATTTACTTTGTACCGTATGATTCTTTTGATAGATATCTACCTCGTACTGTATGATTCTTTTGATAGATATCTACCTACCTCGTACTGTATGATTCTTTTGATAGATATCTACCTCGTACTGTATGATTCTTTTGATAGATATCTACCTAGTACCTACCTCGTACTGTATGATTCTTTTGATAGATATCTACCTCGTACTGTATGATTCTTTTGATAGATATCTACCTACCTCGTACTGTATGATTCTTTTGATAGATATCTACCTCGTACCGTATGACCGTAGTCATTGAAACGTATGACAAGGATTCTCTTCACATACAGCCAATGGTACGGTAGCTAAGCTGACTATATAGAGAAATCATCAATTGAGACAATCTTTCTTCAAGAAACTTGATTCGCATGCGCTATTAAAATCACGTGGTAGGCTAGGGCACGGACGACGTCAACTAATTTTAAGTGGCTGGATCTAATTTTTTCACTAAGCGAACAACTTTTCAAGCTAGCCTGACCCAGTAAGTTCTTGAATCTTTTTACCATCCGCGCTTCTTCCCGTTTCTCCAACTTTGACCCATCAACTTTTCAACATTCAACGTACACCGTACAACTTCAAAATTCATCTTCCAGTAAAGAATTTTGATTCGCATACTGTTGAAAATTTATTTCAATCAAATCAACCTCTCAAATAAATTCAATTCGCATTGTCGCACTTTCGCACTTTCACTTAATCGCGAGTCGCGACGCCGTCGCTGGATATTATCTCAAGATGGTCGGAACACGCACACGCGCGCAAGGTGCCAGTCCAGGTGGCTTCAAACAACTTGAGGATATTCCCAAACCTGCACGCGGCAAGGGAAAGGGAAGAGGAAAGAAGATCAAGACCGAACCTGTCGAAGAACCTGTCGGGACCGAATCCGCCGATCCATTCATCACCACAGCTCCTCAAGACAACAATAATACAGAGTCGCAAAAGGCTCACTCACCTACCACAAATGATTCCAGAACCAATTCTCCCGAATCACACTCCCCTTCTCCTACACCGGTCGATTCACGACTTGATTCGCGCTCGACCTCACCTCCTCCTAAAAATAATATCACATCTAACGACGCGTCTTCGGACAACGACATCACTCATCAGGAGCAAGATGCAGAGCCTATTGCTCCTCTCGGATCCAACAGAAAGAGATCTCGAGTAGAAGAGCCATCCACTCACCAAAGTGTTGGCATTACAGACAGAGACGCGGAAGAAGTTCTTGACCTTGACGAGAGATCCAGCAAACGCACACGAATTGAGGAAAACGATGGCGTCGAAGATCTCGAAGTGGTTGTTGAAGCCGATGTTGAAGCTGAGGAATCTACCGAACCAGAGCCTGAACCCGAGAAGAAGTCAAGAGGCCGAGCTCGCAATCGCACAAAGAGATCTCCTAAGAAGTCTGCCACCAAGGCCCGTGGTCGCAAGCAAGATCCCGTTGTTTTTGATAGCAGCAGCTCCGACGAAGCGTTTGAGACGATGGTATCACCTTTACAATCTCGATCAAAGTCAGCATCAAAACAAACAGTCATCTCTTCACCACGCACTCCACGTACTCCACAAAACAAACCAGGAAATTCCTCTGCCGAAGAGGATGAGCCCCAAGCCGGTCCATCCACCATTAGTCACCCCTCTTTCAAACTCGCACTACCTCCTCCAGACGTCCGTCCCGTTCCTCAAACCGAAATCAAAAAGCCAGCACCATCGCTTGCTGAGATTGGTCCTGACCCAGAACAACGCATGAAAGCTGCAGCAAAGCACTACGGATTCCCTCCTATCGCTCGAGCAGTTTCGTCATCGACAATCAAGCTTACACCAGGCATGGGAAAGACCGAGAGAATTCGTGAGATGCATATGCGAAAATACTTCCCAGATCGAATCATCTCTCCAAGTAAAGGAAAGGAGGTTGCAAAGGAGGTTACCAAGGAAGCTACTCAGGACACCAATGATGTATGTTCCATCAGTCCGATCACCAACTTGTGCCATGATGCTGACATGATCCAGGTGGCTCAAACTGAGCGTAAGAAGATGACCGCTGTGGTTTCTTCCAGTGAGAATCTTTCCAAATCCGATGTTCCCTCTTCAACACGTCAATCTCCTCAGGATGGACTTACATTAACGGATCCTTATTTAGTAGCTGTGGCCAAAGCCTTCACTAATCACAAAGATAAGTCAAAGGTTATGCCAACTGTCGAACAGATTACGGCATTCCTTGATAACTTCGATTCTCAAAAGGCTTCATACAATGTCAGCGCGCAAATGGTTACTGAACAGCCCACTCTCCCTCCGCAACCAAAAACTCCCAAAACCGCAGGCTTTGTTGTTCCTGGCTATGGAAGTGACGAAGATACAGTCATGTCGGATGAGAATGATGATGAGGATGCAGCAGAAGTCGCTGAGGAACCAAAGACACCCGAAGCACAGATTGCTCCAGAGCCAGAAGCAACCCCTCAAAGCAGCTGGTGGAACCCCATCTCTACCGTTGCCACGATGCTTACGAGCCCATTCCGTAAACAGCCCGTTCCTGCTCCGGCCCCCCGCCCCATCAAAAAGCTTGTCCCACCTCCATTCATCTTCAATCAACCAGCTCCCGCTCCTGCGGCTATTCCCCTCAAGCGTATGTCCAAATCCGACCGTAATCGCAACACTCGAAATAACGTTCAAGGTCGTCTCGGTGCTGGTTTTCAATCTGAACGTCGTCTTCGCCACAAGGATATCGAAAGAACACCAGCCCACAAGAGTGGCCTCCTCACCCCAGCTGAAGTCAAGGAAATTCACAGAGCGCAAGATGAATATGCTGCAAAGCACCAGAACAGGGGTCCCTTGATTGTAGCCAACCGAGACATTCATAAGGCTTCACGAGCATCTCAGAGAAGCACCGTTACTGATCCTGTCGAGGAAGAAACTCAAGAACCTACATTTGTACATACACCAGCTAAAGTAGGTGACAAGCGTGACGCCGACGGTGCGCCGCGAAGCCCTAGCACACCACAACCATGGAATGAGTTCTTGAGCACAGGGGATTTTGAGGAAGAGGATTTTGGACCTAGATGGGTTCGATGTCCAAATGGCCTTTACATGCGAGCAAACGCCACTCTTAGGCAACTTGAATTCGGTGAAGTTATCGATCCTAATGATCCTCGTTTCGAAGATTATTATCGCGATATTGATGCCTTCCCAAAGCAAGACATCTACAAGCCAGCAGGTGTTCAGAATCCTCTCAACTCCGCCCAGCTTCTTGAGCAAGCCAATCTTCGTGCTCAGGGCGTTGCTGACATTCCAGCCGAGACTGAAAATGATTACACATATGTTACCGATGAACGCCAAAAGAGGTTAATCTTTTACCCAAGAAGTCCTTACAACATGTTTGACGTTCCAGGTCGCAAACTCACTGCAAATCACATGGCAAACATAAAGCAAGGGCTCCCTCTTCTTAATCCTCGCGACGAATTTGGAATTGCTATCAAGGTACCTGCGTATGACAGCACAAGACTACCCCGTGATCAAAACAAACCCAACGTCTTTGAACAACTTCATGATTGGGACAAGAAACACTACTATAAGGACGCCGTTGAAATGAAAGCAGGCAGAATCTTGGAGCCAAAACAATGGACCCAGACTCCTCCACCAAAACCCAAGCCTGGTAACGCCAAACTTCCCGGTACCTTGGACAAAGCTCCAATGTCTGAGGCTGTACAACAGGCTATGAACAAAGCCAACAAGTATTTACCAGCAAAGAGCAGTGGTCTTCGAAACGTTTCCACCATGAGCCCTCTCCAGGTTGAGCAGGACAAGGGTAAGGGGGTTGCGAGGGAACCTGTCCACCCCTTGAAAATGTTCGATTTCTCCGACGAAGCCCTGGGCTGGAAATGTGACCCTCTGGTCAAGGAACGTGTTTTGGAGCGCCTGGGTGAAGGATACATCCCAATCACACCGATGCCTGACCATATCTACTACGAGCATGATGATCTTGAGCAGGGTGAAGTAGAGCAAGCAGTCGCTCGAGTATTCGCAGGACTCGATGCCAGAATGCTTGGCTCGGCGCATCATGGAATTATCCCAGAGAACGATGATGGGGTTACTTACTAATTGAAAACGCTCCTACTTTGGCTGCGGGGCTCTCCCTTGATGGTTCAAATCCATCAGGCATGTGAGTCGCCTTGATATTATTGTTTTGGCCCATCATC
Organism: Ciborinia camelliae; assembly: GCA_025890175.1. Lineage (NCBI taxonomy): Eukaryota > Fungi > Ascomycota > Leotiomycetes > Helotiales > Sclerotiniaceae > Ciborinia > Ciborinia camelliae. The sequence continues at coordinate 3,262,488 of JANPYM010000003.1, forward strand.
TCTGGTAACATTCTTGCGTTCTTTGTCTGGCTTACACTATCGGGTGCGTGGTAATGAGGGTGATGCCTCCCTTTGTTCGAGTTATTATTGTTCGAGTTATTATTGAATGTCTGGGATACGTTCGCATTTTTTCACAAGCCAGATGCGTGGGGTGCATACTCTGGCACCACACTTCTTTACACAAAAGTTCTTGGTCTTTTTTGACACAATACCAGCCAGATGGTTTTTCTAACATCGGCACATTAATTTTATTTACATCACGTACATACTGATAGCGGGTTTTTCGAAAAATCACGGATACGATCATGATCTTTCAAAGCTGGACTTGGAGGTGGCTCCTTCTAACCCGCATTATGGCTTCTTCGACATACTTGGGCTTTTTCGCTGTTCACATACACGAGATTGAACATATCAGCATTATTTTCATATCTACAGCCTGCCATACATACGGCGAAATGCATTGGAAGAATGAGAACGACCGTCATGGATTTCTCTAGGATATAGTTCCCCAGGATTAGGTCAGGATGGTGAGCTCCTAATACTTGATTTCTGCTGCTTATCCGACTTTCTGTGTTCCTTTCGGTATTATCGCTATGGAGGCTTCGTATCAGGATTATTATGCAACGATTGTTTGTTATATTGGATGGATGTCAGTGGTGACTGTTGGTTATAAGAATGAATTATGGCAGTGGAGTTGGTTTGTTTTATGGATGGATGATGACAGCGTCTTTTCCATTGCATGTATTGATGATTGCGAAGGTTGTTGAAGATATTAGATCATGGTGCGTTCTGTGCATCCGTTCTTCTGTATTCCATTGTGGGGGCGTCTCCCCATGATGCGTCTGATTTTTTCCCTTGCGGGTTTTTCCTTGGTTCGATGTCGCCATGTATGATGCGCCACTTGGGGAGCCCAAGTGCAGAGTGTTACCTACATGTAGCGGGCGTTGGATTTGGGTATGTGACGTTGAGACCCACATATATGCTGCAGAGCTTGGGGAACCCAAGTATCTTCTATATGGTGGGGTGGTGGATTGGGGAGTGAGTGGATCGTGCTTGTTGAAGTACGCAGTCTTGTTACTGCATCTTTGTGATTGTATTGGAGTTTGCATTGGCAAGGAGTTGGCTTGTTTTGAGGAGATTTCAGCGTTCGCTGGACACAGTAGACCATGGGATTTTACGTCTCAGAGCGCTACACACATGTTGTATCAGTATTGGTTTTTCGATTCAATTTAGCGTCGCATTGGGGTGGCGTTTGTGGCAGTTTTTCCCTTTCGGAATGGGCATTTGGGATGGTCTGGGGCATGGCATGGCATGGCATTGGGTTCTGAGCATTTAGCATGGTTGGTGCGTGCATTTGGCATGGTGTTGCGTTAGCATCAAGCGATATCGATCATCTTAGAAGATACCACGAGACGCGAGAATGAGGATGAGAACGAGAATGATTTACACGCTCTCTCTCTCTCTCTCTCCCTCTCTGTTTTGAACTTGCACACTGGGTGGAGAGCATTCCGGGGAAGGAATTAAAAGAAGAGAAAGGGCCTGCCTGTCTGTCTGTCTGTATGGATGGCATGACATGACATGACATGACATGGTATGGCATGATGGAGTAGAGTACAATTTGTATAGGATCGTATAATGAATGAGTTGAAATAAAATCCCAAATTAAAAAAAAGACGCGATTTGACTTGACTTGACTTGACTTGTGTGCCGTTTTTTGGTTTGGCTTGTGATGTGTGGTGAGGGGATGTGAGGGGTGTGATGGGGTGTGAGGGGGTGTGATGGGGTGTGATGGGGTGATTTTTGATTTTTGATTTACAATCGCTGTGGCCCCGGGGAAATGGGAAAGGGAAAGAGAAAGGGAAAAGGTATTGTTGATTACTCACTGGGTTTCCTGGGCTTTGTTTTGGCTTTGGAGTCTGGGCTTTGGAGTTTGGGCTTGGGAGGGAGGTTTTTGCTTTGAAGGTTTTTGCTTTGGGGGTTTTTATCATCTATCATCTATTATGATAGGGTGGGATGGGATGGTGGGGTGAGGTGGTTTTTATCATTTATTATTTATCATTTATTATGGTGGAGTGGGGTAGGGTAGGGTAGGGTAGGGTGAGATGGTTTTGATCGGTTGTAGGTATTCATGGAGTTGGATGAGAAATGGATGGATGATAAGAGATGAGAGATGATGGATGGATGGATGAGAGAGATGGCCCCGGGGAAGAGAGTATGGATGATGATGTGGTATAGCTTGTGGTGTGGTGTGGTGTGGTGGTATAGATTGTGGGAGGGGGTGGGGGTGGATGGATGGATGATGGATAGATTAAAAGAGAAATGAAGATGGAAATTTGGAAAGGGAAAGGGAAAGGGAAAGGGAAAGGGAAAGGGAAAGGGAAAGGGAAAGGGAAAGGGAAAGGGAAAGGGAAAGGGAAAGGGAAAGGGAAAGGGAAAGGGAAAGGGAAAGGGAAAGGGAAAGGGAAAGGGATCGATAATGATATAATCTAAAACAAAGCTCGCTTCCTAATATTTTTATACATATATACATATATACATATATACATCGGCATTCTTGAAGGTTTAGTTTAGAGATCGATGAATTTAGAATTTATATATCGTAGGCTGGCTGGCTGGCTGGCTGGCTGTTAAGAGGTGTGGGGGATGGATTGAGAGATATGGGAGATGGATTGAGAGATATGGGAGATGGAAGATGGAAGATGGAACGGTGTATTCTACTATAAGTAGGTAGGTACCTAGGGAGAAAATAAAGAATCGGGGTTTCTCGTGATAACGTATTAGGGATCTATGGATTAGGTAGGTAGGTAGGTGGGTTTGTGGAAGTAGAAGTAGAAGTAGAAGTAGAAGCTTGGGTAGGTTTGGCTTGGGTAAGGTGAGGTAAGGTGAGGTAAGGTGAGGAAGGTGGTTTTGATCGGTTGTATGTGTGGAGTTGGATGGGAGATGGATGGGAGATGAGAGGATTTTGGTTCTTATATATAGAATTTGAATTGAATCCAAACGTTTCACGTTTTTACATGGGGATTTATTTATTTATTTATTTTACAGATTCCGAGGGTTGGATAGGTAGGTTCGCTTATTGATGGGGAGAACCTTTAATACTTTATACCACTTGGGAATTCGATCAAGACTTGACTAGAACTTACTTGGTGTCATCGCATCTGCTGTTGGGGCGAGTGTGCCTCATATGGATTTCATCGGATTTCATGTACAAAGACCTCGTGCTAGAATTTCCTAGGTGTTATATCTTCTGTCGCGAGGGCTCGTTCACTTCATATGGATTTCACATATAAAGACCTAGGGTTGGTAATCTTGCCTTGACGAATTCTTAAGGTTCTCAGGCTTTCTATTTTTAGTCCGCTCTAGCATCATGTAATTGATGATATCATACATTGTAGATTTGATGACTTGTGTGGTTGTTGAATCGAGCATACATCATTTTACACACACCTCACACCAATATTCCACAAATCACATACCGCATCCTTCGGCATCAGTGTCATGAATGCTTGAATATGCTCGAACATTAACACTGACATACCATCAGGATCCTAGAATAGAACTGTGGACAAATTGAAAGTCCCGAGAAAGGATCCGTGAATAGCTATATGCAGGTTTCTTTATTGTAGAATTCCAATCTCAAACAATTGTCAAAATAGTAATCAAACTCTTTATTCCCAAAGGAGCGTCATCGATACTACGAACAAAGAGTCACGCGGATGGAAATAGGAAAAGCTGAGCAATCGCTTTCCCCCGAAGACAAAGGGGGAGATATTTCGAGGTATTGGCAAACAAAGAACTTCAGGTGAGTTTTTGGGGTTGAATAGAAAATATCGTGTGAGGGGAGGACGATGGAGATGGAAATAAATATGTCCGGGGATTATAAATAGTATTTGAAAGGTGGACTACCAGTGGCGACAAATAGAATTGATGCATAAAGGAAAAGAAAAAGATTCATAAAGAGGACTTAGTCACCGCCATGTGCAGGTACAGCATGCAAAACAATAGCCAGGAATGAAGTGTTTGTGTTCGAGAATTCTTTTTCATCTAGCAAACACGAAGTTAATATAGCATTATTCATACTGACGGAGTTGAACACCAACTCGCACCTATTTCAGCAAAAAAAAAATCAAGTTTTGACACCGGGTTTCATCTCATAAAGTACGCATTATCCCGAGCTGAGAGTGTTTGAAAGGAGAAGAGAGTCAAGCAAACCCAACTAAACCATTATTTAAAGCCACAAACGATATCTTCTCATAACAAAACCCCAAGAGATTTCAAACTTGAAAGCCAGGGTAAAATCTACTAAAGATCTATCTACCATGAAGATCACCCACACAACCTATAATGAAGTGCGCGGCGGCGTCTCGACTCCTAATCCTCATCCCACCCCCCCACACATGTCTCCCGCACCCGAATTCCTAACAACGCCCGCCGCCTTTCGCTTCAGTCCCACGCGACAGAGATCCAGCTCGCCCATCACAAATCCTCTACGCAACACCACGCGCCGGATAAAACGATATCTCAAGATGCACGTCCGATTCCACGTACGATTTCGGTCGCGACCGGGAAGCCAACGCTTCTCGCGCTCCAGATATGGGAGGAGTATTAAATATCCCCCTGGAGAAATGCACCCGCCGACGGTGCCGACGCAGGTGGGAAAATATCATTCCGGGAGCGTGAGGGGGAGTTTGTCGTCGAGGGGAGGGGAGGGAGAGAGGGTCCTCGTGGTGAAGGGGAGTCAGGCGCACGAGAGGGGCTTGGAACAGAGGTACAAACATGTCCGGGGGAAGAAGAGACCGAGCTATTTGAAGCCGAGGGAGGAAGGGAGGAAGAGTGGTGGGGAGTGGGGTCTTGAACAGGGGGTCGGTGGGCTGGATTTCGAGGCGTATATGAAACAGCAGCAGGGCTTGGAGAGGGATTTTGGGAAAGGATATAATGGAGGGATTAGTCCCCCAAGCCCACCGAACAACAGTCCTCCGAGACATAATAGCCCCCCCAAAGGCAATAGCTCTCCTCGAAATATCAGCCCTCCGAATCATTCTCTGGTGCCGAGGGAAGATTGGAGTGGTTCCAGGAAGATCAAGGATGGGACGAGCTTTGAGCAATCCATGACCCCGATGGATTTTGATACGTATATGAAACAACAACGGGCACTAGCGCGAGATTTTGGAAAGGGCTATGGATACGGTGGGAATAGCCCTAGTCCCCCGAATAGTCCTCCGCGCTCTAGTCCTCCGCGCATCAGTCCGAATTATTCGCCGAAATCAATTCCCATCCATGCCAGCTCGAATGTGTCTTCACGCTCTAGTTCTCCGCACGCCAGTCCGAATCATTCAGCGATAGCGATTCCCGTTCAGGCGGGACGGGTGAGCGAGACGGGCACGGGCACCACCGGCACCGGAACCACGAGTTTGGGAGACAGTGTGAGGTTTTCGGATGTGCAATGGAGTAGTGTGGGGAGCGCGGGGAGCGCGACGGGAACGACGGGAACGACGGATAGTGGGGTGTATGCGGAGAGTTCGAGGGGGAGAGGAACGGGGGCGGGGATGGCCTTGGGGATACATAAGGCGGCGCCCGGGCAGAGAAAGTTGAGAAGGAAGGGGAATTTCGAGGAGAGGGATCAGAGCCCCGTGACTACGCCTGCTAGTTCTCGTTCGCAGACAATGAGTAAGGATGAAGAGTCGACCAGCCACGCGAAAAAGGGCAAAGGAATACAACGAGAGAGTAAAGAGGAGAAAACGACGATCGAGCAGCTGGAAATGATGCGGAAAGCGATGTGGAACGGGAAGTTGGAGAAAGTCGTACCGCCGAGCCACGATATGCCCAAACATACGGACGTATTGCATCCCTCCACTCCGAATTCCACTTCCACCCGAAATAGCAAGGGGAAGGGGAAGGGAAAAGTGAGCGAGGGGAGAGCGAGCCCGATTCAGAAATTAAAGGGGTATATGGGACATGGAGTGGAGGTTGTCGATGACTATCTGGAGAAGAAGACCACTTCGAAGACGGGGAGCAAATTGCCGAGCCCGTTTGAATATTTGTTGTATCCGAGTTATGATGGGAAGGGCAAAGGGAAGAGCGAGAGAAATAGTACCGAGTCAAGGGCCAAATCGAAGGGGAAGGGCAAGGCAAAAGAGGAGGAAGATAGTGACGAGGAACTTTGGGGGTGTGTGGGGGAGAAGAATAATGAGAGTGGAATTTTAATGGCATCTCCTCCCGAGGATCCAGGGAAAGAGAACAGGGACGTCGGCGATGAAGTCGAGCCCCCCAAGACGAGAAAAGAAAGCAACGGAGAAGAGTCATGGACCGTCCACCGGGAAAATCTCTGTAAACTCTGTCGAAAACGCGGACCCAGCGGTCCGCGCGGTCTGTGTCGCGCCTGCGAACAGAATCTCTTGAATACCAAGGCCTGGGAAGAATCCAACGCCAACTTGAGCGACGAGAGCGACATTCCGCCCACACCACCACTGAAAGATCGAAACATCGCGTCGATCCGCGAAATGCTTGCCACCACGCCTCCGAACTACTGTGCGGATGCGAATTATCGCCCGCCGCTTCCCGCGAAAGATAGCATCCATGTATCGAAGGTGGAGAACAGTCGGCCGCAGATTGTGAACCCGTTGCCCGTGAGACAGGAGAGTCAGTATTTGGTTTATGGAGGGATGGGAGATAGTCCGCGCGATATCGAGATCGGGTTTCCAGATTGGCAGACGCATTCGTTGGAGATTGAGGGGGCCAAGACGGCCGAGATGGTCAAGAGGTGGTCGGAAAATTATAGGGTTAAAGATGTGAAGGGTGGGGCGGAGGAGAAGGAGGAGGAAAATGAAAAGGGGCACAGTCCGAGGGATAGTACTTTTTATGATTTTTGGGCGGATATTTTGAAGGAGGATCGGCGGGCCGAGACGCCAAAAATGGAGGATAGGAAACCAAGGGCTTGAGATGAGATGGAGTTGGTGGTGATAATGTATGCATATAGTTTAATGGTTCTCCAACACTTTTGGAATGGTTTTGTTTACTGTACATATGATGATGATTTGAATATCCCACTTGTGGAATTCAACGGTAGCGCGTCGAGCAATATAGTAATTACAGATTACCCATGATGATTTCGCCTGAAAATGCACTCGAGTGAAAGAAATTGCAGATGGGAATTTGAGACGACATCCAGGCGCCAACATAAGAGAGAACTAATGGTGTCGGAAACTTTGGCATTCCTCTTGACGAAATAATCTATTCCCTAACTTTTGGTACCCATTTTACAATGCATTTGATGTTCATGATCCTCCAGTTGGCCCTTCTCCACCCGGTACCAACTGTTCTATTATTAGCATATAGCGTAGGCTAAGGGGTATGGATATATACGTACCATAGCAATACCATTACCATTCAGCAGAATCTTGGGAAGCTTGGTTTGATTTCCAGAGTAATCGCTGTGGACCATTAATAAGCGCAAGAATATTAACCGAGTGAGAGGATGCGTACAATTCAATAACGTCTTCCAAAACCATATTGACATAGTCATCGAAACCGGTGAGTGTGCCGGTGAATTCTAGTGGTGTGTGAGTGAGGGTGAGTGGAAGGGAGGGAGGATGTTGGAGGGCGCTAGTTTACCTTTGTCGCCTTTCATGACGACCCAAATTTTGGAGCCGACGCATTTATCGATGAGCTCTGATGGGGTGGTTAGTGAGATGGTAAGTTTGTGAGTGGACGAGATGACTGACCGAGAGGGAGAAGTTGACTGGCCATTTTGGATGACTGGGTTGGGATATGGAGATCTGTATGTTTGGCTTGTGACTAGAGTTAGTTTGTTGTATGGGGTAAGACGACTGTACGAAAACAGGCTCAGTATAGCAAATCATAGCGATGGCGGACCTGATATTGCCATTGTGATTTCTCATGTAACAGCAATCAAGGTAGGAAGGAGCACGTGAGTGTGAGTAAGTGCGTGGTAAAAATATTTGACTCACGATTTGATAAACCAAGGAAATGTTTGAGAAATTATTAAGAAATCCTTCTCATTCGATGGGAAATGATTTCGTTGTTTGTATCTTTACTCTTCATCTCAGAATGGAGTGAAGCTCGTGATTCTCCAGTGCCGGGCGGGCAGGCAAATTCATCATCATGCCTCAGGCATCAACAAAAAAAAAAGTCCTGCCCGGGTTTCATCTCGTCTCCCTCGAAGATCAACGATTGGTGATTATTTCTCTACCCCTCCACTCCTTCATAGGACAACATATTTCTACTGCAATTGCTCGTGTCATGCTCCCCAGAAATCATGGAGTATATACGCTGGGCAAATCCCTTCGGCGTCCCATCATGAAGAGAATAAGTTCCTTTATTGGAAAATCCAATTTGGGATCGATAGAAGCGATGGGTTCAGCAATTGCGGGCATGAATGGCAAGAGACCTAGGTATGCTACCCAGGATCATTTAATCAATTTTTACATGTAGGAAGGAAGCTAATGCGCGGGTTACAGTCCCTCTGTCACTCGATCCATATCGTCCAATTCCCCAAAAACATGGCAACCTAGTCATGGCATTATCTTCAAAGACGTCTCTGCGCCAGGGTCACCGAGGCTGTTAAGTACGGCTGCCATGGCAGATCATGAACAGAATCTTGAATTGAATTCCCACGTCGAAGAGAATTATCTTCTGGCAAATTCGCACGTCCAAGACTCGAAGACTCAGAAGGTGGCGACAGTGGCCCCAGAAGAGACACCGAAGTCTGAAGGAACAACAGAATTTATTCAAGAGATAGCAGACAATATCCAGGAAGAGGCAGAGGCAGAAAAGAAGGAACCTCCGATCTCCAGGTCGGCTTATTCAATAAACCCGGGACTGTTAATGCAGGCGAAAAAAGCTGCACCAGAAACACCAGGATCCTTCTGGTCGCATACTCTATATCGTGGGCCAGAGGTAAATGGCGTTCGAAAAAAAGTTCAAGTCCACTATTGCCGAAGTCTGCAGACTACGGAGCGAGTATTAAAACAGTACTTCGAAGGCAAACCGGTTCTCGGGTTCGATATAGAATGGAAGGCGGAGGCACGCTCGACCGATGCACCAAAAAAGAATGTCTCTTTGATCCAACTGGCAACAGAGGAGCGAGTCGGGCTTTTCCACCTCGCGTTGTACCCCACGAAGGAAGCTTCAGGACTCGTGGCTCCGACTCTGAAGAAAATCATGGAGGATCCGGAAGTCACAAAAGTAGGAGTCGCAATCTGCGCAGACTGCACACGTCTTAGAAAATATCTTGACATTGATTCTGTTTCCCTATTAGAACTTAGTCATCTTCATCGATTGGTCAAGTACACCCTTTCGGGGGAACGCGATATGATCAATAAGAAATTGGTTTCTTTAGCGAAGCAAACCGAGGAGCATTTGCAGCTACCGCTATATAAGGGGAATGGTGTTAGGTCGAGTGATTGGAGCCGAGAATTATCTATTAAACAGATTAAATATGCAGCTTCGGATTCTTATGCCGGTTTCCACATCTACAATGTACTAGAGATGAAACGGCAGGCTCTAGATCCAGTTCCTCCACGACCCTGCTATGCCGAACAAAACCAAACTCTCGCACAACGAAAGTCAACGCCAAGCAAGAAGCCTACCCCAGATCTCTTGCCACTTGATTCCGAATTCTCACCCCAGGATCCTACACCTACCCTCGAAACCTCCCCCGAAGCCGCAACAAAAATAGAAACTAAGACGAAAACCAAAGAAAAAGGACCTGCCCCAGACACTCTCCCATTCAACTCCGATCCTTCCTTCCAAGCTCCCAATCCCAGCTTTACAATCCGAACCGAACTAACTACCGTAGTGAACGACCTTTCCCTTTCAGAAAAAACCTCCGTCCTCTTAGCAGCCGAAGTACTCGTCGCCTTCTATCGCAAGGCCAATCCAAAATCGAATCTCTCACCACGAAACCTCAGAACTTATTTCGTATGGTACCATAACTACAACTTTTCTCCGAGACAGCTCGCCTCGGTATTCGTTGATAATCGTAATACATCAGTAGCTACGACGGCGAGACAAATATTGAGCGCGATTTCGATAGGTGGCCTACCGTTTGAGCATCACAGATTGAGGTCGCTTTTGCAACACGTGCCAAAATCCGAAACGTGGGATAAATATAGAGGATTGGTCCAGGCCGTCGATATGCAACGTAATTGATGTATGGATTAGGAATTCATGTATAGATTAGGAATTCATGGAGGCGTTCTGGGATTGGAGTTTTGATCTTGGATCTCGGATCTCGGATCTCGGATGGGTATATAGAGCATACCTAGGTTATGATACACTATACTTCCTATGCTGTGATCGCCGAGAAAGGTCATGGTAAATCATACATCCACCTATGCTGTATTTTTGCAGGTATAGAACTTCAAATGGATGACATGTACTTAAAAGTCTTTCGTATGTAAATGAAGAAAAGAAATATCATGATTTATTGCCAACCAACTTCTCTTCCTGCCAATTCTTTTAATATGCACATCAGTAATAAAACCACCAAGGACAATTTCAGATGCGGTATCAACGGACATAAGATAAGTTATTTGATGCCCAATTTGACCCCGAATAGTAAAGTGACATTCGGAAGTTCATACATGAACTATCGCAACGCTTCAATTAAGTATCTTCGTTCGATACGAGTGAAAAAATGTCGTCGTGAGTTGTTCTGAACTCGATCCCACAATGATGTTGAAAAATATTTTCTTAAAGAAAGTAAGTATAATAGACACGCACACTTTTGTGTTTAAGCAGTGAAGTTTAGATGATAGGAAGAAGGATATATTGCTTTGCTTTACTTTACTTTACTTTACTACAATCTTACATTCGTATACTCATACATTCATCTCCTCCACATAAACGAGCCCAAAATCATCACCTTCACACCCATCTCCTCAAGCAGTATTAACATGACAACCCCTAGCCGGCGCCCCATTACTCTCCCTCACACTCAAAGCAACCCCGCTCATCATATTCGCCGGGCGATTCGACCCATCCCTCGCCAACCCATTATGGGTCCCGCTGAAATTCAAATCCGCAATCCCAGCGTATCCGACCACGCCCGTAGCCTTCTCCAGACGCGCCGCCAGCTCCTCCGAGACCTCGCGGAAAATGGCGATTTGGCGCTTGATGGGTTCCCGCTCCCGACAATTCGCCATGTGTCCGGAGATATTCGCGATGAAGCGATCTTGGGCATCGGCATCGAAGACTTTTTCCCAGAGGGCGCGCGGCGCGTGGAAATCCTCGGCGCGGATCTCCGAGAGGAAGGTGACGGCCGTGTCGGTGAAGCAGCCGTGCGGGCTGTGGGCGTTGGTGCGGCGCTCATGGAAGCGGATGGGGGCGATTGAGGAGAGGTAGTTGGGTCGCGCGCCTTGGTTGTAGAATGCCATGCTGCCGTCGCGTTGGAAGTTGCCCATGCGGTAGCGGGGCCGCGGCGCGTTGACGGGGAGTTGCTGGTAGTTGACGCCGATGCGGTGGCGGTGGGCGTCGGGGTAGGAGAAGAGACGGGATTGGAGGACCGGGTCGGCCGAGGGCTCGAGGCCCGGGACGAGGTGCGCGGGATTGAAGGCTACTTGCTCGATTTCGGCAAAGTAGTTGGTGGCGTTCTCGTGGAGGGTGAGTTCGCCGACTTTGCGGAGCGGGAATTGCTTGTGTGGCCAGACGTGGGTCAGATCGAAAACGTTGATCTTCTCTTTTTCCCATAAGTCCTCGGCCTCTTTGGCAGTCATGGTTTGCACTTCGAGATTCCATTTGGGGAAGTCTCCCTTCTCAATCGCCTCATAGAGATCCTTTTGTGCATAGTCTGGTGACTTCTCGGCGGACTCTTCTTGAGTGAAGAACTTAGTCCCTTGCTGAGAGATCATATGAAATTGGCAGTACACCCATTCCCCTCCCTTATTAACCAGCTTGATCGTGTGTCCAAAATACCCATGCATATGACGCCATCCATCTGGAATCCCGCGATCACCCATCAGGATCATGACTTGATGGACCGACTCAGGATTCTGGGAAAGATAATCCCAAAACATTGTTGAATCATCCGCATGCGCGAGATGTGTTGAAGGATCACGCTTCTGGGTGTGAATGAAATGAGGGAACTTGGCCGGATCCCTCAAGAAGAACACGGGTGTATTGTTGGCGACCAAATCCCAATTGCCCTCGTCCGTCTTGAACTTGACGGAAAACCCTCGAGGATCCCGAGCACAATCGTGTGACCCGGATTCACCACCGACCGTGGAGAATCGGACCGTGATTGGACATTCCTTGCCTTCTTTGAACATGTCTGCAAGACACAAGTCATCCAATCCATTTGTAGTCTTATATGTGCCGTGAGCTCCACCACCTTTGGCGTGCACAACACGTTCTGGGATTCTCTCGCGGTCGAAATGTGATAGGAGATCGATGAGGTGGAAATCTTGAAGGAGTAATGGGCCATTCTCTCCCACACGTTGAGTCTCGTATGGGTGTGGCATCGGTACGCCATTGGCAGTCGTGTAAACAACATCCTGAGACTTTGCCTTTCTATCATCTTGATAGTCGCGGAACTGATCACCTGAAGTGCTTTTGATAGACATGATGATTATATTGAATGATAAGTATATAAAAGAGTTAATTACAGTAAATAGGAGATATCAAGTCAAAAACAGTAGAATAATAACGATATAAATATATACAACCTACGATAAGGGACAGCCATATATGCGAAGTGTCAACCCCGGATTTTGCCTCATAGTTGATGACTTCATAGGTGGTCGAAGTCCAATTCAAATTCTTTCATTGGCTGAAGAATCAATAGAAGGTTTCAAAGTCCCAAAAGATTCATGTTTTTGTACCTTATTTAGTATTGACGCTTGTCTTTGGGGTTTGCGGCCGACGGAGACTAGGTAGTCACCAGGTACGGTACCACCACGATGCTACGATGATGCCAACCTAACGATCGAGAACTTTTTGATTTGAAATCTGAGATTAATACGTACATGACAAATTTACATAATCTAACAAGTCTTCGTACACATGCATCATCAATGACGCCTCTAAATCCTAGACCGAGCGTAGAATAAACGCACACACTCAATATAAGAAAAATAATAATACGAGTACGAACAACTTACCGAGTACCGTGCGGAAAAGCTTCAAATTGACACTAGGTGGCCCTAGACTAAATGAATTAAGCGGGGATTAGTCATCAATGCTTCATCAATGCGCTCTCGGTAAGATTACCTTCCAACTTCGCCTCACCTATATAAGTTAACAGCTCTTCCACCAACACATGTCATCCTTCCACATTATACATACATTATTTTATTCCACCACCACAGCATCCTCAACAACAAACCAACAAATCGCCCAAACGAAAAGGAAAAATGCCATTAAACCCATCAACACCACCACCTGCAATCATAACGATCAGGTACCTACCTCACTCCCTCGGACTTCCATGATTTCCTGGAGTATTTTGTTCATCCATCTACCCATCCATCCATCCATCCATCCATCCACCTACCTATTCGATCTCGGTATGTACATTGATTCCCTTTAACCACCCCTCTCAACTGTCATCCCACCTTTAACAATTGAGAAAGAAAGGCTACCTAATTCATGTCCGATCAATTTGTACAGATATATACACTGCAAGAGGGTAGGTATCCTCATAATAGTACCTTGAGAGTATCATGTACATCCGTCCTTATCAATCTGTCATCATACGTATCTTAGTGCATTTATAGTCTTCTTAATTAGGCCATTAATCTTCTTGATTAAGCCACTAGGCTTTTTGATTAAGCCACTAGTCTCATTAATTGGGCCATTAGTCTTCTCAATTAAACCACTGGTCTCCTTGATTAGACTATTAGTCTTTTTAATTAGACCATTAGTCTCCTTAATTAGGCCATTTTTAATTAGTGATGTTGTAGTACATTCACTAGGTAACTTAAATAACCGAGGACACTACCAGTAATTTTTCTTATAAATATAGGTATCCTTACTTTTTTATTCATACATCTTACTTTTCCTTTCAACATTTACAACATCATTTTCGGCATTCAGTCATTCAGCAATATCAAGATAGTGAAGGCTATGGTTGTTTTCAAAGATGGGTTCGGAGAACTATGTAAGGACAAATTTATTGATCACTGCTACATATTTTCCCTATTATAAAGCGTAACCTTTCCCCATGCCATGTATGTTCTTCCTACTACCTTTGCCATTGTTTGTCGCTCACAATTTCTTCTTAAATCGATAGGCAAGATTGGTCGCCATGCTCGAGAAAAACATCAAGGAAAGTCTCTCATCCACCAAGGTGTGGTAGATTTGCGCCAAATTATGACAATTGGTTGGAGATTTCCCTTAGCAGCACACTGAAGCGATGAGGGTTAGCTTCACAATGAATCAATGATAGAACGAGAGGCTAAAAATATCTTACCTCATACCTGGTGCAGCATCTGAGCATCATTGGCAGATGAGGTGCAACAGCCTTGTACCGTATTCTTGACATATCTGTCATGATATGCGAAAGTGGCAACAGATTATCGACAAGGTATCCGGTGATTATCGAAAGTCGTCCAGAAAACAAGATGAGTGCGACGGTTGGTATCATACTGGCCTACTTGCAGGTACTGATTGATTATGCCACCGATGCACGTTGCGATAGTATATTTGCGTAACTGTTTGAAATAAAGTGTTAGCTATTGAGCATTCACAATTTAAGTTGAACATGTGGAGAAAGCGACCGTGGCACAATCATGAGTTTGTTTTGCATTTTGAAATGTCAAAAGTCAAGGGAGAGTTGACTTACTTCTCTGATTTCTATGAAACTTTGAAGCGTTGACACACTTGCACAGATTGGCTGTGGTTTTGCGGGGCAATGATGATCTTTCTGAGCTCCGTGGGTTTGTTGCCGATTCGAAGTCCTAAAAAGTTATCTTGAACATCATAACATGTAACAAACAATGAAATATGGAAATTTTGTTTGAAATGTTCCCCTTCAGCAGACACACCTTTATTTTCCCTGGTGGTCCTAACTTTTGGACACTGACGTGGATGAAACGAATCAGGCCCTTAAGTTTGCTGGGTGGGGTGATTTTTCTTGGAGTTCTTGGGGGCACATTGAAAACAGTAATTTCATGTGCAGTTTGTGAGATTAAAATAACATTATGAAGAACTCCGTAATAAAAATCAACATACCTCAATTCGTTTCGCCCATTTGGGCTTCTGTGGGATTTTTGGCTTTTTGGAGTTCTTGGGGGCACATTGAAAACAGTGGTTTCATATGCAGACTGAGATTTAAATAACATTAAAAGTTAAGAACTCCGTAATAGGAATCAACATACCTCAACTCATTTTCCCTAGTTGAGCGTCTGTATGATTTTTGGCTTTTTGAGGTTTTAGGGGGGCACTTTGAGAATTGGCATCTCGTGTGCAGCTTTGCGAGAGAAATTTGTGGGAAAGACCGTACTTGAATGAGCTATGATGAAGAAGAAGACCATGTGTCGTAAATAAACTGAGCCATTTTGAGAGTATGTGTTAATTGAATACGATTAAGAGATGAAGAAGAAATGGATGGTGTTTGATGATGTTTGATGGTGCTGAAAAATGAGGTTGATGGATTGATGAGAAGAAGAACAAGAAGAACAAGAAGAAGAACAAGAAGAACAAGAAGAAGAAGAAGTTAAAAGGTTTTCAAGAGAAAAACCGAAGTGGGGGACATGAAAGTACCCGTCATTTTGCTTGTTCGAATTTCTGTGGCCGTAACTTCCTTAAGTAGAAGTGCGTTTGACTAGTTTGAACTTGGTTCACGATATGGTGTTGAAAATGGTAGGAGCGAGGGCAGGGGGGCATGGAGAGAAAGAAAGCCGCAACCACATCTGATTCCAATACTCAAGATTCTATGGCGAATGGAATAAAACCATTTGATACCTCATTTCCGTCACGTAGAGGTGCGTTGAAAAATGTAATCATGATCGTAAATTTACTTTCATACACACTGTATGTCTTGCACCTATACCTTAAGATTCTGACGTCGGTTACAAATCTTCTGGTTTCTTTCTGGAGAATTGGTATTGCTTTTGGGCCTCTTGCGAACTCCTTGGACTTTAAATTGGTGCGAGAGGTACTTAAAAATGAATAAGCATGTCAAGCCGACAAAATTTAGGAATGGTTGTGGTGGCGGTTTACCTACAGTACATGGGAACTTTTAAATTATGGAGTCAAGAAAAAACTAATGTAAGAACACACCTCTTTAGCATTTCAGTACGGTTTTCCTATTTATAGAACACTATCGACATGCGTTTTGGGTTGGGGCAGGGAGGAGGGGGTCTGGAGTTCAAGGTTGTCATTTGTAGCGAGAATGGTGAAGGGGCAAAGGGGAAAAGGGTATAGGAGATCTGGCTGAATCTGGTGGGGAAGAATCTCTACAATGATGCAGGTGTTTGCTACCTTTCCCTGTGCCTCATTTAATCCATCTATACATTATTACTTTCCTTAAAGGGATTGAATATAGAACCTATTTACTATCAATATACATTTTGCACGTATGGAAATCCAAACCACGGTTGATATGGTTCGAATATTAACGCAAGTGACCTATCATCTCCCACCACAAACAGCTCACAAACAGCTCACAAACACTCTTCACCCTCTCGTAAGTATCAGAAGTTGGGGGGGAGGGACTCGACACAAATCACTCTAATAGGGGAAGCGAGGAAGTATATGTTATTTAGTTTTAAGTTAATGGGAGTATATTATATCCATAACCTAATTTAATAGTAAAGACTTTGAGTATGATTTGGGGATATGTAACTTTCCTTCTACATTGATGTCGTAGCCAGAAAATCTTGTTCTCGCTTAGCGAAATAGGAGAATGAGATACACCTTCATAGTTAATTGTATGCAAGACAGTAAAGACTCCCCAATAAAGGTGATTGGGCTAGAAATCAGTTGATAGCCTGCTCAATGGAATTTTCAGTGAAAAAAAGCTAATATTATGATTGACTGATTGACTGATTGACTGGATAAATAGATTTGGATTGTGGATTTGTATACAAGCATAAATGGCTGGGTTCATCTTAATATGGAGTAAATTTGTAAGGGCTAGATTTTGAATGCAAGTTCACTTCATTCATCATGGTGTGACTAGCCTTTCGGCAATGTAGTGATGATTGTCTTAGTGATGGCATGTGACAGTCAACTTCAATCGCATATATTTGGTAACAAATACACAAGAGCCACTCAGCCAGGAAATATGCTACTTCTCTTTATCAAGAAAACTTATAGATTGCAGATAATAAACCTCTATTTTATACCTTACTTAATTGGTATTTCTATCATCAAGTCTCATGCTCAAAAACATCCAAGTAACAAGAAGATCCACACAATTTAAGCACAAGTATCTGTCTTCAACAGACCTGGACTGGACGAAACCAAACCTATCATGCAGAGATATCCATACAACAGCTTGGAGCTCTGCTTAAAGCTCCACGAGTATCAATCGTTCGGCCGTCAAAATTCAGCCATGATCTACCACTGGCCTTCGTCTGCATAGCCCAAAATGTTCAATAAGGACCAGTGGTTTCCTTGAAGAACTTGACGATCCTTCATCTAATGGAAGATAGGCACATAGCGATTTATGCAGATATTCTCTGCAGCTATTTTTGACACTCTTCAAATAGCTTTACATGTGCTGACTGTGATTTATTTAGATGTGATGCAAATGGGTAGACCTATTATAACGGCTAGGTGGTCAATAAGGTAGAGAGGGATATGATAGACGTTGTATTTATTGTACGCGCTATTGGGATTACTTTGATGGCGTAAATGAAGCAATAAGTGGTAAAGCAGTATAGGAAGATCTTTTGTATTAATCATTATATTATTGTGTAACAAGCTAGTGTATGTAGAACTACTTTATATCAACATTTTGTAACAGATGCTAATTGCTGAAACATATTTTACGATATGCATGACTTGTCCGAGATTATGGATTATTCCCTCTCCAACCATGGGGTCCTAACATGATCATGAGAGCAGATCATAGCATATTTCCGAGCTCAGAAAGCTTTGGAGGAAATCATAGGTGTGACTGGAGTTAGGAATACAGCACAAAGCCCTTCGAAAGATAAATGAAATTTTGATATTGTCCCGAATATATAAGTGGAGAGTTGGAAGGTCGAGGAAATGAGGGGCAAATATCAGTTTTGGGCTGGAAATTGAAGGATAATTATGCGGTTAAAAATAAGATCAAGGTCTATAAAGACAATATAATTCTTGATTCTCCTTTGGTACCTCTTCTAGATGATGAGTACAAGAAAACGAGACGGACGAAGCGGTTGAGACAAATGATTTAAAGCATGGGCATAACATGTGGAGCTCAGTAGAAATGAGGGATTAGTTGGGTACGAATACCTATTTTCTTTCCATAACCATCTGGTCCTAGAACTACGGATCACAGCAGCAAAGTTCTTCAGGGAAGATATGCTAGGAAGTCCATTCTTAGCCAAAGAATTTATCGGAGCTTCCTTAGACCTGCAACGGATACCCAGTTACAGAAAGTCACGAATACTATTCAAGCTTAAGCTTTGGTAGCGACGATGTTTAAAGTAGGTACCGACCTCTTTGAGCAACCATGAAGTCTAGCGACGTCCAACATCCTTTTACTTCTGAGCAGGCAGGTATGTAATATAGATTATGACTCCATCTCCGAGACCTGGTTAATTTGGAAGTGAAGAGTTTGGAATTCGGTTTTCTATGGGTAAGCAGAGTTTAACAGATTCCTCATGGCAGCTCAACAGAAAACATGAGGCCCAGTACTTACCGGGCAGAAACCAAATCAGCTTTTTACTCCATGATTTAAATCACTGCTTAACTCATGAACATGAACTTGACGACTTTAAAATCGAATTATTCAGGTTCCAGCAAGTTTTACGACAGCCACCACAGATAAATGAAATCAAATAACACCTCTGTGTTGCTCGTAATCGAAAAAAATTGTATGGTTTATTGGACTTGTGTCAAGGCGATGCTACTTGGCTATATCAAACGATATGAACCTTCTCCTGCTTGATCTTGTTTGCAGAAG
Source organism: Ciborinia camelliae (assembly GCA_025890175.1). Classification (NCBI taxonomy): domain Eukaryota; kingdom Fungi; phylum Ascomycota; class Leotiomycetes; order Helotiales; family Sclerotiniaceae; genus Ciborinia; species Ciborinia camelliae. The sequence continues at coordinate 3,281,566 of JANPYM010000003.1, forward strand.
TCTGAGGAGATACACAGTACCAACTCACCACCTTTCCAGAACTTAATACTAAATCCGCTAACTATATCTACAATGTTAAGGTTGGTCAGAGGAGAAAATACTATTTGATAAATCCGTTCGAGGCTTCCGCCTAATTTCTCTATACTGACATAAAAGGAAAGGTCTTTAGTATATGTCTTCGAAAGCAATTCATGGTTAGGAAAGTGAATAGACTCGAGAACTCCGTGTCTAATTTAGTGGTATTGAGATTAAACCTGGAATGCTGAAAATATCCCTCTTATTGTACTCTGATTCTATCAGCCACTCTCAATAGGGATAGAAGCGGCAACCAATCGAGTCATCACAATCCAAAAAAGCTATCGAGGGATCGTCGTTCGGGCTAGATTCAAGAGAGTTTAGCGATTGCGGCTAACGACTAGGCAGCTCGCTAGACCACTTCTCGCTAGACCCCTCGCTAAAGCTCTATGTATCTGTGCCGCACATCAAGCTGTCCTCTACTTTTGAGACCATATCATTTCAATTCAATTTATTCTGCCACGCTGGAGAATACTTGAGCATAAATACCGACAATCTGACGATATCGGATATCTCCAAATAACATCCAATTGTCCTCGACCTTCGAATTTACATGCGACAATCATGATAAGAACAACTCCAAACCCTCAATTCGACTCCGGATATTTCGAAGTGGATAAGGACAGATTAAGACAAAATAATGTTCAACACCCCGCAGTTAAATATACATGCGATTTTCAAGCCCCGCAGGGTCTCGAAACCTCCAGAGATGTTGAAGAGAAGAATCGAAGAAATTCATGGGATGGAACATTAAGGCCCGATTTCGAGTTCGAGGATGTCACGTCGTGGGATCTCAAAGGCAAGATGTGTGGGAAGTGCAAAAGAAATAGTAGGATGGCATATATTTGGAATCCCCAATTTCTCTGCGTACCATTGTTCGAATGGCTATTTCCTATGTTTGTGATGCTCTTGGGTGTCAGTTTCTTCTTGATCCTGACCTATGTATGTACCATTGATCCAATCAATATCTAGCCAAAACACCATTTACCAAGTCAGCTCATTAATAATCTCTTTTTGTGTTGTAAAGCTAACTAAAATAAATCATTAGAAAATTTTGTGGGTAAAGGGGATCACAATGCCTTGGCTATGTTCTAAATACGCAGTACTAAGCTGCGATGATTTTGGCTGGATAATTCCTACCTGGGATGGACAGCGTAAACTAGTCATGTTGTTACGAATGTTCAATTTGTGGGTTGGTGTGTCCTTTTTTCTAGGCATTCCCTTATATGCATTTATATTCCATGGAAAGTGTATGAGAGCTACCCGGCATGCAGAGAAACGGAAGACGAAAGAAAGGAATGAAAGGAAACAGTATACTCTAGAAAGGGGCGAGATTTGGACCGAGGAAAAAAGGGAAATTCCTTGGAAACGATTTCGGAACAATTGGCGCTCGGAACCAATCCTGATCGGTCTGATTATACAGTTATGTAACAACATAATCTGGGGTGTAATGTTTTCTATCTCTGTTCCGGTGCATCAAGAAGGGGTTAATATGAGATAAATACGGAATTTCAAATCCGGGTGACGAATCCTACCTACCTCCAGATACCTCAGTATTTCACCACTGCTACCTACTAATCCTTTCCAAGATTTATATTCACCGATTTCTTATAACGCCATACCATACCATACCATACCATACCAAAGCACACCAAACCCTTCACAAAAAGCCCCCCCAATACTCATCCAACCCAACATATATTACCTACCTACCTAGATACATACATGATACATACATATATATATACATACATACAAACATACATACACACAAGTTCTTAATTTCCACATCTACATCTATATCTACTGTAGATCCGTCCATCTATCAAAAACTTTTTGTTTTTCGAGAAATTCATTGATTAACCGACTACTACCTAATATCATATCTCATCTAAAGGATATACAAAAAGAAGAAATAAAAGGAAGAAGAAGAAAAAGAAGAAAAGAGGGGGAATCGACGTCGTACGGTTAGGATACGATACTATACAGTTAACATATATATATAGGTAGGTATCTTGGACAATGTAGGATACTCCAAAGCCCCTTCAAGGGATGCGCAGCCCCCTATACTCATGCAATACCAAATGCAATACCAGATGCAATCCCCGATGCAATACCCCATAAACAACGCTGCATAAAAAATCAATGTTTCGTAAAATGTTTCGTAAAATTCATCGTCCGATGTTGCCATTAGTCATCCTGTAAAACGCCCGGGCTGAATATACCAGTCCAGTCCAGTCTCCTTCCATGCATTGCGCTGGCCAATCCGTATACGCCCCATTGCAATGTGAAAATTGCGCCTCGTGTGTGTTCTTTTCACACTACTCCATCGGAGCAAAAAATCGACTTGCTTCAATAATATCCTCATCACCATTTGCGAAATCCCACCCCACAATTGTGGGTGTCTGACTACAGCAGATGATCCTACGAGCATCAAATTGAAGTTTGAATACACGTGCATGCATTGGCCCGTGAGGAACTTGAGGAGCTTGAGGTCCCGAAGTAGTATCGGATAATGTTGGAGTATTTGGTAGTGATGGTGCTGCAGTCGTAGTGTCCTTGAGCAAAGAGGGCATGTCAGAAAAGTCATAGCCCCTGGCTCGTAAAGCTGAAACTAGAACGAGATTCATGAAGTGTTTTGTGTGAGGTAGCAAACGATCGAGAACAAGTCTCAAGTATTCGGAATACATTAAATTTGGGTACTCATTGAGTGCTTGACGTAGGCCTAATGTTCCAGCGGCGATTGCGCTATCAATTTGAGCTTCGGGGTCAAGTTTTGAAATATCTCCTAATGGCGGTTCGTCATTCGCTGATCCAGTCGGCGGTGATGGGGTTGTCAGGTGCCATGCTAAGTTTGTGTTGCGTTGCCGAGGTATTCTGGCCCATTCCCTGATCGAGGCTCGAGAGGCTTCCTCTTGTCGGAGAATATGCTGAGGCTTCCAGATACCTTCTTTATCCCTCCGCCATATGTAAATCGCCTCATCATAAGATCCAGAGACAATACGACTGTATTTACAACCACCACCTCCTGGGGGCAACCTAGCACCAAAAGCAGTGATATCTTCTGGTTTCGAGGACCCGGCATTTTGGGGGCGACCTCGTTGATGTGTCTGCTCGACCATTCCACCATTCACGGCCTTAAAATATTCTTTGTCGATTCTCTTTGCATCCTCTCTTTCTACTTCCGCACTGTATGGCAAATCGCCAAATCCAGCTTGGACAGTCCTCACCAGGTTCGTATGGCCTCTCAGGCTAGCGACTTCAAGACCGGATTCTCTGTCAAAAACTTTGATCTCGTTATCACTGCTACCACTCACCACCCGACGCCCGTCGTATTGGACGCATGCAATTCCCTTGGCGTGGCCCAATAAAGTTCGAGTGCAAGTGTTTCTTTTCCAGTTCCAGACTTTTACAGTTCGATCACCTGAAGCAGACACGACTTCATCACCTAGTATTTGAACAGCATTAACGGCCGCTCCATGACCTTGCAATGTTCTTATATGCGTATATGGTTTTGTGATGATGGTCCCCGAGGATGGATGGTCGTCGAAGCTAAGGTTTTGTATCTGGGTGAAAGTTGGGCCGTCTACGATAATCCCGCTGATACAACGACGATTGAATATTTTGATTGTTTTATCCTTTGAACAGGTGACCAGAACACGCCTGTCAAATTTGACATTCAATACTGATTCTTTATGTGCTGTCGTCAATCGCTGTATTACCTTACCTGTCGAAAATCGCCAAATGATGACGGTGGCATCACTGCTTCCGGAGACAATCAGATCTTCTGCTGGATCTGGGTCAAACTGGAGACAGAGCACAGACCCCTCATGTTCTTTCAATGGGGGAAGAGCAAGACGTCTTGTGTTGAGATTCCAAACCCGTATGGTTTGATCACGGCTACCACTGACCAGATAATTATCCGAATGTTGGATAGTGTAGATACATTCTGAATGGCCCTCCTCTGGATAGTGTGGATGTGGCAATTGAAAATTGGTAAATTTCCCGGCATCCCAGTTGGCTTCTAGGCGTCTTCTCTGTGTATAGAGATAATGCCAATTGAGTTTTTCTGTCCCATCACTTCGATCCCGAATGGCTAGAGTGGGTGATTGTATAGACTGTGATACTCCCTTTCCTTTTATTGAGGAGGGGATTCCTTCTGCGCGAGAAGATGAGGCCTGGCCGTTGCCATTATCCATTGGAGATATTGGTGCATCGATCATGATCGAGTCTTCAGCAACAGGACTTTGTTTCTTTTCCCCTATGTTTCCCGAACCAAATATTGAATCTTTCGTCGTTTCCAAGCATTGATCATGATCCCTCCGGTATGAATTGTCGGGCTTGACTGTATGATTGAGGTGGTTGCTGGGTCTGGGCTTGACTGCATGGCTGGGGTCATTGTCGGTCATTGAACTCATCCACGAAGGTTGTCCAAGAGGGTACTCGAATTTATCAACTTCCGATCGCACAACTCTGAATCCATCCTTCAAATATAGTTGTTCCCACAATTTCCGATCCAAAGCTAGCATTTGCCAATGTCGCGAGGTGCTGGCGGTGTTTATTAGTGACACTGGATCAAGGAAGCCGAGAATCCTCAAACAAATCTCTGATGGTAAGTGGAAGAAGAAATCGATTTTAAGTCGAGGTCGCAGGCGTCCAACTATGTCCCAGACCTCCGAAGTTGGCAATGTACCCATGATGTTTAATATGTACTCTGTAATTTATGAAGATTAGTATGAAGACTTCTCATGAAAACACTATGTCATTGTTCCTTACCGGCGCGATCTTCTGGAGACAGTTCAGCAAGCCATAAAGGCAGGCTATCGAATTTGGATTGATTGACTACAGTCAAAGGATCTTCACTATACCCTTCATCAGGAGGAGACCTTCGAAAAGAGGGAGGCATAACGACAAAATTGAAAGTTGTAATGATGGATGTAAGTTTAAGGTTAAATTTTAAATTTCGGGGGTGGGGGGATAGATTTGAAAAGTAATTTGATACAATATGAGAATCATTCAGGATTCCCAGATATGAAAAAGAAGATTTGGTGATATTAGGTAGGTAGAGAGAGAGAAGGAAGGAAGGGGGGGAGATAGTTATGTTTATCGTAGAAAGTTGAGATGATGATGCAGGTGGTAATTGATGAGGTAGCAGGTGGCACGCCCACGCCTGTGTGTGTCCAGACCCCCAATCACGCGCGATAGAAGATATAACAACATACCTAACAACTTACTTTGCGTACAAGGTTGAAGAAATCCAGCTCACCAGCATTCGAAGTGCATGATGTGTATGATGGATGTGCTTTTCAAGAAATAACAAATGGCAGGTGATCGGCAGTAGGTAGTAGGTTCCTAGTAGTAAGTAATACTCAAGCTATCTTTTCTCCGTCAAGAGAACCCGGACCTCCTACCCACGGATCCTATACTGTATGGAGTGCGGAATTTCCAGTATAGGTAATTACCAAGATACACTTGCAAGACTAAGGTAGGTAGATTTCAAAGAGTGTAGATAGGTAGGTATGTATTGATTTGCAATAACGTTTGATGGATGTAGGTATTGTTCTACTATGTAGCCTTGTAGGTAGTAGGTAGGTAGATAGATAGTAGTCACTATATATTATTATTATTATTATTTATTATTATTACCTAGATAGGTATCACGGTACTCAAGTTACAAGTAGTACCGTAAGATTGATTACCTGTGACTTGCGAGATCCTTTGGTCCAATCGAGGCAGTCCAGTGGTCTAGTCTGTCTTTCTAGAGGTCCCGGTCTCTATCAAGCATTCGGAAAGAAATCTGGAGGCGCGAACGGATTCAACGGAACTGCTGTTATTGTTATAAAAAGTGTATTGTGTAATGCATTAGATTTGTGTAGGTATATCAAATGTATCGGAGTCAGTTTCGGTCAAATACCTGATAGTTAGCATCTAGGCAATACCCAGGTACATATGTGATCGATCAATGGAAGGAAGGAAGAGAGAAAGAAGAAAGAAGAAAGAAGAAAGAAAGAAGCATCGATCAATCGAGGTCTTCGGAGATATTATATTTACAGTGCCTATTAGGTTAGTATCTACTCCGAGGTACCTAGTATTCATTACTATATAAAGAAAAGAAGCGAGAGTACCGGTAGATGGATTGGATGGGAGGGGATGAAATGCCTAATAAGTACATAGGGTAGGTAGGTACCTGCTTAAAAGGAAGAGGAAAGGGGGATAGAACGGGACCAAGAAGGGGAATACATATAATATGGCAAGCAGGGTACAAATCGCCCATGGATAAATTTGTAGAAATACTTTTTTGACAGTACGTGTACGGAGTGACGGAGTACCTACTATTAGTTACTCTACTGGAGACTGGGGACGGAGTCTAGACATTATTATTCTCTACCTACCTAGGTACCTAGAACGGTTGAACCATACCTAGTCTGCCTTATTTAAGTTATTAGCTATCCATTGTACTTAAGTACAACGAGTAAAGATTTGCAATACCTTGAAAGATACATTGATACATTCCTTGCGGTACCGGTACCGGCATATGTATAGGAATTCATTACCTACAACAGAACCGGTATAAAATGGTTTAACTTTACCGGTATAGAATGGGTTGCGAAAGGTTAAAAGGGACCTGGGAATCTGGAATCTGGATGGATGGACTGCTTTGATATTATGGGGACAAGCCCCCAAACCCCCATAGCTCGCTGCGCTCGAAGATAAGGAAGGAGGGAGGGAAGGAGGGAACGAAGGGGGGAAGGGGGGAAGGGGGGGAGGAGGGAACGAAGGAGGGAACGAAGGAGGGAAGGAAGGAAGGAAGGAAGAAAGGGGTAGGTAGTACCTAATAAGTCGTAATAAGGTGGGTGAGTGTGAATTCCAGTAACCTTACCTACTTATAAGCAGTGAATGAAATTTACCTACTAGGTACCAGGTAGTCCCTCTTTCATACAAACAACACTTCATATAGGTGAATTTCCAATTTGATCATCAGCTCACCAGCTCAGCTCAGCTCAAACCTTTCTCTACAGTATTGTAATCTGTAATAATAAATGTTCAGATCTTCCTTCCAAGCTTTCCGTTCTCCAGCTATCAATCTACGGAATCCTCATGAAAACACAAACACAAAAACACAAACATCAACATCTCTTTCAAAAAAAAGACCAACAGTTGATGGCTTTTTGTTTAGTAACCAACCTATTTAGCGCATAACTTAAACCTACACCTATGGCCCATAGCAAAGCAGCACTCCTGAGAGGCTGAGACAAGACTCAAGACTCAACGATCAAACACAACACCTCCCCCCCTTCTCTCTCGCTCTCCACTCAAACAACCATACCATACAAACCAGTAAATTCAAGTCCACCCTTTACCTTTACAACCTCATCGTAGCGTACCGAGGAGTACAGGACCTACATTCCCATACACGATACTCCATACACCATTCGCGATTCATAATTTCACAGCTTCACGTAGGTAACTTGAGCAACTCATACCTCCCTCCCCGTCTTGACAGTACCTCCCTATACAGTCCAGTTCACACACACATCCATACCCATCCGTACCATTGATGACGGGACCTGCAGTTATCATCATCGATTCGGTTCATAGGTATTCAAATCAATCAACACACCTGTGACAGTGTGACCACTGACCTGACACTTGAAATCGACTCCACTTCCCAAAGATCCACTTCCCCCACCGAAACAATCCCTCCCTCCAAACGAAAAACGTATTGCGAAAGAGTCAAAGTCCGAAAGACCAACGACCGACCATAGACTGCACACCACTGCACACCGCAAGCACTCTCGACTCGACTCGACCAGACCACAACCCACCTGCAGTTTAACCCACTTCAGTTACAATTTACATTACATTGTCCAGAATTGAATAATAATTATTCATTCAACCCTTGAAGAAGAAAAGCGGGATATTTTAATCAATCGCCACAATTTTTATCCATCATCAATCGTTTGGATCATTCAACTTTCATGTCATCTGGCGGTGTTGCCATTCGTTTGGCCCAGTCTCAATCTCATGGACCTCTTTTGAGAACGAATACAGCGCCTGTATTCAACAATAAAAGCCCCGAGGGCAACGAAACTGGTTTGAGTCAAACAATGAACCATATTTCACGATCGTCGCAGCTCTCGGGCTCGACTGCATTTACGACGGCCTCTACGACATCATTAAATTCTTTATCTAGTCCTGCGACGCTTGTTCCAGCCCCGCTGGCGATGCCAGTACAAGGTGGAAATGTAATCGCGACGAACAATATCATTAACCAGAGAGCCGACGCCTCGAGATCACTATATCAAATCTGTCTCAATTTACGACAGCGATTAGCACAAGTCCCCGGCTTTAACAGCCATTTTGTTGACTCGGATGATGAAGATGAAGTTGAGGAGGATATGGACCCAGTGTCCTCACTTTGGCGATGTCTGCGAAAAGGAACTCCCTTGGTGACGCTATACAACACCTTACAACCCGCAGAGCCTCTGCCACAGCCGGACAATAAGATGGCCGAGCCAAAGAAATCCAAGATGGCAGCATTCAAGTTTGTTGAAGCTTGTATGAAGGATCTACAAATCCCCCCCGGTGATGTTTTTGCTCTATCAGACCTTTTTGGTGATGACACGACTGGTTTCGTGAAGGTACGTCCACATTTCTATGACCTCAAGTAAGGGACTCGGCACATTCCAAGATTGTTACTTCTCTTCACGTGGAATGCAGGCGTGTGAAGACAATCAACGGTCTCGTTCGAGAGCTCAATTCAGTCTGCGATAGTTTGCGCTCATTTCAATTATAATATTGCAATCGGAAATCATGAGATCCCCAACTTACCCATTTTTACAGGTTACCCAAGTTATCAATATTGTTCTTGATGTGGCCGAGCAGCGTGGCCTGCTCCTCACATCGCAGGCCGAGGATACCAGCGAGTCTGCCACCGCGCCTGGCTCCAAGATGAGTTATAGGCAACACGTAGTCCGAGAATTAGTGGATACGGAACGTAAATACGTCCAAGATTTGGAGAACCTACACGAACTGAAGAAGACAATTGAGCAAAAAGGTGTCATTGCAGGCGATGTTGTGCATGATATATTTCTTAACATCAATGCGATCCTCGACTTCCAACGACGATTTCTCATCAAAATTGAGACTACGAACTCTCAACCAGTAGAAAAACAGGAATGGGGACTGCCTTTCAAGAATTATGAGGAGGCATTTGGCATTTACCAGCCATTCATTGCGAATCAGCGAAAAGCTGCAACAATAGCGAAAGATAACTTTGACAAAATTACTATGGCGGATCACCCTGTTGTCGTGGATTTCAATACATTGGATGGTTTTCTCCTGAAGCCCATGCAACGCCTAGTGAAATATCCTCTTTTATTAAAGGTATATATCAAGCTCCAGTTTGTGGAAGTACTAGAGACTAAATTGCACAGGATCTTCGAGACAAAACGAATGCTAGTGACGAGGCGAAGGAAGATCTTACCCAGGGTATCGAAGCCTCGAATCGTGTGCTCCACCAGGCAAATGCCGCAGTCGATAGGGAACTTAGAGGCGAAGCTTTGTTGGATCTTTGCGGCCGTGTGGACGATTGGAAGAACCACAGAGTTGATCATTTTGGTGATCTCATTTTGCATGGCCACTTCCCCGTGGTTACTGGCAAGAGTGACGTTCAGAAAGAGGTGCATTTCCCTCTTTCCTTTGATCAAGTTTTGGGCAATACTTACGAATCTGAGCAGTATACTATATACCTCTTTGAGCGCATTCTCCTCTGCTGCAAGGAAGTCAATCCGAACAAGTCCAAAGATAAACTCATGGGAAACCAAAAGGATAAAAGGGATCGAAAAGATCGGAACAGAATCAAAGAAAAGGATAAGAATGCCAAATTACAGCTCAAGGGTCGAATTTTCATGACCAACGTGACAGACGTGGTATCATCTGCTAAGCCAGGTATGATATTATCACCTCAAATCGGTTGGGTGTCTTGCTGATCGATTAGCAGGTTCTTACACAGTCCAAATATACTGGAAGGGAGACCCGGGAGTTGAAAATTTTATCATCAGATTTTCTAATGAAGAAACTATGAAGAAGTGGTATGAAGGTGTCGATAAGCAGAAGAAAGACCATGCCAATATTGGAGCGCAACCAAGCACTAGTCCAGATACCGCACCAAGGGACTTTGAATGGATGCGTGACCAAACCGCATCAATGCCTAACCCCTACGCGCAACAAGAGGAAGAGGACGAAGAAGAAGATTACTCTGGTACGACCGCATATGGATCTCCACCACCTTTTGGGATGCCTCCCAATGCTATTATGGCTCGAAATTCTTCTAGTACCAGCCTGCGTTCTAGATCGGCAACAGCAGAGAGCAGCCAGTCTTTGGCTGGTATTGCACGAGCACCACCGCCGCGTTTCCCGGTTGGTATGAGCACAGCCCCACCGCTCAGTGTGCAGACTCAAATATCAGGCCCACTGCCATCTCCAACTCAAAGATTGGGAGATTCATACTTTTCGCCTGTTGGAGAGTCACCGGCACCATCCACAAGAACAAGCACCTCTTCGGGAATGTTTCAATTCCCACGCCAACCAACACCCCAGGGCTCTTGGGGGGAAGATAATAATCGTTATACTGCACCTGCGATTGGCCGCGCACCATCAAGAGAAAGCCAGAATTCTGTTAGCGGTGCCTCTTACCAGATGGGTGGCCGAACCCCACAGCGACCATCACTTCCTGCCATGGTTTCACAAACGCAGGCTGCAGCTGCACAACAGAGAAGTCGCTCATATAGCACTCCTGACATCAATGCTCAGCAAGGGGTTCGTCGTCTACCCAACGGAGCCATGAGCACCCCACAAGGGCAAGTTCCTGCCGTCCCCGGTATTCCGGCACACCTAAACCTAGCTTCTGATGCTGGTGTTCCCAGATCCCAGAACAATTCACCAAATGGATTGCCAGTGAGGACCAACACTCAGTCGCCTGGCGTTCAGAGAGAACGACAACAGCAGCAGCCATTACACCCAAATGGCTCACAAACTCTAAGCGTATCACAACCTAGTTATTCTCACAGTAACACGACCCAGATGCCGACAGCTGCGCTTGATAACGGGCTACCACCATTACTGATGTCCGGTGTTGCTGGAATGTCTCTCTCATCAGAAGGTGACATGACATTACCGACACAACTTAAAGTGAAGGTAAATTGTGACGGTAACTACGTCACACTGGTAGTGGCATTTAACATCACCTATCAATCCCTCACGGATCGCATCGATGCTAAAGTTGGAAGATTTTCAACCAATGCCATTGCTCGAGGTACGATGAGATTACGGTACCGTGACGAAGATGGTGACTTTGTCACAATTGAATCAGACGAAGATATTCAAATTGCATTCCAGGAATGGAGTGAGGCACAAAAGTCACAATACCACAATGGGCAACTCGGAGAAATTGAATTGTTTTGTTTGAGCACCGATGGCGAGCGCTTGATAATGACATGATGAAACTTGTGGGGTGGAAGCACTGATGGCTATCGATTTACATGATTTATCTTGATATATCAACATCAACATTCATGGATAGGAGGTTTATGATTACAACGTTCTGATGATGATAAAGGATGGTTTGGGGAGGGAATATGAAGTCTGGTTTATTGCTTCTTGCACAAAGGTGTTATCTGGCGCTGGCGTACTTTGCAAATGGCGCCCATGCATGGCGGAGGACGATGGAAGAGGGCGCATTTATTGCCTTCACAGAGCATATAGCGAAAGATTAGTTTATGAAACAGGAGCCTCACAGCTAGGACGGAGATATACCATTGTGGCGTGGGAATGAATCGGTAGGATGATATAGAAATATCACATCTTTGATACCATCTTACAACTCTACCTTTCCCCTCAAAGTTTTCTGGTATTACATTTTTGATATTTCAATTGATATTTTCCTTCCTTTGCGCCATGAATGCCCCCACCATATGCATCAACCCATCGTAATGCTTGATATATACAAGTACATGGGACGTCGGCGCTTCCATGTCCCTTTCCCATAGAACTTCGTACCGCATGAGACTCCGTATTTTCTTTCAAGAAAGGGCCCTGTATACGTCTTCCCATGCCTCTTTTGGTTATTTCTTTCACACAGATACATTGTTACATCGACACCGCCGTATAGACATCTTTCAATCCGTTCATTTCTTCTTTCGCGGTCCAACGATCTTCGGGTACATCCGTGAGAGATGGTAATTGATCGTGTTCTTTTTCTGAGCTGCGGCTTTCTGTTTGCAAGTTAAGTTAGTTTAGCTCGGTGCCTTAATATTCCTGGGGGGGGTTTCAAGAGGTGGTGGAGAAGAGGGGGGAAGAGGAGAAGGAAGAACGTACGGGCGCATCCATACACGTTCTCAATTGCGTTTCCAGGGCCTGGCATCCTGCTACATTATATCCAGAAGAAGCCCAGCATGCTGCGAGAAAGAAAAAAGGTCAGTATCTGCCAAATCAAAAAAAAAGATCAATGGTGCGAGGGAGAACATACTGAGAACAGAAGTCATGATGGCCATGCATGGATTTGAATCAGTCTGATTCGGTCTTCTTACCCTCAATTTTGGCAGCGGGGGCAACCGCATGGGTACTTTGGCTGTGCTGGCTCCTTTGGGAGGCATATTTATTTTTTGCTGATACTCTCTGGTTATATATGAGAGGGAATATTGTGAGGGGCAAATGGACTTATTCAATCAATCCCACTTGGTGGTTCAGATGTCAAATTGACATGCTGCTAAATAATTTGGACGCTAAGGTGTCTTTGGCTTAGCGGCGGATGTCTTTGAAAGTGGGTCCAGGGTTTGTTTACATGGACGATTGGGAGCAAATGATAAATCAGCAACGGTCACCTGGGCACAGATGGGAACTTCTTTTTGATTTATGAAAACATGGATAAGAACGGAACATCTAAGACATAACTTTAGAGAACCAACATCCTTACATTCAATCATCTGCGAATATTGATCTTGGCCTTTGTTGATATTGTTTTTTGTTTATTGCTGTATATTTCAAAGCAAGCATTCAGTTACAAGAGTATAAACAAATACCGTATTGGATTGGGTTGGGTAGTGATAGCTTGTTGACCCGAGGGCATTCACTATGGAGAGTACATCATTTGAGGCAAAGGGGGAGAATTGGTGAGCGCGTTTCTTTCTTTTCTCTGAATATAGTTTTATGAAGGAGGAGAACACTAACATGGAGAAGGGAAATATACAAAGACGCATTCGCGCCACAGCCCTCCGGAAAAATAAGAAAAGCCTGGGAGCGAGCACCAGTCACCTCACACGCCCCGCGCTTACACGGACAAAAAATATGGAAAAAGAGGGGTGGGTTACGAGCTGTGGGGGAGAATAAGGAGAATTACAATGATGCCTTTTTGGAACTGGAGAAAGAAGGCGCTGGCGCGAGGAAAAAGCCGAGGGTTATGGGAAATAAGGAGGATATTTCGAGAGCGAAGTGGCACGAGGGGAAAGACGAAAGAGACGCGTGGGATGAGAATCTTGTGATGGGAATGGGGAGTCCGAGGAAGAATATGCTGGGGAGCCCGGACAAATTGCAGGTGGTGCCCAGGAAGAGAACGAATGCGAACTTGGTTATCACGCCGAGGAAACCGTTGAGGCAGATGTTGCTTGGTGGGGAGGGAAAGAGTTTGAATATGGATATACCACTTTCGCCGGTAAAGGGAGAGGAGTTGAGTGGTAGTCCGGCGAGGATGAGAAAAGAGGCGAGGAGGAGTATTAGGAAGTCGGTGATGCCAGTGGACGATGCGCAGATGGTTGAGGGGAAGCATCATGTGCGACACACTTCTCTGGTGTTCGATTTTGAGATGAATACGGAGGAGAAAGAAATGGAATCGAAGCAAGAACTAGAACAGTCGCCTAAGAAGACACCAAAAAGACAAAGCCTTCGAAGATCAATGCGTGGAAGAGTTTCAGAGCCAGTTCAGATTTCCGAACAAGCTTCGGCGAAGATTAATGAGTTGCAAAACGCCCATACCGGAACTGATTCTGCACCTATGAACTTCAATGTCAAGGAAGACTTAGTAGGCGCAATGAAGCTAGACTCTAAGGAAGATGGGTCTTTTGAGCACAAGATGTCTCTAGGCACAGAACTTACCCCAAGCGCCAAATCATCCCTAGAGCAGGATAAATTTTCTATCTCTCAAGTCGAACTTGTCGAACTTGTCGCCGCAGTAACGGAGAGCGCACAAAACCAATCCGAGGATGCCCCTACGCAAAATAACGCTAGAGGCGTCAAGCAGAGGAGAACAAGCTCACGTCGAAGCACACGCCAAAGTGATCGACTGCATCTTGAGTCAACGGCTGCAAAGCTCAATGTGGAGGGTGCAGAGGCAACAGTATCAAACGCTTCAACAGCGGATATTCGGGATCCCGCGCTCGAGACGTTATCCCAAAATACTGGCGATTATTCAAATTCCACAATGACATCTACAACAAACCTTGTGCAAGAGGAGGTTTCTGATGCTACGATTGAAGACCTTGGTGCACGTCAAGGAGAGTCGAGTGATGTCAAAATTTCAACTCCCGTCGAAAAAGTAAATCACATTGTTGATGAACTTATTGAGAAACCAGTCTCAACCAACGTCAGTTCAGTTAGTGTCGAGCCCCAAGTTTCGATGCTGCATTCACCCACGGAGAATTCTTCGGCTAAAATTCCAGCCAATGTTCAACCGCAGCAGGCTTTAAGTGATTTTGAAGACATGCAAGTGGTTAATGAAAGCCCCACAGCTCGCGTGGCTCCATTCGAAGAATCCGGTGACGAAGATATGGATGATTCTACGTCCGAACTCCCAGAAATCTTACTTGAACCTACTATCAATGTTGCCAACCTCGGGCTATCGGGTTTTAATGAGTCATTTGATATTAATACAAATGACACCCAGAATGTTGTGGATTCAGACCCTATCGAAGATCCTGAATCTTTTGATCTGATGCCAATTACTGGCGCTAACAGATTGCCTACCGATCTCGAATCTGATGTTACGTCGGATGGATCATCAACAAGACTTGCCACTAACTCCGAAGTCGACGATATCTTTTCGTCCAGTGCGACCTCCTCATTTGAGAACGATGATACGGATATGCTTCGCCAGTTTCTTGACCGAGTCAAAGCAGACAAGGCTGCAAAAGCTGCAGCTCCTGCACCCAAAAAGAGAAAGTCTCTACCTCATTCACCTCTTCGAATTCCACTTGGGGACATCATGAATGCCGAGGCATCATCACCAGTACAAGCGCCAAAGGATGAGTTTGACGTAAGCGTCCCAGCTATACTATCGCCAACGCGAAAGAGTCGATCAGAAACTCAGCCACCTATCGATGAAGAAGAAGTGGAACCTAAGTCTATCAGACGCAGTGGGAGAACCCGCCCACCTGCTCCTAAGATTCCACTTCCAGCACCTAGCTCTATTCCAGTTCGAAGACTTGGTGGACAGGATGGCGATGCGACTGTTACCCTCAAGCAAAGTTTCGAAAAGGAACTGGCTGCTTTAACTCGTGTCAACACGAGAAAGAATAAAGCCGGGGCAGTTTTTCCCGAGGTGCTTTTGGCGAAAAGGGCCAACGAGAAAGAGAACCCAGCAAAGAGGCAAAAAGAATTAAAGGAGATGTTTGACGAAAAGGTTCGGAGGGAGAAGAGGGGTAAAGACAAAACCAAAAAGACGGTAGTATGGGCGGAGGAAATCGCTCAGTATCAAATATTGGAGAAGAAAGAGAAGAAGACGATGGACAGTCGGAGGGTTAATCGCGATGGCGAGAGAATAGTAGATGAAAGCAAGAATGAGGAAAGGGGGAAAATAGCAGAAGCAAAGGAGAAAAAGGGAAGGGTTAAGATCCCTACTGCTTCTAGCTCAAGGACGAGTAAAATCGCCGTGGGGATTCCTACGGCTCATGGAACGCCGGCTAAGAAGAAAAGGCTGGTGAAATGAAATGATAGTGTGGATGGATGGGGATTGGATTGGATTGGATTGATGCATGATTGAATGAATGGATGGACTGGTGTGTGTGTGTGTGCTTTTGTATATTGACCATGAAGGGATAGATGGATGGATGTTTGGGTAGGGTGAATGGATAAGTGGGTGGGGAGTTTGGCGCAGCTTGAGAATTAATTGCAAGTCATTGGTTACTTGGTTATTGCTATTGTTATTGCTGTTGTGTTGTGTTGTTAAGTGGAGCGCCATGTGTATGTGTGTGTGTGTTTTTCTCCTTCTTCTTCCTTCTGTTATACTATACCTAGGGGTGTACTGTACTGTACTTTACTGCTGTGTATGTATGTATGTAGTGTGGATAGATGTTTATCTTTTTTTTTAAATTAACTTTACTCGAATTGGTTTGGTTTGAAGATGAGTTGAGATGTGAAGATGTTGAGAAGATGTTGAGATGCTTATGTTATGGAAGGCGGGGATGTGATGGATAGGGTGTTTGTTACTGGGAGAAAGTTCATTGCAGGTAGATAGATAGATAGGTAGGTAGGTTGGGACCAAAAATCAAAAATTAAATTTTCTCTCTGCCTGCCTGCCTGTTGGCAGTTGCCAGTTAGTTGGTTGGTTGCTCGACCGACCTCGATGGCCTGAGAACTGAGAACGACTCGGGGAATTTGAATCATCTTGTTGATTTTAAATTTATTCTAGAGGATAGGGAGGGGATGGTTTAGATAGGGGGGATATGTAGTAAGGGATATGTAGGGGATAGACTCTAGAGTTCAAGTTGAGTAGAGTAAAATAACTTTTAGGCTTGGAATTTGGGATTTGAAATTGCGATTTGAATTTGGGAAGGTAGAATTATATATCTAAGTAGGGAAGTAGGGAAGCAAGCATTATTACTGCCTACGTAGTGCTCTTTTTATGTATGGGCTGTGTTGGATGTGGATGAGGATTTGGATATGGATATGTTGTGCTGAACTTGTTATGCTATGTACTAGGTAGGTATGGTAATAGCAATGATAGAATTTCTTTTCTTTATGTTTTCTCGTTGCAAGTTGGAGGTTCTGAGATGGTTGGTTGGTTGGGAAAAGTTTATGGAGTTGGGGTGGATGGATGGATTGGTACATCCCCGGTGACCTAAAATATATAATACCGGTAGGTGCTCACCGGGAGTGAACTGGGAGCAATATTTTGATGATTCCCGGTGAGCTGGTAATTCGTTTTGCTAGCTCACCGCCCTGGGAATTACCCGTTGTGGCACAAGTTGATTGAATGACTAAGCAAGGCTGTCACACCAGGATCTCAAGCTTCCATGACTTACAAAATTAACACCATCTCTGGAAGTTTTAACACAATCAAGCTCCAGAACCCACATAATCTACAATGTCTATGAACGAATTTCCTCGCGACTCATCGGACGAATCATCGGGGGATGAAAATGATTTCGTACAGCCGTCCACAGATCCCAGAGAAGAATTCGCAGATTATAATCCGAGGAAACGGAGGCGCACTGGGAGGAATGCGAAGGAAAGTGCGGCGTTGGGGGTTTTTGGGAGTGAGAGTGAGGATGATGATGGACCGGGAAAGAGGTGGAAGAAGAAGAGTTTGAGGGGGAAGGGGATGAGTTTTGTATCTGGGGGGGAAAGGGTTGGGGGTGCGGAGGAGGAGGATGAAGATGAAGAAGATGATGATAATGACGATGAGGAAGTCGAAACTGGGCTTAATAATGAGGAAGAGGATGCGGAAATGGAGGATTATGAGGAAGAATCAAATGCGCCCCGAGGATTAGGATTTGGTGCCGCTGGAAAGGGCTTGGGCTTTCAAAGTCCGGCTCCGACGAAGTCGAAAAATATTGGATTGGGATCTAATGCGAGTACACCTTTGGGACGAGGCTTTGTGCCATCTTCAGCTTATAATCCAATATTACTCAATGATGACGATGCTCAAGACTCGACGCCGAGAATTGCAAGACCAAGCGCGTTTTCTACACCTTCAAATGGACGCGGTGGAAACAAAGCGGGTGGTGGCGCAACTCCGGTCAATGGGATGTCATTTGCGGCAAGGATGATGGCGAAGATGGGTTATAAAGAGGGACAAGGTCTAGGAAAAGAAGGTCAGGGTCGAAGCGGGGTTATTGAAGTCACTCTGCGACCACAGGGTGTAGGTCTGGGATCGGTGGCTGAGAAGTCGAAACAAGAAAAAGAAGAAGAGAAACGGCAAGCGAAATTGAGGGGGGAGAAAATCGAGGATTCTGACGAGGAAAGGAGGAAGCGAAGGAGGAAGCCGCCAAAGACGAGTGGTACGGATAGTGGCATGAGTGGAGTGAGCACCCCACGAAGAGCACCAAAACCAAAATATCGAACAGTGGAGGAGGTACAACGAGCTGCGCCTGGTTTGGAGATTCCGGAAGCATTTGCTCCAATTCTGGATATGACTGGGCCTGGTCAAAAATTGTTAACTTCTACCTCCGGACTTTTGACACCTACTACTGGGCCGCCAAAAACAGAGAGCGTGGAACAAATCGAGAATAGAAAATTAGCCCGAAGAGCTCAAAATGACCTTTCGGCCTTCGTGGAGGAATGGAAGAATCTCGAGGAAAGGAAAGCATATACCGAAATGGAACTTATACAGCAACAACAGGAATTGGATGAGGAACAACGGCAATATGAGCAAATGAAAGTCTTTGCGGAAAGTATACAGGGGATCGCCAAGGCTGTACAGGATGGCCAATGGGATCCAGTAATTGAAGCATTGAAAGCTGTGGATGGGCTTGACATATCTGGAGCTAATGAAGAGCTATCAAATATTGCTGTCGCAGCTGTCCACCCTTTTCTTCGCCAAGCTACGGAAGGTTGGCAACCTCTAGAAGATCCTAAGCTAAATGGGATGGTTCCGAATCTCTACAAAATTCGACACATTCTTGGGGCTGTGACGAACGAGAAGGCTATTGTTAGTCAGGATTCATTCATGAATGCCTCGCATAAGAGTAGAGTCAAATCTACTACACCTTATGAAAGTATGATCTATAAGATTGTTTTTCCTAAGATCGTATCGTCTATCAACAAAAGTTGGGATGTATACAATCCCGCCCCTGTGCTTGCCTTTCTAGATGCTTGGCAAGGGTTATTACCAAAATTTGTGAGATCGCAAATTCTGGATCAAGCAATAGTAGGCAAACTCAACGATGCTGTCTCATCCTGGAATCCAAAGAAGAGACGAAATCACGAACTGCCTCATCTTTGGTTGTTTCCTTGGCTTCAACATCTATCCCCCTACCATGCCGATCCAAAAAGTTCAACAGGTCTCGTTAGCGACGTCAAGCGGAAGTTTCGACATCTTATTGATTCTTGGGAATATCATAGAGGTGTTATACCAGGTCTTGAGCAATGGCGTGAAGTGCTCTGTCCAAGCTTAAATAATGATACCTGGACCCCTCTAATCATGAACCACGTCCTCCCCAGCATGGCCAAATTCCTCAAAAACGAAAAGCATTTCCTCGTCGACCCCAACGATCAAGCACCCTACATGTCAAGTCTCCAAGGCATCTTTGCTTGGAAAGATATCCTCAAACCTCGCGTTGTCGGCCAAGTTATCGTTGAAACAGTCTTTCCTATGTGGCATAATGTTCTACATCAATGGCTTACTGTCGTGGGACCTAACCAGGAAATAGGTCAATGGTTTGAATGGTGGCGCGACGATGTTTTCCCAGCTGAGATTAAAGATCTTAAAGAAATACAACAAGAATTCGAAAAAGGTCATGAGATGATTAACCGCGCACTGGATCTCGGCTCAAAGGCTGCAACTCATCTCCCTGCTCCCAAAACTTCAACCACATCATCATCTCATCCCTCACCTGCACCTGCACCTGCTTCCCCAATGCCTAAACCTGCAGTGGTGGAAGAAGTATCTTTTAGATCTAGGGTGGAGGATTGGTGTATCGAAAACGACTTGCAATTTTTGCCCGAGAAGAAGGTGTTGCATAGTGCAGGGCCTCTATATCGGATTACGGCGGCTGGCAACGGAAAGGGCGGGGTGCTCGTGTACTTTAGGGGGGAGAGATTGGTTGCGTTGCAGAGTAGCAAGGGGGGTGGGAGGGAGAAGGTCGAGGTGGGGATTGAGTGGGATAGAGAGGAGGCTAAGGATGTACTTCTGGGCATGGCTTGGAGTGGTGTTAAATAGGGGATGCTGGGCTCAATTCATATCGAGATCCTACCCAATATATCGACACATCAACCCTCTCAAGTAACGTTGAATAGACGTGGGAAATGTGGTAAATTGGAAGTGTATGTATGATAATTTTAGATATTTGAGATGGATTCGGGGATGAAATACGAGTATAAATGCTTAATATGGAGTTTGGCATGCAGGCAGACAGGCGTATACAGCATTCTGAGCCTTCCAAGATGGAGAAATCTACGAGCTTAAATATCATTTTATATGCAGGCAGATTGTTTTTCTGCTTTTATTTCCATGCCATGAATTGCCTTCTTTCTTTTTCTTTTGGTCCGCGGAGACGATGCGTTATTTTTGTGTATTCCTTGCTTGTATGGAAGAGCTGAATTGAATTGATGACTTGACCTTGGAAGACTCGAGATGATCTTCTCTGGTTCTGTTTTTGGGACGTGTACTTTTCATATGTTGTTGATTCTTTATCGTTTTCTGTCATTTATACCACGTATGGTCGTACCTGGTTTCTTGTTTGATGTCATGATGGGATGATAGATAATAGTATGGGATGGATTACCTAGATGCAATTTCGACATTCTTGGCATGGAGTGCGAAATAGTGCGTTTTCTCATTCAATCCGGTCATGACATGGCATTATAAATTTAATTATTTGAAAAATCTAGCAGTGAGAGATCAATTTTGAGGGAATTCGCGGAGACTGGATAGTTTAGTGATGAGGTTCGCGTTTCTTTTGGAGGGGCTGATAGGGAGATGGGAGACGAGAGATAGATGTTTTTCTTGGTATCTTGGTAGGTATGGATAGAGTGAAAGTAGAGATAGAATTAAGCTTGTTTGTTTATTCGTCTACTTGTATACTGGGGGTTTGGAGGCGAAGCTCTTCACATTCACCTGTAGTGAGGGCTCGGTAGCCAATTACTCATACAGCCATGATACGGCGAATAGTGAATTCAAGATTTAGGCAATTGGGGAATTGACTCACCTAATAAGCATTTTTTGTGATTTTCTCTCACCGACTCAGCCTCGTTTAACTACTTAAAGCCATCAAACTCCCAGTTACTCACTCGCTTTCCATATATCAGATTCATTTTGGTTAATATTATGCTTTATTAGTTAGTGTTTCTTCGATCTATCAACGCATTATAGAGGATCTAAAAGAAATCTGCGAACGGCAAGAATACAACGTACTTACATACGGTTTTGAGAAATTTGGGGGCGTGATTCAAGGTATCAAGAACGAAGTTGTTTGCATTCGAGGTCCGCTGATTCGCGTTGGGAACACCTCAAAGTCACATACATACATCAAGCAATATCAACAAGACTTATCTCACAGCCAAATCAAGAAACCAACATACCATCACCCTCGCCACCATCAAATTCCAAAAGAACGCTCATTATACCAAAAATCCAAACAAATTCTCAAGTACATTCCCCACGTCTCCCCTCTCCGCTCTCCTCTTTCATCAAAACGGGTCCCAACTCCCACAAACTAACACCGCCCTACCTAGTCTAGTCCCTCGATCCAAAATGTGCCGCAGCATAACCTACCGCTACCGCATCTGCACGCACAGCTGGCGTCCTCACATCATTCTCTGCAGTGAAGCGACAGCGGATTCGTCGGGATTATGTCCGGCGTATAAGATTAAATATGAGAGGAGGGTTATTAAGAGTGGGAATGGGTATTGTGCGGGGTGTGGGGAGAGGATTTTGGAGAGGGAGAGAAGGGTGAAGGAGAGGGAGGAGAGAGAGGAGAGGGAGTGGGCTTTGAGGAGGGAGAGGTGGGAGAGGGAAGGGTATGGGGAGGGGAAGAATGAAATGGGGAGCGGGAGTGAGATGGGGAAGAATGCGAAGACGAAGATGGGTGGAAAGGAGGGAAAAGAGACGAGGCATGGATGGGCTAGGAATAAAGGTGATTCTAAGATATATGTTTTCTAGGCACTGGAGTAAAGGGATATGAGTAGGTAAATTGAGGGTAGAGATCGAGGATATCTTGAGGAGATGTTTTGGGAATAAGAAGTGAGGTGCTACTGGATAGTCATCAAAGCACCTTCATTTCCTTGTGGAAGGTCTATCCATAAACTCACGTACTCATGTTTCCGAAGAATGAATCAGTCAGGGATTTGTGATAGAAGATTTTGTTCTGAAAAGAAGTCTGTAATCGGAGTTGCAGAGGGAGAGATGTGCAGTTGGTGTACTAGAAGTTGTAATTTCTTTTAGCTATGAGCGCGGAGATGGACGATAATAAATTTCCTAAAGTCTAATGCAGCTTATATGGGCTTTTGATGATCATTAGAATTTAGCACGGCTACTAAATAGCTATTACCTGCCTACTTATTTATCATTCATAAAGTGATATAACCCATTGCAAGCGCAAAGTATATCCTATCTAACCACCTTAATTTGCCTTGTGAATTTTATTTTCTCCAGATAAATGAAATGGTTACCACGAAATAAAGCTTACCATTCCCTCCATCGAGCTCAGAATATATATGTGCGTAAAACTAACTGATATGAGTCATAACAACGCTTCATTGATGACTTAAAGCTGGAGTTTCAAGATGACTTATTATAGTAAATTCGCTTGCAAAAGAAATAGACAAGATTCCCCCCAGCATTGCTCCTTTCCGAATTCCAACCCCACAGCATGAAAATTAAGACTAGGTATTTATTATACAACCAGCAAATTTCAACCAACGCAACATTTTGACAACAACCTACCCACCCATCATATCCAGCCAAGAACATCAAGCTCTTCACATGTAAGAGGAGGTACCCAAACTGCGCATTTTTGCTATAGATTATACAAAGATATACATATAAGGCAATGTCAAAAACTGTTTATTAAAAGCAGTAGAAGGAAGGTGTAAGTTTAAAATCAGATAGAGTAGCCTTGATACAAGCATTGCCTTATCCTTAGACACCTCTTCTACAGCCAGGAAGTAACTTGTTGTATTTTAAATTAAATATATAATACCTATCTCTTAATTAATTATATAATTTATTTATTTAATTAAATATATTAATTAATTAATTAAATAATTAATTAATTATATATTTATTTAATTATATAGGGTATAATTAAATATACGGTATGGTAGTACGAACTATGCGAACACATACCTAATACGATCATTCGAATCATACAGGGTTCTTTTAGAATTCGAAACGCCGTATTAAAAAAGATCGATTTTTTGTTCGAATTTTAGTTGGAAAAAGCAATATAGTGGGGCATTTCATTTCGATTCTGATTTTTGATTCTGTACCGCAATAATACTATTTCATATATTGTATATAAATATATAATATAACTACTATTATCTCTTGATATTTTAATCTATTTATAGTGAAAAGTGCATATTGACCAACCAGACACCCTGCATCGACGGCATATACCCCCTGTATATGCCTAGAATTCGAACTTGCTACATAACTTCTAGCTAATTCGCATGCAGACGGGTGATGCAATAGAAACGCCTATGTCAAGATTTACTTATGATAACTCTTATTCTCATATGGATATTCGAGTTAGCATCGCGACCCTTTTATCGTCTGTTCTCTTTTTTTTGACTGGAGTAGGTGTAAATTCTAATTCTCGCTTAGCACCCCTTGTGTAATTAGAACTTGCTCATCTTATCTTACATCATCTAACAAATAAGGAGTACCAGTACCAGTACCTACTCTACCTACTCTACCTACTCTACCCACCTATCTACCTACCTACTCTACCTCCCCTCCATACCACTTAAAAACAACATCCATTCCTTCATCCATTCCTTCACCCATTCTCTAGTAAATTCCCGATTCTCGGACTTTAGTATCCCTCAAATCATCCGTTCTTTCTTTTCCCTTCATACAAAAAAATTAAAAGATTACATACATACCTAATTAACCCATAGTTCACCTAACCTTTCTCGCTTAATTATTACTTTCTTTTTCTTTGTTTTCTTTGTTCCAATTCTATCTACAGACTACATTTCTATCCTACATCCCCTCCTTTCAGACCTGATCCTTTGTTCTTTCCAAGGTTCTTTCCAAGGTTCTTTCAAACCTCAACCTCACTTAGTTTATTCATCCGTGATTGGTAGATAATATTGAGCAGAATTCCGGTGTTAAAACTTAAATAAGAAATGATATAGTATTATCAGATTTCTAGATTCTTTTTGGCCCAAGAGTAACCAAAAGATTCAAATGATAAGAATTTTAATAATAACAAAGCTCTGTATTGCTAAATGTTTCTGTAATAATTCATATTGCAATATGGTATCTCGATGGGGTAAACTAATCTAATAACTATAAATGGCAATCATCCCAGGCGCCTAAATATGCTTCCCTTCCTTAGCAATCCGATGCAAAATTTGCAATTAGCCAACGCCATGTGGGCCCCGTCATATTTTATACCATTTCGTTAATTCATTTCCATTTCTTCGTTGTCATCAACTTCCGAGCCTACTCCCTGTGCATGACTACTACTGACGCTCGTCTTTCGTGCCACACCACCAACACCAAAACGAGAGCCACCCAGTCCCCCGACATATTCTAATTCTTCACCTAAACGGTTGTGTTAGAAATATCTAGGAAAAATTGATCAACGTAGAGTCAATCATAAATATAATGCTCACCTCCTACAACTCGACCTTCCATATCAATCTCCTGCGATAATTCAACCAAAGCTTGGCGTGGTAGTCTCAAAAATCCGGGTGTGCGAACAACTCTACCCCAATGCGTCAGACAGAAACTGGCAGCGCGTCTGCGTAACCACTCTTCATTAGCAATACCAGCGGAATGCCATATAACACAGGCGTGATCGACATCTAATTCCTTCGACAGGCGATTAACACATAGCAATCTAAGATGTGGGATATTGTATATGTTTGACATGACCAAAAGTCCTGCAACATCATCTAGTTCCGCGCAGTCCTCCGGGTGAATGCTGTCAGTATAGAGATAGTAGAGAAATGCCCTGACGACAGGATAAGGCTCAGGTATGTGCATCCTCTTTGTATGAAATTCGGCCATCTGTGCATTGTATAAGCGTGCAAAGTGGGGCCATCGGGCTTGAAGAATGAGCTTGTGAACATGGATGGGTGGGGATGTCGGAGCATCGGCGGCCAACCAGTTTTGCTGAAGTTGATTGATGGAACCTCGGGAGCTTGAATCGTCTTCATCCCATTCGTCGTCATCTCTCAATGCGGTTATTATAAAGTCTGCCCCACTACCACTTTCCGGCGGTTGATTGAAAACCTTACCCAAGTCCATTCCAAGACCTTTCGAGGTTTCAACTTTCCTCCTACCAGAGAATGATCGTGAAACTTCCTCTTGAGGTTCAGTGTTTAAGCCATTGCCTAGCAAACCATAACGTCGAAGATCAATTTCCATTATGTCACTAGGAGGGGAGTGGTTAGCGAAAGTTGACATCTACAAATAAATAGATGGAGACTTACCTAAGATATTCTTCGAACCCCCCAGGACCTAGATCTGTTGCCGTGGGATCTGTTGGACAGCCGAGAAGCCAAGCCTTTGTACCTTCGTCATTCATAGTGCAGTAGTGCCATCTATAACCTGGTCTGAAAATATCTCGACCTTCCGCTAGTTTTTGCCAGCGCAGAGTATCCAGTTCTAGAGACGACAAAGAACATTCTTGTGGTGTAATAGTTGCTGCAGGAGTGACGAAATCGAGAAGAGTTCCCGATGTAAAAACATGAAAGTGCATACCTGAGCCTTGGGCTGGGATATTGGGACCCGAGACGAATTTTAAAGAGGAAATTGTACCAGGAGCAAGAGGAGGAGAATTGGTTAATTGAAATGAAGGTGGATTGACCTGTGCGCTGCTTGAATTTGCAGCATAACCTGAGCTGCCTATAGCTGACTGAGACATAGAGAACGAAGGTCGAGACGAACGATTGAGCGATGCATGCCTGTCCATAGAGCCATATGAGGGTGCTGATTCGAATGCCGGGCTACCCTTAAAATCCAACCACCATATATCACCAATCTTGTCCATATCCTCGCTGAGACCCCCGAAAACCCATACTCTGTCTCCCCATAAATATGCCGAGTGATCAAATCGTCCAACGAAACGCCATGCGCGAGACCAAGTGAAAGTTTTCAAATCGAGGTAGCAGATATCATCCAGAACATAGTTGTTGTGACCAGTAATACCACCAATGATGAACAGTTTGTCCTCGTGGAGAACAGCAGCATGCCTGGCTCTTCCCTTTGGTATAGGTCCCGATACAGTTGGTTGAGTCCAGTGAGCGGTCTTGAGGTCGAAGATGATGAGATCGGAAAGGTAGGTTCGATGTTCATTTTCACCACCAAATATGAGTAGTTTATCGCCCTGGTAAAGCGTAGCGGTATGACCTGCGAAATATGTCAGAACCACAAAGGCATTAAGCGGACATGAGACTTACCCATTCGCACACCTGGGATATCGCCATAGTTGTCAACCAAGCTCCATTGATGACTAACTAGATCAAGTCTCAAAACATGGTTATAGACTTCGTCGGTGTATTGATCGAAACCCCCAAACGCATATATCTGATTGTTTCCGCAATATGTGACAGAGGCATTGACAAGGCAGGCTGGGCGCTATATGAATTCAGACAAAGGTTAGATAATGATTTGCTAAGTACCGGAAGTGTTGTAAATTACCTGGCCAAGAGTTCTTGTAACCTTGGGCCTATACCCATCCATACCCAGCCTCTTCACAGGTGAATTCGGCATGAGGAAAGTATTGCTTAAAGGAGCAGGCCCTGGAGAAAAAGGAGGGCCCCCCGAAAGTTGACTTGTATGGGTAGGAGTAGAAGCAGCACCAAAGATGGAGTGGGAGGTACCGCCGGGTGTAGAAGGCTGAGCCATAATAAGAGGTGATATCTTATGTGGACATGCTAGATTGGTCGATGAAAAAGAGTTGATGCTGTGCGAATGTGCACAAAACCCTCAAACGAATAGAAAATGTCGGACACACGGAATAGACTTAAAATAGGTCGTTTGGTTTTTTCGTTATTGGGTAAGACAAAGGCAGAATACACGGATTGGATTGTATAATTGTACTTCACAGTCCCAAATGGTAAATGAAGATGGAAGGTTCTTGGTGATATTACACTTTGCATGGGTCTTCAAAACTCAAGATACATCAAAATCATGCACGGGTGACGATGAGATGTGGATGGATGAATCAATGGAAGTATCGTGGAAAGAGTTCATGATTCATGGGGGCTGCAGGTGGATCGGCGGGTCGGAGATAATTTACTTGCGCTAACCTGATTGGGATTTATGAGACTGCGTTGGGACCCGTGGAGGTGTTTCAACCTATTA
This sequence comes from Ciborinia camelliae, assembly GCA_025890175.1. Lineage (NCBI taxonomy): Eukaryota > Fungi > Ascomycota > Leotiomycetes > Helotiales > Sclerotiniaceae > Ciborinia > Ciborinia camelliae. Next base: position 3,309,116 of record JANPYM010000003.1, read on the forward strand.
AAATCCCAATTGGAAGACGGGCTCAGATGACTAATATCTTTGATTGCCTGAGGCGTTAACTCTTTGACCATTTTTATCCTTGTGGGATGGTTGCCCTTCACAACCAAACTAATCTAGTGGAGTAAACAAACGAGTAGAAAAGCTCATGAGTATTCCCTCTCTTAATGACTTTTTTTCTTTTCTTCTTCATGCAATATTGCAATCCCTCTACACTTCCGTAACCTTTACTCTCTCATCTTCATCCTCTCTACTCATAATCAATAACATACACATCATACACAACATACCTTCAATTACAAGAATACTTCAAGTCTATTAGATCTTTCTGCCAGTACTTTGTTACACGCCATTGATCGTCATCCGACTACAAGCCATTCTTATATAGAAAGACTTTCTTTCGATATATCGAGCACAAACACGAATTATACTAACCCAAAACAATTACCAGGAACCATTAGGTTGAGTCTCTTGGAGCTCGTTCGTTATACCGAATCTACTCCTATCATCGATCGATACATTGATTTGTCTTTCGACCGAGATCATATATTGATATTGCAAAATGGCTACCGCAGTATCAACCCCCATCAAGTCCCATGCAGGTCTCTTTTCCACACGTACTGCTGGCGGACGCATGCCTTTGACCCCATCTCCTCGTACACGTACTCAAAATCTCTCGATCAACAACTCATCTCCTTTCACTCCACCTGAGAGTAAGGCATCTGAAGAGAATGCACGAGTATCATCCAAGTCAATATACGGTGGAAACTTGACATCACATTTCGCCAAGTCATCAAGAAAATCTCACCGCGACTCGCCAAAGTCAAACATTGCCAAGGGTGTCCAAACTCCTCGACATGCCCTTGAGCTCGGTGTCTCTGACTTTGCTCTTACTGGTACAGGATGCAAGACACCTGTCAGTGGACGAACAAGAAAAGCCCCAATCCGCTCAAAGTCTACCAAGACTACTGTCTCATACGCTGGTGACAGATTCATTCCAGACCGTGCTGCAAGCTCAGCTATCACAACCGCTGGCTGCGGGAAAGCAGACTTCGCCGAGAAGCAAAGACCAAAGAGCATCAATGAAAGCTCCTCAGTCCTCGCATCCGGGGCCAGTGACGCTCTTGCTGCTCTTGAATCGTTGAACTTGGATGACGAAGAAGAGCCAGCCTCATACTCCCGTCCATCTCCAAACACCATCGCATATCAAGACTCATTGGCATCAGCTTGTGGGATTTCTCAAGGCCAAAGAATTCTTGCTTTCAAGCCTGCTGCTCCTGAGTCATCGAAGCCAGTTGACCTCCGATCCCAATACAACCGTCCTCTCAAGAACGCTAACGCCACCGCTGCTCAATTCAGACGCCGTATCGCAACCGCACCAGAGCGTGTTTTGGATGCCCCTGGCCTCGTCGACGATTACTACTTAAACCTTCTCGACTGGAGCTCTAACAACCAAGTCGCCATTGGTCTTGAACGCAATGTCTACGTCTGGTCTGCCGAATCTGGTACCGTCAGCTCCCTTCTCGAAACCAGCCCAGATACCTATGTTAGCAGTGTCAAGTGGTCTGGTGATGGAGCATATGTTAGTGTTGGTCTCGGATCCGGAGAAGTTCAAATCTGGGATGTCGAAGAAGGTACCAAGCTTAGAAGCATGCACGGACACGACACTCGTGTTGGTGTCATGGGATGGAACAAGCACACTCTTTCTACTGGTGCCCGAAGTGGTCTCGTTTACAACCACGATGTTCGTATTGCTCAACACAAGGTTGCCGAGTTGGTTTCTCACACCTCTGAAGTTTGTGGTTTGGAATGGCGCGCTGATGGCGCTCAACTTGCTACCGGTGGTAACGACAACTTGGTTTCTATCTGGGATGCTCGTTCATTGGCCGTTCCCAAGTTCACCAAGACCAACCACAAGGCAGCTGTCAAGGCTCTCAGCTGGTGCCCATGGCAACCAAACGTTTTGGCTACTGGTGGTGGATCATACGACCGTCACATCCACTTCTGGAACACCACAACCGGTGCACGAGTCAACAGCATCGACACTGGTTCCCAAGTCACCAGTCTCCGATGGAGCCCCCACTACCGCGAGATCGTCAGCACCAGTGGCTTCCCTGACAACTCTATCAGCATCTGGAGCTATCCAACTTTGGTTCGCAATGTTGAGATTCCAGCACACGAGACCAGAGTCCTCCACAGCTGCCTCAGCCCAGATGGACAAATGCTCGCTACAGCTGGTAAGTTTCTTCCTCTGCCTATGAATTGAATTATACTAACAATCATTAGCTGCTGATGAGAGCTTGAAGTTCTGGAAGGTTTTCGAGAAGAAGTCTGGCCCAAGTGCATCCGCATCGGCTGGTGCTTCAGGGAAGGCCGACATGGTCAAGCAAATGACTATCAGATAAATAGGTCAAGAATAGCCCTCGGAGCTACAGGTAAAGTATAAAGCAAAATTCCATCATAGCAGTTTGGCATTTGGGATGTTTTAGCGTGGTGTTTGGTGGATTTCGATCTTCACAATGCCCATGGCAGAAAGTGCTTCACCTGGTGCAAGTTGATACTTTGACGATGAATGAATGGATACCTCTGGTGTTTACATATTTGGTTGGCGTATACCTTTTCGGTCGGGAACTTTGTATTAGTTATATTTAGGAAATGTAAATAAATTACTTGAACCAATTAATAAGATTAGGTATGCACGAAAAAGTGATTGAATTGAGTCCTCTCCTCTCCATAGACTATTACTCTCTCTACCTTTTCAATTCACGACTCACCTGGGCAAACACCAAAGATACCTAGATACTGGTAGACTGATGAAAGTGACCTCGACAATCAATCAACGAATAACCTCAATATGATAATCGCACAGCCCAATCAATTTCCGAACCTTGATTTAGCATTCACTTCGTCGTATATTTTATGAAATCAAATCAATAATTAATGAGAATCAATTTATGTATCGATTTGTAAAGCTGGAGGAGATAGATAGGTAGATACCTACCTCATCTCATCTCACATCTGCAAGCAGTGACAGAAATAATAAAGAGAAAGGCGAAGATTCAGCCTTCACTCTACAGTGCTGTAAGCTGTAAGTCCCGTCATTAATAAGCGAAAGCGGGCTAAGGTTCAGCCATATCTCTACCAAAGCGATCGTCCCCCATACAACTCCACAAGCCAGGACTGAGCAAAGATCCCCTTACCTTTCAGAATCCCATTAAATTTGTTTACAAAGTTACATAAGATAGTTCAAGAAGATCCTTAAGTCAATCAAAAAACTGGCAAGACAATTTACGAATCTGAAAATAAGTTTGGAGCGTGGCAATTGTTGTTTTGCGAGCGATCGACCCGTCTTCACAAGTTGGAAACAGGTCCAATTCCAATTCCATCTCCATCAACTCAACCAAATCCCACGACCTACCTACCTCTTTCCACAACCTTCCGATCTTCGATTTATGATAGTCAGAGTAATGAGAATTGAGAGCGCGATATCTGCCAACATCGATAAATTACTCGCGCGTAGAGAATAAAGTTATCGGAGAAATAATTGGAAGCGAACCTCACTTGTGAACACGACCGACCTTTCTAGTATACCCACCCACCCAACGCGACAACAAGATGTCGAACGCTCAGGTCGGAAATGTTTACCAGCAGATTATCGCAGATGTAGTCGATAGCTCCAGAGTTGATTTCGAGGAAGGCGGAGTTGATGAAGCAGTATTGGAAGAATTGAAGAAGGTACGTTTCGACTCTTTTTTTTCCATTCCTATCCATTTCAAGTTTCGCCATCGCATTTCCAAGCCATCCTCATTTCAATTCAATTCCTTATTTTCTTTCTTTTTCGAAGGATTCTCGATTGTCGAAAGGATTTAATTCTTGACAATATCGACGTATTCCCCATGTTGATGGGTGGATGTTGCTTTGATGGGAATCTTTGTTACTGCTGCTGTTGGTTTTCCTCTGTTGCTTCTGAATTGCTGCCTGTGCACAATTCAGCCAGTTTTTGGGGGTGGGAGATCCTCTGTATTTGGCTTTATACCCTTGACACTCAGCCTCTCGGTTGTGAAATTATTTTTCTTAAGCTAGTCTCTTTTTGTCATTTCATTTTTCTATCACGTGGTGCTGGAGAGACATCTAAGCTTTCATCCTCACACATGTAGCAGTAGCAGTCCAGGTCACTGGTATCCTTGCACATGGTCTTTTTTCCTTTGAACATTATACATTATATAGAAAACCTTAAGTTTTCAAACATAGGTTTATAGGTAATGTTGCTAATATATTTTTAAAGGGATGGCAACAAAAGTTATCACAACTTCAAGTTGCTTTGTTTCCTTGGGATCCAAAACCTGAACAACAGCCTATGCAAAATCCTCCAACGTTACCTTCAAACTACCAACATGGAGGCACTCCTCCCAATCAACCAATATATCAAACTCCAATGCCTCATGGACCTCGTATCAAGACTGAACCTGGTATGGAGAATCAAGGCTTCATCCCTATGTCACATCCACCCCCTCAGAATCCTCTTATGACTATGCCCAATGCTACAACCGCCCAACAACGTGCTGCTCAAAATCTCCATGCATCTTATGGACAGAGAGCTGCGGCTTCAATTCAATCCATCCAAGGAGGCGGCCCTGCACCACAGCAGCAAGGTATGTCCCAATTGAGTCCACAGCAGCAACACGCTATGCATGCCCAACAGCAACAGCAACAGCACTTGCAAATACAGCAACAGCATTTGCAAACACAGCAACAGCATTTGCAAATGCAACAACAACAAATTCAGCAGCAGAGACCAGGCAGCGGCATGCCTTCTCAATCTCAGCCACAGCAGCCACAAGGACAATCCCAAAGCCAACAAAGTCAACAAGCTGCAGCTGCTTATAGACAAAGCATGGCAGCCCAACAGGCTCAACAGGCTCAACAACTACAGCAACAGAGATCATTCCAAAATTCTCAAAATGCTCAAAACCCTCAGAATGGTCAGACTCCTCAAGCTCCACAGGCTCCACAAGCTCCCCATGCTCCTCAAGCCCACCAGACTCCTCAGGCTCCTCAGAATCCTCAGAATCCTCAGAATACTCAAGCCGGTGTTGGAAGTGCACAAACTGATGGGGCTGGTGATGAAACTGGTGATTCTATTGGCGTCATAAAGCAATTTGATTCTCAAGGAAATGAGATTGCCATGGGTCGGGTTGAAATTGACAACCTCATCCGTGAAAAAATCGAATCCATGGGCAAGGCTATGGAAGGTGGTGGTCTAATGCTCCCGCTCAAAGAAGCCACCAATATATCTTCAACTAAGCGCCAGCGCAAGATATTATCAGGATCGGTTCCACAGACAGATGGTCCCGGCTCTGATGATGATGACGATAGGGTTAAGGATGAATTGGATGAAGATGCAATTAATTCGGATTTGGATGATTCTGATGATGGATTGAATGATGATGAGGATGATGATGAGGGTATGGGTCACATTATGCTTTGCATGTATGACAAAGTCCAGCGTGTCAAGAATAAGTGGTATGATACTCAATCCCTTTTAGTCTACTTATTATATACATTTTCTTATACCGTTTTCATACTAAACAATTATACAGGAAGTGTGTGATGAAAGATGGAGTCCTTACCGTCAATGGGAAGGAATACGTATTCCACAAGGCAACCGGAGAATACGAATGGTAATTCATAAAATCGTCGCTTTGTTTCGATGAATCTCTTTTTATCTTCTGACCTCGATCCGCAACCACGCAAACAAACACCGCTATCAACTTTCCTCACTTAAATCACCATTACTTTTTCTTTCAGTTCTTACCCCATGACATTGCCATCGAGATTATAGACCACCTCTCTTTTTTTCCTTCTTCACTTCCATATAGATGGGATTGAATAATCGAGATCTATCGGTCACCCGGGGAGGAATCTTTTGGCATTTCAGCGAGAGCACAATGAAGATGGGTTGAAAAAAATTGAACAATAAAATTCATGACTGGAGAATCGACCGTGAACAAGAGGCATGATTTATCACAATGTTGCGGTAACGCAATCGGTAGGTCGATCGGTCTGGTTGGGCGGAGCGATAGGTCAATTGACGTTGGGAACTCATGCAGGTACGCTGCAGCTGTGTATCATATCACATCGTATCACATGGTCAGGTACCTACCTACCTATTTATGATCCTCACCGTTTGAGGATGGATCACAATGAAAACTTTTTAAAATATTATTAACGATGCACCTACCGTGGCACCGTTCGTTGGGAAATTAATGGATCCTTTCCTTGGGTTTTCTTGGGTAACGAACGGAGCATTTGACTTCATTCACCTAACATATTTAACCTATTTCGTGATAACCGTCACGTAGTTAACGCGGCTTGCATATAAATGAAATTCGTGTTTCTCGTTTGACCTCCTCCTTTCTTTTGGTGCCAGTGTCAGTGGTATCATTTTTTTTAAAAATTTGAGTGATGGGTTGATATCTCTCATCCTTGAAAGTTATTCCTCCATTCGATACCTAGATAGGTATTTACATCAAGAAATATCTAGGTATGGCATGACTGTTTTTTTCTTTGTTTTTCTCATGAATACCATAGGATCTTAATCTAATAGCTACATACGAAATCAACCCCAACTCCAACTCCAACTCCAACTCCAACCCCTTGTAGACTTAGTGGTAAACGATGGGAGTGTTTGGGAGTTGAGGTGTATATACCGGTACTAGATTGCCTGGGCTTATTTTGTTTGTTTTGTTTTTGTTTTTTTTTCGATAGCTATCTACCTACCTACCTACGGAGAGATGCATGGAGAGAAAGATGATATATATATACATACATACATAATCTCTCATCCCATTCTCCACCCTCTCAATACCCCATTAATGAATAAATATCTAAACTTCAACTCCACCCCTAAATTAACAACTCAACTCAACTCAACTCAACTCAAAGCCGGAAGTGCGAAAGCATTATTATTGTAATCAGTCATGATCATTAGCTGAATTTCAAGCACAAAAAATATCCAGTGATTATAGGGAATGAACCTCTTCTATACTTTCATTTAGAATCGGCCGGCTTCCTCCCAGACCAGACCAGACCAGACATCGAGGTCCTCGTCAATATTCAAAAAGTTTGGTAGGTTGAGTTGTATGGAGAATATATAAAAAACATCATATATATATTCAACACCAAATATACAGTCAGAAATCCTCGTGCGTTCGCACCAAATAATCGGTTAGAATTAAATTCTCTCCCAAATCCTCACCAGTCGACTTCTTTACTACTCCTTCCGAGTCCCTATTTCCCTCCTGCTAATTAGGATATCATGAATAATAAATATATCATACACCATCATCTTAAATTCCGATTCCCAAAGAACGAGAGAACCAGAAATAAATCTCGCATTCCTGGGTAGTAAACGACACGTTTGACTGCTGCAACTAGGCGTTTGAACATTCATTCATTTATTCATGAATAGGTAGCTAAATCATTCGACCGGATGGAAAACTTTCCAAATCCAGGACATCGGGTATTAATGATATTCATACGATCGCTACTCTAGAGATGGGACTGGGACTCATATATCCCATCATGGCGGATTCTCCTGGTTGTCATTCTGTTTTTATATTGTTTTGTGAGCGTAGGTAGCAAGTATAATATAATATAATATGATATGATATAGCGGGAAGTTATAACGATGGGATGGGATCGATATATAAATTAGTACGAGTAAATATATATAGTATATCCTGAACGCTGTTGTTAAAGATACCTACTGACTTTATATATAGCTGTCAATCGTTAAACGCATTTCCCTTCCACCGAGAGAGCAATCATTCCCGCGGGAGCTTTGAAAGCTTGGATATATCATTTTATTCTATACAGTACTAAGCATTAAGTTTACGCGAAAAATCTAAAAATGTATAGAAAACATATAAATAATTTTAATACTATTAATAAAATCTTTAATTATATTATTATTATATATAATATTAAATATTATTAATAAAAATATTAATAAACAAAAACATTTATTTTTTTTTATTAAAAAACAAATTATTAAAGTTTGATTATTAAATATTAAATTTATTTATATTATAAAAATTTTAAATATTTTTGATTTAATGATTTATATTATTATATTTATTTGTTACGGATCTAAAGGCAATAAAAACAAAAGAAATATTTGGGTATAGAATTTAGGCTTGAAGCTGATGCACCAGCGATCGTTAGCGTTCAACGTCGATCGATAATGAATCTTCGGTATAGTGTTTAATTAATAAAATATTGATATATACGAAACAGGTTTATGTAATTAAATAAAAAAGATTTTGGAAATTTGTAAAACTTTATATTGAGCAAAACATTGTTGCTTAAACGGCGATCGACAATGTATCGCTGGTTATTTAAAAGATAATAGGAATTTTATTTAAAAAGTAATGAAAAGTCTTGGAGCTAATATTGATCTAGTTGATTCCTTGCATTTTCTACCTTAACATTTATCAATTTATTGTGTGATAAAGATAAAATTAAATTATAAATTAATTAATTAATTGTTTATTCAAATCGAAATATATACAAAATTATATAATTTGTATAATAATACTTTAAATTTATATTTGAAAAGGTTTATTAAAATTTAAATTATAAATATTATAATTAAATTATACATTTTATATTAAAGTTTTCTAATATTACAAATTGGATCTATAAAAAACGTTTCTATTTTATTAAAAAGGTTATTAGATTATAATTCGAATAATATAAACTATAAAAATATTAAATATTTAAAAATTTTGTAAAATATATATAAAATAATAAATATTTAGTAAAATAAAATAAAAGAAAAATTAAAGAATAAATATTTTATATAATAGCAAAAAGATTGTTTTTAAAAAACATTATTATTTATAAAAAATCAAAGTGTTAAGTGCACAGTCTGTTACGAACTAAGAAGAGTTGCGTAGTATTTGCTAGTTGATATATATATAGTAGTAAGCTTTCAGGAATCAATCCCTGATACTATGCCTTTTGGGGTAGTTTTGGGTGCATGGCGCAGTGGTAAAGCTTACGACTATTGTGTGGGACCGTGCACTTAACAAAGTATCAGGGATTTTATTGGTGGATCCATTCTGGGATCTTAATTAGTGGATAAATATGGAGCAGGGTCCAATTTAGCTAATTAAGACGAGGATATATCTGCTTAATGATTGGATAGCTCTGAATTCATTTAGTAGTATCTGATTGGACTAGTTTCAATTGGGTATGGATTACTAAATGGTGAGGGTAGTATCAGGTAACAGTTGAGTTACTAGAAAAAGATCATATGGTTGACTATATATATATACCCCCAAGCTAAGCCTTTTCGGAACGAAAAGCTTTGAAAGGGGAGGCAATTGTTACGAACTAAGAAGAGTTGCGTAGTATTTGCTAGTTGATATATATATAGTAGTAAGCTTTCAGGAATCAATCCCTGATACTATGCCTTTTGGGGTAGTTTTGGGTGCATGGCGCAGTGGTAAAGCTTACGACTATTGTGTGGGACCGTGCACTTAACACAGTCCCATACAATAATCGTAAGCTTTACCACTACGCTATATACCCAAAACTATCCCAAAAGACATAATATCAGGGATTGATTTCTAAAAGTTTATTACTATATATATATCAACGTTATGCAATAATTCTTTTTAATTTGTAACAATTGCCTTCCCTTTCAAAGCTTTTCGTCTCGAAAAGGTTTAGCTTAGAACTTTCGAACAAATTAGGGTATATATATATAGTTAATTATATAATTTTTCTAGTAATTCAATTGCTATTCGATACTATTCTTACCATTTAGTAATTTTATATTTAATTGAAACTAGTTCAATCAAATACTACTAAATGAATTCAGAGCTATCCAATCATTAAGCAGATATATTTTCGCCTTAATTAGCTAAATTGGATTCGCTAGTTTTATATTCGCTAGCTTCATATTTATCCACTAATTAAAATCCCAAAATAGATTCATTAATAAAAATCCCTAATACTTTATTAAATGTATAGTTTCATACAATAATCGTAAGCTTTACTACTGTATTATATATTTAAAACTATTTCAAAAGGCATAGTATTAGGGATTGATTCCTGAAAGCTTACTACTATATATATACCAATGTTACACAACAACTCTTTCTAGTTCGTAACACAAAGAATATATTAATTATAATTTAAAAATATTTTTAATATAAAAATAAAGCTATTAAAAAATTAAAATTATATATTTTGAAAAAAAGATTTTGAATTTAAAAAAAATAAATATTTCATTAATTTTTATTTAGTTATATTTAATAATCAAATATTTATATATTAAAAATTTGGATTAATTTTTATACAAAATAATATTTTTATTTATAAAAGTTATAAAATACAAGATTGATTCAAAGATTATACGATTTTAATAATTGATTAGTTTTTTTATTTTTTTAATCTAAATTTTATTAAACACATTTGATTTTATTTTAAAAAAATTGTTTTTAAATTATATTTTAAAATCGAAACTTTAAAAAAAAAGGAAAATACTTTTTAAGTATTAAAAAAAGTATTAATTGAAATTTAAAATTTTATTTTTAATAAAATATTTTTAAAATATTTAAAAAATATAGAAAATAAAAAGGATATAGTATTAAAAATAAAAAAATAATATATTCGATATTAAATTATATAACTTTTTTGATAATAATAATATAATTAATTATATTTTTAAATCTTGAATTTCAATTTATAATAATATATAATTGATTTATATTAATTAATTTAAATGATATATTGAATTATTGAAATCCGAATCGCGTAAACTTAATTGAGGCAACTATACAACTACAATATAATATCCAATTCAAAAACATATCCACTATCACCCACCTGCAACCTTTTGAAATCTCATAATAGGGCACAAATATCTCCAATTCCAATTATACTCCCCCTCACGCATCCATACTTCTAGGTATTACCATACAATACGACTTCTTCCACCGCCTAAAACAAAATAACAAAATAACTAAAGATTGAAGAATGACGGAATTCTCAGACCGCTGTATAGGTTATTTCGTCAACTACCTTAGCATCGCATCATATCATATCATATCATCGCATCAGAAGGAAAGAAAAACAGCAAGGAGAATCATTATGCATAGTGCTCATACGATCTTATCGTGTATTATGTATCGTGTACACGATATTATTATTATTATTATTACTATTATATGATAATATGTCGGCAAGAGGGATTTATCTGGAAGTTTGATGATGGGAGGGAAAGGGGGGAATGGAGGGATGGATTGGATGGGGAGGTGAGAGGTGAGAGAGTGAGAGTTAGGGGGGGGGGTGGAGGATGGATGGGGAGGCGGAGGATAAGGAGGCGGAGGATAAGGAGGCGGGGGATATGGAGACGGGGGTTACGGAGGCAGGGGATATATAAGAATCAGATTAGATAGGTTTTGTTTTATAAATGAAAGAGGTTAGAGGATCATGTCAGATTGAGGAAGAAGTCTGGGGAAGAGCTGGTCCACCCCGTTCATCAATCCGGCCCATTAGCTAATCGGACCACCCCATTGGTTAATGGGAACCCCTTACCCGAATGGGGCGCCCGATTAACCAATGGGCTCTACCACCACCTAAAAATCGATCTTTTAAAAATAGAAAAGTTTTATAAAAAATATTTTAAAACTTTTTTATATAAAAAATCAATTAATATTAATCGATTTTGATTTGTTAATCGAATATTCTATTATTAATAAATACTTAATTTATCAATAAATATTAATTTTCTATTTTTAAAAAATCGATTTTTAAATGATAGAGCCCATTGGTTAATCGGGCGCCCCGTTCGGGTAAGGGGGTCCGATTAACCAATGGGGTGGTCCCATTAATTAATGGGCCGAATTGACGAACGGGGTGGACCAGAGCGCGTGGCGAAATGGAGTGGAATGGAGTGGAGTGGGATATAGAATATACTAGATCCAGCTAAGGTTCGGCATATAAAGGGTTGTGAGTGAGTGGATTATGTATATACACTAAATACATAAATACATAAATACATAAATAAATGAACATCGAATTAGAAAGCGGGCAGAAATAAACTTAAGATGGGGATAGAGTAGAGGGATATGATATACCTAGTTGGGAGACAGGCAGGCAGGCAGGAATGATTCTTCTCTGGGAAGTAACGGAACTCATTTCGCTCGAACTTTTATCCATCTATATAATCCACGCATACATGTAAATTCTAATAGTCTTGAGATGAGATGATGTTCTCATTTGATATACCGGTATATATTACCTAGGTATGTATAGCTCTCTTCGAGTAACGGAACAGAACAGAACCGAACCCAACCGCTGGAATTTTCTCTTTCTCTCTCTCTTCCCATAAATATTAATGTACAACGATATAAAACTAAACCAAACCAAACCAAACCAATTTTTACGTTTATTAATACCCTCTATTAATATAACATCTCATCATCTCATACGTACCAACTCTCAAATATAGCGCCAAGCCAAGCCAAGGCAACCCAAGCCAACCAAGTCCCTCAAAGATCACGTGAGACAGTGTGATGTGATGTGATCTCGTTTTCCGAATTTTCTCTCGCCCATCGCTTCTGACTCTACCTGAACCGATCCGATCCGATTCAAAAGCAAAGCATACTTGCCAAAACCATATCATATCATATCTATTATCCTCGGAATCAGAATCAGAATCAGAATCAAAATCAAAAAAACAATGTTAATCAACGAACATACAGGTGAATTTTTCATCTTCTCTTCTCTTCCTTCTCCATCACTTCCTTCTCCATCTCTCCCTTCTCCATCCCTTCCCACCTCATCAACACTACGTATCTACAAATCAACAAACTAACCGGACACCCATCGATGGAGACAGCCGTGTCCACGAATCGAATCCTCCTGGTGCCGTATGAAGAGTCACATGTGTTGACGTATCATGGGTGGATGAAAGATGAGGTGGGTCTTTACTGATTTATTTATTCTTATTGTTGTTGTTTTTGTGGTGGTGGTTGTGGTTGTTTTTGTGGTGGTGGTGGTGGTGTATTTGTGATTTGGAAATTATTTTATGGATGATTATGTGTTTTTTTGGATTTGGATTTGTATACCTAGGTATGGGTGGGTATGTATATGTAGATGTAGATGCGAATATAGAGCAAAAGGAGAAGGAGAAGAAAAAGGAGGACAAGAAGCAAGAAGAAAAAGAACAAGAAGCAGAACAAAAAGCCGAACAAAACCGCCCCAAGAGCTCAGAACTCAGAATTCAATTACCAAAACCGACCTAGAACTAACGCGCGAGACCCCGGCCACAGGAAATCCAAGAAGCGACCGCCTCGGAACCATTGAGTCTGGAGGAAGAATATCAGATGCAAAAGAGTTGGCGGATGGATCGGGATAAATTGACGTTTATTCTTTGTTTGCCGGATGAGGATGAGGATGAACATGATGCAAGCGCAAGCGAAAGCTCAAGCTCAGGCAGAAAGTCAGGAGAGATTAGCAAGGGCGTCCATGATCGCGAGGATCAAATGGTTGGAGATATTAATTTGTTTTTGAGTGATGCTGATGTTGATGTTGATGAGGGTGAGGAGAAAAAGGGAGAGGAGAAATACATAGGCGAAATCGAAATCATGATAGCGAAGCCCTCAGCGCGAGGAAAGGGATTGGGGCGGGCGGCGGTGCTGACCTTTATGGAATTTTTGAGGGGGAATTGGGAGGGCATTTTGAGGGAATATAGAGGAGGGGATGGGAATCGGAATCTCTTCTCTGAAAATGAGAATGAAAATCCCGCCTCTAAAAATGAGAATGGAATTACGAAGGAGACGAAAGAGGAGAATGAGAATGGAATTACGAAGAAGGCAACAGAGAACGACGCGAAAAATACCAACCCAAACAAACTCCAGCTGCGCGTGAAGATTGGCGGGAAGAACATCAGCAGCATTCGATTATTCGAGAGTATCGGGTTTGTGAAGGTGGGGGAGGGCGAGAATTATTTCGGCGAGGTGGAGTTGGTTTTTGGGGGGTGGCATGAGGAGGGATTGATGCGCAGGTTTGGGGTAAAGGGGTATCGGGAGTGTGTTTATCGATGATATTGATTGATGTGTTTATAGGATGGGATGGCGGATTAATTGTGAGTGGGGATGGAGAGAGAGAGAGAGAGAGAATGAAAGAAAGTACCTTGGTATAAAAAGGAAGGAAGAAAGGAGAAAGTCATGAATAAGTATATTACAAATACACATACAAAATAAATAACAATACCTATCTAAAAATAAGGGGGGGGTTATAGAAACCGTTATATATCGAATAAATAACTGAATTTTTTTTTTCCCGAAGTATTAATAAACCAAAGAATTTTTTAATATTTTTTAATACAGATTCGAGTTTTAAATTAAATGCGTATATTAAAATAAATACAAAAAAAATCAAATATATAATTTATATTAATTTATTATTAATATTAAAGTAATTATTAAATTTATTATATTACAAATTCAAATATAATTTGTAAATTTATTATAATATATATTAGATTATATATATAAATCTATAATATTTTATATTTAATTAAAATTTCGAATATAATAAAATACAAATAAATTGTAAATATTAAATTGAATATTTTTTTTTAATAAAAAATATATTTGTTTAATATTTTTATTAAATATTATTAATTTGATAATAATTAAAATAATTGATAAAAAAGAATTAATTTAATTGAAATAATTAATAAAAAATAATTGGATTTTGTTTATATTATTATAATTTGTTAATAATATAATTAAAATATTATTTATTATTAATTAATAATATTTATTATTAATAATATTTGTATATTATTATTGTATTTTATTTTATTATTTATTATTTATATATTTTAAATTTTTAATATATCTAAATTATATTATTTATATTATTTATTTTTTAAATATATTTGTTTTCGTTTTATTTTTTTTTAATTAGGTTTTTAATAAATGTATAATATTATATTTAATAAATATTTAATATTTAAATTAGATTTTATTTAAAATATTAAAATAAATAAAATATATTTTTAAAATATATTATAATAAAATTTTAATAAAAAATTATAATAATATAATTATAATGATATAATTATAATAATATTATATATAATTAATTAATTAAATTATAACAAAATAAAATATAAGATTAAAATAAAATTTATTTTTTTAAATATTATTTTATTATCAAATCTTTAATTTTATTTTTTTTTAAATTATAAACTTTTTTATAATTTATTTTTTTTTACTTTATTATTTTTATTATTTACAAAAAATTTTTTATTATTTTAAAATTTGTTATTTATATTTCAATTATATATTTTTATATATTTTTCTTTTATATATTTTTATATACTTTTATATACTTTTATATATTTTTATATTATCTAGATTTTCCTTTTAACTTTTTTTATTATTCAATATAAAATTATTTCATATTACTTTTTTTATATTTTGTTTTAGTAAAATAGATACAACTTTTTTTTTCGAAAATATATTAATATTATTATAAAAAATTATTAAAAAATAAAATTTATATATTTAAAAAATTATAAAAATAAAAATTTATTTATTAAAAAACAAATAAATAAAAAGTATTTATTTGAAATAAAAAAATTTTCAAATTTATTAATTAACTAAATATATTTTTATTTTATTTTATTTCAATTATTTTATTTTATTATCCCTTTATTTTTTATACCAAAATTATATTATTTATTATAAATAATATTTATAATATTATTTAATAATAATATTTAAAATATATTTTAATTATATACTTTATATTTAATTAAAACTTTTATTAATATAAAAAATATTAATAATATATTTATATTATTTAGAAATTATTTATAAAATATAATATTAAATAAAAAAAAAATAAAATAAAGATAATAATATATTATAAATATTAATAACTAATTTAATTTAAGATTATCCATTTTTATATTCAATTTAAATATAAAAATAAATGGTTTCAAATAAAATATTAAAAATCTATATTTACTCTTTAGGTTTTTGATTTTTTTATTAAAATCGAAAATTTGCAATATAAATTGATATTCAACAATTTTATGTTTAAAGAATTTTTTTCAAATTCTTTAAATTTTGATTTTATAAATAATATATTATTATATCTATAAATCTATTAAATATTAATATATTTTCGATAATATCAATTTTTATTTTATTTTATTTATTTTTTATTAAATTTTATAATTAATTGATATTTAAATTATTTATAAATATTATTAATCAATTTAGATTGTTTTTTTTTTTAATTAAAAATTTAATTTAAAAAAAATTATATTGTTTTGTAAAATAATAATTAGATTTTATAATTAAAAAATGGATATTTGCAATTTCAATAATAATAATATTAATTTTGTAATATAATGAATAAATATTTTGTAATATTTTTTGTATATAAAAGGAATATATTAGTTTAATATATATTAAATATATAAATAATTTGAAAACAAAAAAATATAAATATTAATTATTATAAAATTTGTAATATATTTAAAATATTCGTTAATATTATTTGTAATATATATTTATTATTTGAATTTGATTTTATAATAAAATTTATTATATTGTTATATTTTTATTATTATTTTTATATTATTATTATATTAATTATTTAATATATTAATTATAATTTAATTATTAAATAAAAATAAATAAAAATTGTAAAAAAGTAAATATTTATTTATTTTCAAAATCTTTTAAATAATAAAATGTATATAATAAAAAATTAAATAAATATAGTAATATTATTAATTCTTAAATATTATATTTATTTATTTATATAAATTTACAATTTTCGAATATAATAATCGAAAGGAATATCAATAAATATGGATTAATTTAAATTTTATTATATTATTTATAAATATATTTTATTTATTTTTTATTTTATTAATATAATTAAACAATAAATATTAATTATATAAAATAATAAATTTTTTAATTAATTTTCAATTTTATTTGTTTTTTTCAATTAAAAATAAAGAATATATTATTATACTTTGTTATTTTATTATCCTTAATCAAAATAATTTAGATCTCGAAATTTTATTATACTTTATCAATAATAATAAGATTATTTATTATAATTGAATTTGAAAAATTAATAATAAATTATATTCAAAAATCAAAATATATTTTAAAATAAATATTTGTATTATAAAAATTCGAATTAAAGAAATATATTAAATAATAACTGATATTTAAAAATAATATAATATTGTTATATAAAGTTTAATAAATTTATTATAATAAATTAATAAAGTTTTCAATAAAAATAAAAAATATAATATAGATTTAAATAATAATTTTATGGATATTAAATATTATAAATTATTATATATTTTAATTTCTTTATTATTTTTTAAATATTAAAAACTATAAATAAAAAAAAATATAAATATATAAATATTAATATAATAATATATTTATATATATTTTATAAATAAATTATAAAATATAAAATAATAAACAAATAACATATTTAATATTAAATAATTAAGAATAATCAATAAATAATTTTTTATGAAAAATTTTGAAATTATAATTATAAAAATCTAATATTTTAATTATAATTTAATAAAATATTATTTTTTAATATATTTTTGAATTCAAATCCAAATTATTATTTATTAAATTTTAATATAAAATTATAAAATTTTATATTAATTAATATAATATATAAATATTATATAAATAAAATTTTTAATTCAAATATATATTAATTTTTTTATAAATTCATTATTTATAATTTTATAATAAAATTTTATTTTAAAAAAACCTTTATTTTTATAATTAAAATAAATACTCTATACTTTTCAAAAAACATTTTATAAATAAAAATAAGATCAAATCGAAAAATTATTTTATATTTAAATATTTTAATTATAATAAAATTATTTTGATTAAAAATAATATATTTATTTAATATTAAATTTATTTAATTAATATATTAAAATTATTAAATTATATTAATTTTCAGATTAATAATATTTAATATTTAATAATTTTTTTTAAAAACTTTTTTAATATTTATTAAAAACATATTTAAAATATTTAAATTTTTGTATATAATAAATAATTTAAAAATTTTAAATATTTATATTAATAAAAGTTTTTGCGAAATAATTATTTTTTAATATATTTTATTGTTTTTATATTTTAAAAAGTTATTTTTGTTATTTTTAATATTAATTTTAAATATTAAAAATTTTGCAAATATAATAAAATATTGTTTGATAAAAATAAAAAAAGTTTGTATAATTTTTAAATATATATTTTTAAAAACTTTATAATAATAAAAAAAAATAATAATATATAAATTTTTTTTAAATATAAAAACTTTTTTTATGGTATAATTATTAAAAAAACAAGTTTAACTTTTAAATATTCTAAATAATATTAATGTAAATATACAAATATATAAAATAATATTTTAAAAAATAAAATCTTGAAAAATATTAAAAAATTTTATTTGTATTTAAATTTATTAAAAAAAACGTTATAATTAAATATTATTTTAAAAAATATTATTTATATAATTAAATAAACTTTTTAATATATATTCGATTTTAATAATTATAATATAAACTTTTTGGTTTTTTTATTATTAATTAAAATTAAAATTGATTTAATAATATTATCAAATTGGTTTATAAAATTATTATTAATTTATATATCGAATTTATTATTTTTAATTTTTATTATTGAAATAATAAATAATATTAAATTTCCGAATAATGAATTTTCAAATAAAATAGTAGATTTTATAGTAAATTTTATAACAAATCTTGATTTATCGGTTTTGCAAAAATTTTCGTATAATGTAATAATAGATTTAATTAATTTTATAAATATTATATAATTATATATAATAATCTTAAATATTTTAAATTGATTTATAATAATAATTATTGATATTGTAATAATTGAAGTTAATTTGACAAAAACAAAAAAAATATATATAATCATTTTTATAATATTTAAATTCAATATTTTTATTTTAAATCGAAATTTTTATATAATAGTTTTGTAAAAAACTTTTTTTATATAAAATTATTGAAACTAATATCAAAGAATAAATAAAATAAAAATAATTGATTAATTTAATTTTTATATTAATCAAAATTTTAAATAATAAAAAAGGTTTTGAATTTGCTTTTAATTAAAAAAAAAAAAAAATATTTTTAGTTTAATAATATAATTTATTTTTTTTGTTTTTATTAAATATAATATTAATTAAAAATTTTTATATTAATTTTTTTAATTTAAAAAATTTGAAATGTATTGAATTTATTAAACGATTATAAATAATATTTAAAGCTAACAAAAATCTTGTTAAAAAAAAATTTTTTTTTTAAAATCTTTATTTATTATATAATATTTTACTTTTGGTTTTTAATAATATTATATAATAATATTAAAAATATTTAATATAATAATATATTTTTTTTATATTTATAATATTAAAATCCAAATTTTATTATTTTTTTTTATTAATAATATAAAAATAATATTTTCGATTAACATTTTATTTTATAAAATTAATATTTTTGTTATTTATTAATATATTACTAATAAATGTTATAATAAATTTAATAATAAAAATAAATTTTTTATTTATTTTAAATTTAATCTTTTTATTAAATTTCGTTAATTTATTAATATATATTATAATTTTTTTAAAATCCGATTTATATGGATTTAAAAAAATTATATATATAAATTTATCTCGAAGTTTTTTGATTATGTTAAATTTAGTTAATTGAATATAAATGTTTATTAATAAACAATATATATTAAAATAAAGATTAAAAATATTAATAAAATATATAATAAAAAAAGATATTATAATTTTATTGATATTATAAATATAAAAACAATAAATATAAATCATAATTTCAAATTTTTTTATTAAAAAGTAATATTAAATAATAAAACGTATTTCGATTTATTTAAAATTAATTATTTTTCTAATATAATTTGTAATACAAAATCTAATAATTTTTTTTTTAAAATCCAATATTTTAATTTTAAAAAAATATTATATAGATAAATTAATAATAATCCGAAAAACATTTGTAAATAAAACCGTTTTCAACAAATCTTCAATAAAAATTATTTTTCTATTTTTTATAAAAATATAAAAAACATTTAAAATATTTAAAAAAGTTAAAGGTAATTTTAAATGTTTTATGTATAATTTTAATATTAAAATTATTTTGTTTAAAGATATAATCCTAGATTTATAATTTTTATTAATATTTCGAATTTGATTTATTAATTGTTTATTATTATATTTTATTTATTAAAAATATATAACAAAATCGAATAAAAAAAGTATCTTTTTATTTTATAATTATGTAAACTTATTAAATATTGTTTGAATTAATAAATTTTAAATTTTTTTATAATATACTTTATTAAGCGAATTTATAAAATATATTATACTAAAATATATTTGATTTATTAATCTATTATTTTTCAAAATAATTTTAAATAAAAAAATAAGATTAAATTAATAAAATTTTTTTTTATTGATTTTTAATATTAATCAATGTTTCGATTTTGTTATTAACGAAGAAAACTTTTCGAATATTAATTATACATTTTTTTTTTGTTGTAAAAAAAAAAATAAATATAAAACGGTTTTTTGTTTTAATATATTTATTGTTTTAAATAAACTTTTGATATTTTCGAGATTAATTGTTAAATCAAGAATTTTTAATAACGATTTGTATTGTTTACAAAATATATTGTTTTTTTTGTATTAATTATTTATTTTTAATTTAAAAATATTGAATTTAATTGTTTTATTATAAAATTTATAATCTATTTATTTTGATTTATTTTTTAGCAAGGTTGTTGTAAATGTAATTGATAAATTCGTAAAAAAAGAAAATATCATTTTTTATATTGGATTTGATTGAAATAAATCAATAACGTTTTTTTTCGATAATAATATTAATATAAATAATATAATAATTATTATTTTTTCCATTTTTTTGTTATCAATATTTTAATTGAAATTTTTAGTTTTTTTAATTTTATTAAAAATCTATTTAATAATAAATTTTAAATTTATTATTACAATAAAATTTTCCTTATAATATTCGTTTTCAATATTATCAATATTATCAATATTAAATTATTAATAATTTTCAAAATTTGTCTTAAAAATATTTATTGCCAAATTGTTTTTTATTATAAAATTTTTTATTATCTTAAAGTTTTTTATTATTTCGAATTAAAAATTATTAAAGGAATTTAATATTAATTAATAATTAATATTTATATTTATTATTTTATTTTTGTTATAATATATAATATATATTGTTTATATTAATCTTTATATATTTATATCAAAAACTTTAATATTTAAAGTTTTTTTGAAAAGAGAACTATAATTATAATTATATATATTTAATAATAAAATAATAAAAATTTGTAATAAAAATATATTAATAGAAATATAATATATATTAATAGATATATAATATAAAATAAATAAAATATATTCGAAAAATAATTGGAAAATAGTATATTATTTTTAAGATTTAAATCGAACTTAAATTTTCGTTTTTTTAATAAATTTTGTTTTTGTTATTAATATATATTTATAAAAAAATAAATTGATTTATTTGGAATTTCTTTTTTTATAATAATTAAATTAATAAAATTGTATTATCTAAAACATTATTATTATATTGATTTATATTTTATTAATAATTTAATTAATTTAATATTAAAATATATTAATTTAATATTAATATAAATTTATAATATAATATAATTTAAAAGTAAATTATATAATTTATTTGCAAAATAATAATTTAAATTTTATAAAAGAAAATTTATTTTATATAAATACAAATTTGAAATTTTAAATTTAAATTATATTTTATTTATTTTTATCATTTTTATTTTTTATTTAAATAAAAATATATTATATTTTATATTTTTTATTATTTTATTTATTTAATTATTTTTTATTACAATAACTTTATATATTATTTTTTTTAATATTTTATAAAACTTGTTTGAAATTAATATCGAAATTATATTATTATTATTATTAAATAATGATTTATTAAATAAAAAATTAATTATAATTATATATTATATTTAAATATATAATTCTAATTTAATAAAATCGAAATTTATTAATTTCTTTATATATTAAAATAATAATAAATCATTCTTTTTTCAAATAATTATATTTAAAAAAAAAATATATTATTTTAACAAAAAATTGTAATTCGAATAAATATCAATAATATTACAAAAAATGTATTTACAAAAAATATATTTGTTATTTTTTTCGATAATATTAAAAAACTAGAAATTCGATCTAAAAAAAATCAAACTAAAATCAAAATGTTAATTTTATTAATAATAAAGAAATTTGATATAAACAAAATAGTTTTCAATTTAAAATTTATTTAATAAAACAAAAATCTTATCAAAAAAATAATTCAAATTCTTTTAAACAATTTCAATAATATAATAAATAAAAATTTTATTTATAATTCATTTTCAAATATATAACAATAAATAATTTGAAAACTTAATAAAAAATCTTATTAAATGTTTTTTTTATTTATAAAATATAATACAAATATTAAAAATAAATTTATTAATAAAAATATTATAATCTATTATTATTTACCAAAATTAAATTCAAATAAATTAAATATAATAACAATTTATATTATAATAATAATAAAAACAAAATATTTAAAACAAAAAACAATTAATTATTTAATAATAAATTTTATTTTCTTTTATATCAATTATCAAATATTAATCGTTTTTGTTATTATATTAAAAATATATTACAGTTATCAAAATATTAGATATCAATAAAAATAATTTTTTAAAAAATAAAATTATTATATCATTTCAATTAGTAAATTACTTTATTAAAAAATTAATTTAAAAAAATTTTTACAAAATTTTTTGGTTTATATATAATTTAATTATTTAAAATAAAACAAATCCAATAAATATATAATATTAAAAAAATCTTTATAGCAATCTTTATACGCAAATATATATATATAATATTATAATCAAAAAAAAAAAGATTATTAAAAAAAATAATAAATATAAGTTTTTTTAATAAATATAAAAATTGATAATTAGTAAAAAATAATATATTTAAAAAAATAATTTTATAAAAATATAAAATATAATTAATTTTAAAAAAATATAAAAAAAAAAAAAGGTAATTATATTATTAATAAAAAGCCAAAATTTTGTATTAATAAAAAAATTAATAAAAAAAATTATTATTAAAAATAATAAAGTTTTTAAAAATAATAAAAAAAAATAATAATATAAAAGTTTTTTTTTTTTATAAATAATATTTTATTTATTAAAATTTGAATAAATAATATTTAAAGTATATTTTATTATATATATTAAAATAAAAATTGATTTATAATAATAATAAATTAATATTAAATAAAAAAATTGATATATAAAAATGTTTTATTATATAATAATAAAATAAAATTTTTAATTTATTATTTTAATTTTATTAATATTTTTAAAAATTTTATATTTTATTTATTTATTATTTATTTATATAGTTATAAAACTTTTTTATTATTTTATAAAAAAATCTTAATCTTAATCTTTAATTTTTAACTTTTTATTTGTTACGGATCGAAAGACAATAAAAACAAAAAAAATGCCTAGGCATAAAATTCAGACTTGAAGCCGGTGCATCAACAATCGCTAGCGTTTGATGTTGATCGATAGCGAATCTCCGGTACAATGTTTAATTTGTAAAATATTAATATATACGGAACAGATCTATATAATTAAGCAAAAAGGCTTCGAAAACTTGCAAAGCCCTATATTGAGCGGGGCATTGTTATTTAAACGGCGATCGATGGTACACCGCCAACTATTTAAAAGATAATAAAAATTTTATTTAGAAAGCAATAAAAAGTCTTAAAGCCATTATTAATCTAATTGATTTTTTGCATTTTTTATCTTAACATTATTTAAATATATTATTATTTAAAAAAAGATATTTATTAAATAATAGTTTTAAATATATTTATAAATTAAATTGTATTAATAATAAATTACAATTAATATATATTTGTTTTTCAAAATATATTAAAATATAATATTAAATAAATATAAAAAATTAAATAAATGCAAATTTATATTGAATATATAATGTAATATTGATATAAATGATATTCAATATAAATATTTAAATAATATTAATTTTTATTGAATGTAAAACAAATTTAAAAAAAACTATTGTTTTTTTTTAAAAATCTATATATTTTGTTATTTATTATTAATATTATTTAATACTTTTTTTTTTACCGTATTATATCCGATTTAATTATTAATCCGTTAAACATTCGCTTTATAACGGTTTCTCAAACCCCCCAATCCCTCTAAGGTATCTACCTAGATATCGATACCTACCTGAGCTCCCCTTGTGATATTTATTTAATTTATTTTATTTAATTTATTGGTATCACTGTATTGCCCCGAATACGAATTAAACAACTTAAATTGGCCAAACAAACTGTCTACTCTCTACAGCTTTATAAATCTAAAACA
This sequence comes from Ciborinia camelliae, assembly GCA_025890175.1. Lineage (NCBI taxonomy): Eukaryota > Fungi > Ascomycota > Leotiomycetes > Helotiales > Sclerotiniaceae > Ciborinia > Ciborinia camelliae. The sequence continues at coordinate 3,333,790 of JANPYM010000003.1, forward strand.
TTTACTTTATTTCTTAGTACAGCATACCATATCTAATACAATATGCTATATTTGAAGCCGTAGAAGTAATTGCTATTGCGCATTTTTGTTGAAGCTTTCTTTATTTAATCTAATCTAATTTATATATATTTTAGAAAAATGGGTAAGTGAAATAATCGAATTCTATTCGATACAATTTAATAATGAAAAAGCGATGAAAAAAAGAAAAAAGCGAAAAAGAAAAAAAAAAAAAGGATAAGGTAATATCTCTATCCCAATAAGACTAATATATGCAAGGCCAGCTCACCAATAAAACCATTACATTTAATCTTGAATTTGGAATTTGAAATTTGAAATTTGGAATTTGAAACTCGAAACTCGAAACTCGAAACTTGGCCTACTCTTAATTTAGGTACTCGAAACCGTACCTCCCCTCCCCTCCCCTCCCCTATCCCTCCCCTCCCCAGAATCACCAACCTCCCCTCGTTCCCCAGAACCCCCCCGAACCTTAATAATTGGATTTGATTAGATTAGATTTGATTGGATTTGATTTGATTTGATTTGATTTGATGACTCTTGATTTGAGAATAAATAATCCCCAAAAAATCTTCGCTAATGGATCCCTAGGTTATTTATTTATTTACCTAGATAGGTATTTACCTAGGTATTTATGAAATTATATATATATTTATTATATCTATCATTACCTAGGTAGGTAGATAGGTACTATAGGTACTATAGATATTTATTATACCTATACCTACACTTCATACCTACACTTCATACCTACACTTCATACCAATACTTCAAGCCAATACTTTATGCTAAAGCCCTAAAGCCCCGAAGCATTCGAGCAAATCTCATATCATATCCTCATATTCTCATCTTATTTCATCGCATCTTATTTAATCTCATCTCGAATTATTTCTCATTATATCATCTTGATCCCAGACGCCCCAAAAAAGAAAGAAAATTGTCCATGCAAATGCAAATGCAAATGTAAATGCAAATGTACTATATCTCATCATCTCATCTCATCTCTCATCTCCCATTCATTCATTCATTATATTATTCCCCCCCCCTCCCCCACTGCCACTCTCTTTCCCACTACCACTACCACCACCACCCCATCAATAAACCCCATCACCCTTTTATCATCAACCCCCCATCTCCCCCACCACCACTACTCTA
>JANPYM010000003.1:3334969-3474919 GCA_025890175.1 Ciborinia camelliae
CCTCCCTCCGAATCCCACTCCTCTCACACATCGACCTAAAGACACCCCCCCTATCCCACAACCCAACCGGGCGATCCAATTCGACAATCCTCCCTCGATCCAAGACGCAGATGCGATCATACGCAATAATCGTCTTGAGGCGATGCGCGATGCAGAGGAGCGTCTTGCCCTGAAACCCTTCGCGCATCGTGCGCTGGATCTTCTCGTCCGTTTCCATATCCACCGAGCTAGTCGCCTCATCACAGACGATGATTTGCGAGCCGCGGACGAGCGCCCGCGCGAGCGCCATCAATTGTCTTTGCCCCAGGGAGTAATTCAATCCTTCGTCTTCGACGATGGAATCGAGATGGATGCGTCCGGTGACTTCATCGACATGGGAATCGGGCGCGACGAGATCAGATTGCCGGAGGGCGGACCATAGTTCCAGATCACTGTGTTCGCCGAATGGATCTAAATTACTTCTGATGGTTCCCTTGAATAATGTTGGATCTTGTGGGATGATAGCAAGACGAGATCTAAGGTCATGAAGACCAATCTTACTAATGTCTACACCATCCACAGTGATTGAACCCCCGGAAATTTCAACCAGTCGGAAGAGTGTGGACATGATACTTGATTTTCCAGCTCCTGTACGACCAACCACTCCAATACGCTCACCACCTTTAACGTGCATCGATAAGCCAGATAAAACTAGTGGAAGATTTTCTCGATACCGCATCTGAACATTGTTGAAAACAATCTCGCCACTTTCAGGCCAGGATGGGCGGACTTCTATTGTATGTAGCGGCGCTTCCTCTTCCAATGACGTACCGTAGTAATGAATACGCTCTGTAGCATTCATTCCATTTTCAACTTCTGCCAATTGTCGAACAGTAAACTGAATCATCTGAACAATAGAGAGAATGTAAGACAATACCAATCCTGCAGTAGATGGGCCAACCGAAAATCTGGAAGTGATGACGAGAATTCCAGTGACAAAAACCAATAGATTTCCAATAATATCAAGCCGAGTCGATAGCCAGCGCTGATTAGAGAACGTAAGGAAATAAGCAGAATCCATCTCATCAATAGCCTTCCTCAAATCAGTAATAAACCGATCTTGTAGTCCATATGCTCGAATCGTGGCTGTTCCCAAAAGGCCTTCACTAAATTTAGCAAAGACAATCGATCGAAAGACTGATTCGAAACGCTTCATTTCTCGTGCTGATGCTCGATAATATCCCGCGGCGAATGTAAACAGGACTAATAAGGGTCCGAGAGCAATAGCAAAATAATGAAAGTAGGCAATGATTAAGGCAAAGACCGAGAGGATCATGGCCATGGTTACAAAATACATCCGCATAGCGTCGGTGAGGTTATTATCCATAACATCAACATCTCGTGAAAATCGGTTGGTGATGCGCCCTAAGGGGGTTGTGTCAAAGAAGGACATAGGTGCTCGGAGTGTCTTTGTAATGGCTTTGCTAAGCATAGTTTTACTTGCAGTTGTTCCTAAAATTGTGAGAGATCTGATATGATGCAGTTAGCAAAATTGTAGTTCTCAATTATAAGGAGAAATAAAATGTACTTACAGAGCAAAGAGGAACAGTAACACAGCTTGACCCGCACCAAGTGCAGCATACACTCCAATGTACACACCATTAGGGTATCCGAATTTGTTGCTTGTCCACCATGATAGCCATAAACTAGTGGCAATATTTGCACCTTGGGAAAGAACCAGTAGCAACAGAATAATTGGTGCGTTGAAAATGCTACCAGAAGCTCGTACATAATCCGCGTATACTGCCCACGAAACGCTCTTGACTGATCTCTCTTCAGCTTGCATCAAAGCTGGCGCTTTGTGCTTCTTCTTCTCGGTCTTCTTTTCGTCTTCGACTTCTTCCTCGGCTTCGGGCTCGCTCTGTTTTTCTACTGCCGTTGTCTCCATGAGTTGTTGGAAACCGGCATGGTTATTCATAAGATTGCTGAATGTATCAATAGCTTGAATCTTACCTTCCTCCATCCATATTATCCTATCGCAACGATTGAGAACCCATAATTGATGAGTCGCCAAGATTCTAGCTTTATCCTTCAACAAGCCCATGATCGCATTGTCGAAAATGTGACGGCCAACATGTGCATCGACAGCACTCAAGGGGTCATCCATGAGAATCAAATCAGCGTCAAAGTAAATGGCTCGTGCAATATTCATTCGTTGTTTCTGACCTCCAGATACAGTAATACCCCTCTCACCAATCTCGGTTTGATCGCCATTTGGCAGCATGTCCAGATCAGCTCTTAATGCGCAAGCATCAATGACTTTGTTATACCATGACTTGTTTAAGCCTTTTCCGAATAAGATGTTATCTCGGACGGTTGCATTCTGAATCCAGGCATATTGTGGACAAAAAGCTCGATCGGCACCCATAGTCATCTCCCCCCTGGTTTTTCGCATGTCCCCTGCGAGAGCTGCGAGTAAGGAGCTCTTTCCACTTCCAACTCCACCAATAACAGCTACCAATTCATTTCTACCGATAGTGAAATTCATGTTGTGCAAACTGAACGGCTCTCGGTCTTCATTGATAGTGCTAGCATCATCAAGTGGGGCGCCTTCATTGTTTTGTGAAGAGTTCGGCCGAGATTTGACAGCGGCTTTCTCTTCTTTGACGGCTGGTTTCTTAGCTTCCTTTGACACTCTAACCTCGGCCTGCTTCTTTCCAGGCGGTCCGGCTTTTTCTGTATCTTGAGTAGCTGTTCGTTCCCAAGTGAAATCAGCGTCCTGTAAAACTACCGCTTCTTCTAGTTCGTGATCTGGCTTAGCATCATCCTCTTGCTCTTCACTGAGTAAATACTCTTGAATTCGATAAATTGAAGACCAGGCATCAATGACCTGTCCGATGACCATAGGTAGTAGATTTAGCGGCAATCGCAAGGAATTGAATAGAGCGAGAGATGAGAACACACGTGCTGGAGCTAGCCCGTGATCTGTTAAGCTGTATGTGATGAAAGCTATCATCGAAGCAAAGATAGGCAACGTCATGGAAACCGAATTAATGCTACAAAATCGATGAATTAGTAGTTGCCTCTCAAGGACGATCTTTCAAAGAAAATGACAATTTAATGCCATAGAAACATAAAAATAGGATTTGGGAACAGAATTGGGTGTTAGGGGGTGTGATATTGTGAACTGGTTATAAGCTTACGCGTTTCTTATCGCTAACAAGATCTGAATAGAGCGAATCTCCTTATTCCTGATGGCAGCAAGTCTGTCAAGAAATGCTGATTCCCAACCGAAAAACTTCACAAACCGAACTGCCTGAAGAATCTCTTGCGTCAGACTAACCCTTTGGTCAGTGATCTTATTTATAGCTTTTCGTCTGGCGAAAAGTTTCTTGACAGCCTTAGTCAATAATGGGATACCAATGACAAGTAATCCAAAACCTGCCAGAGCACTGTAGGTCAAATTGATAACCAGGAGTACAAGGGTGATGATGCAAGCGATAGGTGCCGTCCAAATCAAATGAAACATGCCGCTTGCTTGATCAATACGGTAAGTGTCCACACTCATGACTGTAAGATCGGGAAGTCAGTAATTGTCTATCGAGGAAAGAATTTGGTAGAGAATAACGAGTTTCAATCGCATTAGAAATCAAGAAAATACACAAAATGAAACATAAAAGTAAGGTTGGAAACCGGGCAATGGAATTGGGAATTAAATTGAGGAGTGTGAAATTTATAAAACGATTAAGCTTACGATTTACAACTCTTCCGTTTGCCCATCCTGTACCATCACCTGCTATACCACGTCCAGCATCTGGTGTTCCTTTGGGACCAACCGTTTTCGAATTCTTTTTGCCATTCTTGCCCTTGGCTTGGTCAACTAGATCTTGAGCTTTCTGGGCATCCTTCTCATCTTCTTGGCTTTTGATTGAACGACCTCCAGCCTTGGCCCGTCCAGAGATTTTCATAGCTTTTTCGAAAATGGTCGAAATGAGCACAGCTCTCGCCTGTCCTCCAACCATCATTCCACGATATATAAAATGGTTGGTACCCAGAGATTGCAACATTTGCATTATCGTGATACCAAAGACAAGTCCTAATCCTCTTCCAATATTTGGCGCTGGAAGTCCTTCTTGTGCTGCTATATACGCGTCCGAGGCAAATGCAATCAGGTATCGCAACGTGAATGGTGATATCACTTGGAGTATGTTGGATATAAATTGGCATCCCCCTCCTACCCAAAACTCAAATTTGAACGTTTCATGAATTGCCCATAATAGAGGATATCCATCTCCATTCGCCACCCTTCTCCTGAAAGACGCTTGTAATTTATCCGATAATAGATCTACACTTCGATTGGGGTTCACCGTCCATATATCATTTTGTTCGAGTTGTCGCCGATACCCAGCCTAGAAATCATTAGCACAAGAGGCGCATAAATTAAGTTTGAACCAAACCCACATTCATGATAGGTGCCATCCATTGAAAGTATACTAAAGACAAGAAAGAAGCCGTATATTCTTTGGATGGTGTCCGGGTTTCTGGAACGGGAGGAATTGCGCCCCATCTCAATGGATTGATCTTTTTGTACCATGCTTTCTTAACAAAAGGATGATCTACATTGGAATCTGTTCTCGTTGCCACACTATTTGATGAAGCATAGCTTCGAACCTGCTTCATCTCTAGTGTTTTCTTATGATCAATTTCCCCTTCTGATGAATGACTATCCGCATTATCTGGGCTTGAAATTTCCATATATTCCTTCTCAGGACCCCCAGCATCCATCGAATTTTGGTGAGTTGATAATTCTTCATGCTTTTCTAAGTATTCCCTCTCAGATCCATCTTCATCTCGTGGTTCATCATGAGTCGTATCTTCCAAGGCGGGAACTGGACCAGAAGTGGCGATTTCTTTCTCTTTCCCATTCTCATGATCAGGCAGATCCGCCATATTGAAGCTTCTTGATCTTAAAAAAAGAAAAGCGCTTCAAGGAGGTATCTTGGGTGAGAAATGACAAAGAGCTAAAGAACAGAAGGCATGAGAAAACATGATGGAGGGGAAATAGAGCATCTTATCATTTATTCGGTCGTTGTTTCCGAATGGGATGAGAGTAGGTAGACAAGGGTGTGATAGGAAATTATATATGCAGTACAGTACAGTACGGAGATATGGTATGGCAGAAAGGATTCCAGAGTGCTAGCGGTGAGGATTACCAATACGAATGGGCAAATCAATGGAAGCCATGGAAGAAATGGAAGAAATGGAAGATTTCATTCTTCCAAGGTGAAAGACGGGAGGGAAGGAACCAATCGGTATATTTCAAAACCGACATACCTAGGTAAGTAGGTACCAAATACGGTACGAGCAAACAAACATACCGTGGGAGATACGAATCACGAATCACGACCAATCCGACATTCACATTGTGATATATCAATGCTTCATATCAATGCTTCATACATGTATGTACATTATTGTACAGCTGAAGTACTACCGGTATAGGTACCCCACTTGACATCTCTTCTTCGGAGTATAAGCTTCTCTTAGCCATCTTACCCGCAACTCTATCAGGGTCTAGGCATATTAAGGTTAGTAGCTAGGCCTTTCCGTTTGCTTAACTTGACCTTCCAGACTCCAGTTACATTACATGTAGGTACCTAGTATGTACCTTACTAAAATTCTTTAACAAAACATACCTACCTACCTACGATGACGGGACCGGCAAATCCCCCAGATAACCTATAGAAATCTCGGGCATCGGATACTTATTGATACATGCAGTAGACCGTACTATCTATCCTTCGTACATAGCAGAAATAACTGCAGAGTCACTCGGGCACCGAACCTACCGATTCAATGCAATGGCAATCCAATCCAATTCAATCCAATTCAATCCAATTCAACTGGGTAATACAATAAGATGAATAAACCAATTATCTCCATCATCCTCATCACTTGACTGATGGATTTCCTCCAGCTTACAGTACTGCTTACCGTAGGTAATTATTATACTATTTTGTACGTACAAAACCCGTTCATGCCCTAGGTAGCAGGAATTCATCGGTTGTCGGCAAGAATTCCTTCCACTTTCTTTCTTTGATGATAAATACCTAATGCCGTTATATCCGAGAACACAAAAGAGCTTCATCCAGCTCGATCAATTGTCAATCACATGATCACATGATCTCGGACCCGGAGTGAACTTTTCTCCTTCAACCCAACATTGTTACTCGGTCATCATCAATGGAAATGGAATTCACCCATCAAATTCTGCCTAGATACCTAGCTCTTCTCATAATTAAAAAAGCGGTGAAGATAATCAAGCCCGTTAGATGGAATTAACTTAAGATATCGGATACATATCATCCTCATCAATTTCCTCTTCGCACTTGTCAAACTCCAATCATACCATCGCCATTCTTTTTTTATTTATTTTTTTATATTTTTTTTATTTATTTATTTTTTTAGCAATAACACAAACACAAACACGAAAACAAAGCGCACGCAGTCTCAAATTTCGCATGCATATCATACCGTTAGAAATGGTCACAGCAGTCCAGTCCAGTCCAGTCTCTTGATGCAGGGGGATCGTACGGTGATGTTGGATAAGTACAGAAAGGTTGATTATACGGGATTTTAATTTTATACGTAGGTACCTAGGTACCTATTTATGGATGGATTTTTGTATCTGGTGAGGTTACATATAGTTAGGTACCTAGGTAGTATTCATTATTTTGAGTTGGATATTCTTAGGGGTGATGCAGGTGTTGGAAATTGTAGGTAGGTAGGTAGGTAGGTAGGTAGGTAGGGTGGGTGGGTGTAGGTATGGAGTATGGAGTATGCATATGGATATATATATCTAGCCCAATATGGTAGTTATGACTTCTAGGTTAGGTAGGTAATGTAGGTAGGTAAGGTAGGTAAGGTAGTTCAACCGCCTATCTCAAAATTCAACTTAAGGTCACACCACTAGCTCCTAGGTAGATATCTAATGAAGTTACAATAAATACCTAGTAGGTACCTACCTACCTAATCAAACGCGCGCTTCATCTTGTCTCATCTTGTCTTGTCTTGTCTAATATATCTATACCTAAGATACCTACCTAGATACATTTCTATTCTTCAATTTCCAAGTAGCTGAGACCCGTGACCTAAGACCCGTGACCTAAGTAGATACTTAGATACATCTCAAAACAGAGTATTCACAATTTTCATGAACTTTTAATCTACTTATTATTCTTCAATCTCAACCCAAAGCTAAAGCCAAAGCCAAAGCAAAAGCAAAGCAAAGGCAAGCCTCTCTTTCTTCTTTTCTTCTCGACACGCGCCCCCCTTCCTTTTTCCAGGTTTAAAGGTTTAACTCTCATGATAAATAAAGAGATATAGGCTAAAAAAACTTGTATCTCTCTCTTTCTTTTTCCAATCCCATATCTATATCTATATCTTTTTTCTTATTTTCCCTTATCATTCTATTCTATCCCAGCCCTTTTCTAATATCTATTGAATTTTTATAATAAGAAGTATTGCATAGTATTTCTTCGCTTATTGCCCCTTCATTTTTCAATCCCGATTCAGATCCCAATTCATTGTCTCAAACTAGATAGGTAGAAAGAGGTTGAAAATCGAAAATCCAAATTCATAATGGAAATTCATAACGCAGGAACGCAAGAACGGATTACATCCAGCTGTTTATCGATATTTTATTGGATATCTACTGGATATCTTAAATAGATATATCTTCCTTACCAATAAATATAGGTGTCATATATAATACATAAAACATAAAACCCAAACTAAAATCACCTCACTTTCCAATCCAATCCAATCCAATCCAACAATAAACTTCATTCATCATGACCCTTTTCCATCCTATCCTCTTCTATCTTATCCCATGCACATTGCACCCACAACATCTTCCATCTTCCATCTTGCATCTAACATCTTAGAGAACTTCTACCTACAAAGTAAGCCGAGCCGATAGCAGGTTGTAAAGGGATTCCCGCGTACGCGAGTCCATACGCTATCTACCTAGTATTATAATTCATATAAATCGATGTTCCAACATACCATACCATACCTCCATCCTCACCAACAATCATCCCACGGAAATGGGTAATTAGTTTGATATGATATTATTATATTGAATGGTATGGTATGATCGACTACCTATATATTAAAGATTAGTATTCCATCATCTTGATAAATAAAAACACTTGAAAAGAAAGCGGGAAGGAGAAATATTGTATACTTATGGGATGTAATTTGAAAGTTAATGGAATGTTTTTGATATTTGGTTTAGACTTTAAGTTGGATTTAGACTCGGATTTAGACTCGGATTTAGATTTAGATTTAGATTTAGATTTAGATTGTAGGATGAAGTTGAACTTTTTCTTTTATCTTTAATAAATATTGAAGAAAAGATGAAAAGATGTCAAATAGGAATAGATACTACCTACCATAAGAGGAGTGATTTATTTAAACAGCAATGGTAATTTTCATCAGCATGCAATCGGCCGTTTTTATTGCGTCAAACTGTGGCGTTAGAGTATGGGTTTAAGGAATTCGGTTCGAAGAATTCGTAAGTTTAGGGTAGGGATATGTAGATTGAAAATTGAAATTGATCAATGATGGTAGATTGTGCGTTCATTATATTTTAAGGTGTATGGAATCGCGTTTGAATTGCAAAATCATGGAGTTATCCAGATAGAAAGTTCATGTTTTATAATCATATGATGATGATGAAAGAAGTGTGATATAATGAGTATAGAGAACATCAAATTGATTTATGGGAATCTAAAGACTAGAAGTGTAGAACACTTTTAGATGGGATCTTTGGATGCTATATATATAAATATATATAAATGATAAGGCATGAGGACTAAATTAGAAGAGAACTAGGTATTGCATCATGAATGATCTGTGCCAGTGGTGGTAGGAAAGCTGGGGGTTTGGTTACTTAGTCTTTCAAATAATCTCAAAGTTCGAAACCATTTCAATAGAAAAATGGATTTAAAAATCCAGATTATCTAAAGATGGGACTACAGTCAGGACTATTGGGAACACTGGTGTCAAAATGGCAACCACGATGCATCACTTTTATATCTGGAAAGTATGAACGAGCATACACCTCCTGAACTTATTCCTTCCAATCTTATACTCGATCATCTTCCAGATCTAGACAGTGCAAAAGAGTATTCTCCTGAGACTATACCTTCCAACCTCACACCCGATCTTCTTCCCACAACCTCATTCACAAGCATAGAATAACCCATCCCTACAGCATTTCCACATATTTATTATTTATCCGACCGACCGGCCGGCCACCGCATCGAAATGAGTACGCACGCCCCCGAAAGCTGCGTGATATGCCTCGACAAATTCGTCGACGAATTCCCCGTCGTCACGCATTGTCGTCATACATTCGGAAACACCTGTCTGGAGCGCTGGTTTCTGCAATCCGATTCCTGTCCGCTCTGTCGCACGAAACTCCCCAACATCGCCCCCGCCGCCTCGCACGCTGTACAAGGACAAACCCGAGCACAAGCCCCGGTTTTACCGTCCCAAGAACCGTGGACATCCCCGAGCATCTGGGAACGAATCATGAGACGACCGCGCCCCGTCTTTCAACGCCAGATATGGGATGTTCGAATGGGCGGGCTGGGGTTTGCAAATCCGCACTTTGACGGTGCCAGAAATGCACCGCGGGCGAGTTCGGATACGGGACCCGGAACGTTGCGCGTGCCGTCGAGTACGACCACGACGCATGGACACCCGCCGGTACCCACGACGACGATGTTCACGGCGGCATATGTGCGGCGCACGTATGCGAATGCCAATATGACGAGCTATACGTTAAGGAATCCAGGCACCCATGCTCCTCAACGTTCCCACCCCACCAGACAGCCAGCGGGCCCTCCCACGGGCGAAGGATGGCGCAATTGGGATTACATATCCGGGAGTCGGAGGAGAAGCTGGAGGGAAAGAGAAGGGGAAAGGGGAAGTTGGAGGAGATTGCCATCGAGTGATTCCGGAGGTACGAGTATCAACCGCGAAACGACGCTCGTCAGGGCAAGATGTAGAAGCGAGATGAACAGGCGGAGGGAAACTTCGAGCGTTGAAGAGGATCTGGCCCAGTTGCCCAGGTTGATGAGTAGTATGTGGGCCCCTTCATCGTCGTGAGATGGTGCGGCGTTGGATGATGGGAAGCCAAAAGCGATTGGTCGGGATGGTGGTTGAATATGTTCTTTGGTGGTAGCGATACATATGGGAGTGGGATTATTCCCATCAGCGTGCATTCATTGGTTTCGACAACGTTCTCTAGCTTGAATAACAAATACAAACAAGTACCAAATCAAAAAAGAACCTGATGCGCATTGGAATAGTGATAAAGTTTGACTTTGAAAGTGGTATGTGAATCTTGGGTATTTCTAGTAGAAGCGTACATGCATATATATATACAAGGGAGGAACATTTTATACACCCATCCAATGCCTCAAGCATTATGGAACTCGATTCTGCATATCGAAATTCCACATTCCCCATGACAAGTCCTAAGATCATCTCGACATCCTACATCCAACCCAGCAACAACCGTGACCCGAGATCTGCCGCTTAAACATAGGCGATAGTAACCGAAGTATCAGTCACGGAAGTCTTGGTCAAGCGCTCGTTCAAGACGGTCTGAATATCCATGAGATTGGAGCCCTTGGGACCGACCTTCGCTCCGGACTGGGTCGTCGCATACGCCTTATTGAACGTGAGACTTCCATAGTTGGCCAGGCCGTTGGTCTTTCCATTGTTGCTCAGATCCTCCATGATCCACTCGGCGGCGTGGCCACACAACGTATCCGTCGACGACACGACCTTGGACTCGGATTGGCCGGTCGATTTGTTGATGATGGTGACGGTGCCCTGGGTCAGGGAGGAATAGTTCACATCGACGGCGATGAGATCGCCGACGGCAATCGGCAGGTCGAAGTTGATGGTCGCGGCAGGGTACCATTCGTACCACGCCGAGACATAATGCACGCCCGCCCGGTCGATCGAGGAGTCGACTCCCGCTTGCCAGAGCCCGCTACAGGTGGAGCTGGTTTCGTACCCGTCGATACCGACCCATGAGGAGACGGTCCAGATGTTCGCCGAGGTTTCACCCACGGTGGGTCGCTTGGCGGGGGGAACCACAAATTCTCCATACACGCCGGTGTAGATGGTCTGGCCGTTGTCAAAGAGAGCGGCTCCAGCCCACGCAACGTTGTAATCGACCGGGGTGGTGGCGGCGGAAGCGACATTGATATCGGCGGAGGAGTGTTCCACCGAGCTGGCTAGGGTTCCGGATTTAAAAGGACCCTGTTTGGGAGTACCTCGGTGGAGACGGGGAAGATGAGAGCGGGGAGGGGCGGCGAGGGCAGAGGCAATTAGGCCACTGAGGGCGATGGTGGTAGAGAACTTCATTTTTGGGATTTGTTGAGGGGTTGGTGTGAAGGATTGGATGGATAGATAGATAGACTCTTGAAGTTTGTATTGTATGTAGAGACAGACTGATCAAAACTTTTGATCTATGTACGTGTGTAGTAGCAGGGTGAAAATGAACGAATGAACGAATGAATGAATGAATGAATGAATGCAAACCCGTGCTGATGATACTTCAAGAACCAGGATACGGTGAAATCCTCATCACTATATACCTACCTACATGCTTCCCCCACCCCATGGAACCATTCATCGCATCAACACTCCATCTTATGGATGAAGGAAGGGGTAATATCCCGAGCCCCAAATAAATGACGATCCCAGCGATCCCCAGCAATTAATCTCCTATCTTGTCGCCAAAATCTAAGAATCTCAGCGACCGCCGAGGTGATGCCATGATGGACCTGCAATAAAGTTTCTTGGACCATCACTCGTGACTCCGAGGTTTAAATTGCCTTTTGTATACACACCAGGACTTCGTGCGGTCAGAAAGGACGCAGCGGGGGAGTGAGGAGCACATGCCTCAAGATGGTAGAATACGAGGATAAAAGGAATCGATATCGTCCTTTTTCTAACATGGGAGACTGGGAGTTGCATCTTTTCGCGCCGCGTAGGTACCGGTAAATTGTTTGTTTGAACGTCGAAATCCCAAATAATGGAATGAGTGGGTGGGTCCAGTCGGCTGGCTGTCCATCGCATTACCGACATGCTTGTTGCTCTCCACCGAATCCCCTGAGCCAAAGCGTATATGTCGTGTGTACCTTGTATGTATGGTAGGGATAAGAAGACCGAGTGCAAATGTCATCTTTTATAAAGCATTTGCAAAATGGAATATCAGTATCTACCTAATTGCTCATATCATCAATAATATTTCCGAATCTCATACTCCGTACCTACGGTAGTAATATTGAATAATATGGAACTGACAAAATGGTCTGATTCAATTCCAATCTATCTATCCTCCGTATTCTTCGATGAACAGTGAAACACACACCTGGGTGGTGAGATGATTTTCTCCAACCTTATTTACGATCCCATCAACCTTCTTCTATCTTCTAAACCTTCTACCAGAATCTACCTAGTATGACCTCCCTCCCAATATATGAATAATTTACCTCGTCTCCACCACCGAAAAGAAGGTTTACCATCATGAAGCTTTCTTGTCCATTGTATGATTCATTATTGTATGAAGTAAAGTACGGATATCGGGGAGCTTCCCAGTATATCCTCTTGATTTCATGTACGGTAATAAGTCTGTAACAGGAATCTTCTAGATTAAAGCGGAGGAAACACTTTCATATAAGGATCCTAGGGAGATAAATTTATGTAAAACCAAGCTTGGGTTACATAGGTACTTGTAGGTAGGTAGGCAATCAATAGATTCAAATAAAGTTATAAAGAAATATCGAAATAGATGGCGATTAATTCCTGTGGCCGATGAATTATGATATTGATATTACAGTCAGATGATCCGGTTTGGTTTCGAAGACTCATATGAGAAGAATACTCCTAGGTACCTTAATGAAAGCTTGCTTTTACAAACCTACCTATGGAGTACTCCTTCATCTATACATACATAGGTACCGATAGAAGAAGCGACAAAAAGGGAAAGAAGACAGTACATAGGTACATATCATAAAAGGGGTCCCGGATATTTCCCCATCATATAATAAGCGTACAATACCTAAATAAATCCGGTCCACAAGCACAATATCTGAAAGGTGCAAATACATCATGGATACCTAGGTATTTGCGCTCCGCACGCACATGTTTCAGAGCCTGCCTATTCTATTTCAATAGATTTTGCAGCTGAAAAGATGGATTTTCACAAAACTCCCGACCTTACAGTACCTTAGATTCTTCCGATCCTTTTTACCTAGGTTACATAACTTAGGTATACAAAAATGCTTCCTAATAGAAATCCAAATACGGAAAACGACCTCGAGGGCATATTTACAAAATCGAAAAAATCGAAAAGTGACGCAGGACATTTTCTTCGTCAAGGCTCTGAAATATTTATTTCCAAGGTTATTTATTAACGACGACCTCAGGACCCGACCTCCTTTAAGTTCTTACTAGGTATTTCAAGCTTCCATGTTCGGGGGTACCTATCTATCTACCTACCTTTTTATATTTTGAAACAAACCAAAAACACCCAGTACCTATCCATCTATCCATCCATCTATCCATCCATCCATCCAATTGATTAATTAATTGAATAATCTGATCAGATCAGATTAAAGTTTGGAGGTTTCAATTTTTCCGATGGATATCAATATCCATATCACATGATATGAAGATGAAGAAAGATCGTGTATATAATATAGGTAGTAGGATGGGAACGGGAGAGGGAGTAGAGGACCTACCTACCTACCCACCTGCCTACCTACCTACCTACCCACCAACCAAATCAAAAATATAAATCATTTATATGCCACCTATCTACCTACCTACTACCTAGGTACCTACCTACCTATTCACAGGTAGATTGGATTGGATGCATACTAGCCATCACATCCTCACATCATCACATCCTCACATCCAAATACGATACCTCAGTACCTCAGTACCTCCCTCAATATATATATATATATATATATAAACAATTGTTACCTTGCTTACATGAACGATCGATATCATTTCTGTTACTACTTATACTACATATCCTCCTTCCCTTTCCATATCCGCTTTTCCGATCTCCATCCCTTCCCCTTCCTCCATCCCCATCTCCATCCCAACACCATACCGTGTGCGCGTATATATATATATATAACCATACTGTACTGTACTGTACAAATCAAAATCAAAACCAAAATCAAAACCAAAACCAAAACCAAAAGCGAACGTGAAACCAAGAGAGAGAGAGAGAGAGCGAGCCAAATGTAAAAAGTAAAAAAAAAGCAGAAAAAAAAAAGTGATACTAAATAAATCCATCCATATGTATGTCCCCAACCCTTTCCTCCCCATCCTTCCATATATTATCCTCGCGCCAGAAGAAAAAATATCGCAACATATTTTCTTCAATTGAAGATACCATACCATACCATAAATACCATACCATACCAACATAGTGCCGTGGAAAGAAAATTTCATGTTGCCTTATCCCCATTTCCCATGTACCAATCCTCAATCATCCGAATGATCCGAGCCAATTACCAAAGACCCACCCCAAAAATACGAAAAATATATGAATCATACACCTGAGGCTGATCCCCCCTAAATATCCTCGTGAAACTTAGCTGCTCTACCCGGACTAACACTCTTACCTCCCTGAGAAAAGGGTCTCGGGGGAGCCAAATCCTCATCAAAGTTATCCCTCGCCTCCAGAAACACATCTTCATCTCCACTCATGATCTCATCTTTTCCCTTTCCCTTATCACCACCATGGTGACTATACTCGCTAAGGATGCTAACATCATCTTCTGCTTTTTCTTTGCTTCCACTTGCTTTTTCAAATTCCTCCGGTTCCCGTGTGGGAGCAACGGCCGGACTAGCTCCTGGAACAAGAGTGGCATTTGCAATATCCTGAACACTGTGTCGACTCAGCGATGTGTTGCTCCCATTAACACTCGCACCTGTATAGGTATGGCCGCCCACAAAACCTTTCTCGGTTCCCGCCGTATCTTTAGTAATGCTAGACGTCGATAAAGATTTTGAGTGACGAGATACCTTGTCAAATTTAGACTTGAGCCAACTCTTCACCCTTGAACCACTTTCAGCAGTTGGTGATTCTGTATTAGATGTAGGTTGTTGACTTGCGTTAGTATCACCTGTAGCTCCAGTAATACGAGCACTAGCTCGGCGTTCCGTAGATCTACGGACGGGTGCTGAGGCTGGTGCTGTGGTTGGTCGTTCGGGTTCGCCAGTTGTAGGGGTGGGAGAGATTGTTGACATTGGAATATCAGGTTCGGATTTCGTGGATTTACGATGTTCCTTTTGGGCGGCTTTCTCATCAGCTTTGCGCTCCTTTTCTTCTTCCTTCTCTTGTTCTATCATTGCGTGTTAGTTCGTGTACTCTAATCTTTATGATTAAAAAACAACTTACGCTTTAATTTCTTAGCAATATCCTTAGACTCTTTCTCTCTAACCTTAGCCTCTTGGGATTTCCTCCGTCGATTTTCTTCATCAATCTTTAACTCGGCATCTCGAAATCTTTGAGCATCTGCTTTGGTATTCATCTCGTCCAATACCGGCTGAATGTTCTTAGCAGCAGCAGCATCAATCACACTTTGATCGACGAATTTACCACCACCAATATCGACTTTACCGAAATTCTCCAGTCTGGCTTCACTCTTGGCTTGAGCAGCTTGGTGTGCTTTCAACTCCCATTCGTTGAGTAGAGAAGGAGCGACCTTGCCGGTATCAGCAAATACTCGTTCGTCCATACCGTGAAGGCTTTTATTGACGTTGCGCTGAGCCGCGGCAATCAAAGATTCACGATCTCGTTGTCGCTTTTTCTCATCTACTTGAGAGATATTGCTGGAGAATAAATTCATCTGAGCTCGGATTTTTTCGGACTGATGGCGGTCCTCATCATAACTGGAAGCTCGACGTCTTGTTCGACCACGTATGGATAATCTCGAAGACACACTTGGAGCACCTCCATAATAATCTCGATATTCACGATTTTGGATTTCCTCGGTGCTCATTTTCGATAATCGCTGATTGGCGAGCTGTTGTGCCCGTTCTTGCAGGTTATCAAAACGCATTGGCGTGGGTTCGTCATCGCTATCGATAGAAAGACGTCGCTGGCTGTGAGCGGCAGCTGCACCAGATTTTGCATGAGATGCATCATCGAATTGTTTTTGTTGTTGGTTGTACATTTTCTTAGCCATAGCGATCGCTGATGCCTTTAAAATATCTTCTCGATTTTGATCTTTGTTGAGGTCTTGATCAAACTGCTCAACAGGCGGATTGGACGTATACATTTCTCGTGGCATTGTTGTGAATGGTACTGACCCAACGCCCTTTTCGAACGTGTTAGGCTTTCGAACAGTTTGAGATTTATGAACGGAAACTGCAGCCTTCAAGGCGTTGCTAGATACATTGGGTTCATCAACATAGATACCCTGCCCGGTACCAGTCTGAGATTTATGAACCGAAACTGCAGCTTTTAAAGCATTGCTAGCAGCATTTGCTTCATCGGGATAAGTTTCAGGCCTTGATGTCTTTAATGGAGTTGAATTTGCACGTTTCCTGCCGTTAGACATAGCACCAGTTGCGGCAAGGAGGGAGCCTTGTCTACCAACAGCAGTATGTCCATAACTCAATTGTGGCGATAATGTGTTTCCCTTTTTCATAGCTTGAGTCGCAGCTGAATTTCCCCATGCAGTAGGCTCCGGGTGCCATGAATCGACACCTTTACTGGCTTGGTGTGCCAGTAGAGCTGCTTTTGCGCCATGCGCACTTGATTCTGGTTGCCAAGCAGGTTTCATCTTGTAATCCTTGGCTAGCATCGCAGCAGCAGATGCTGATGCGGATGGATCCGGTTTCCAATGTTCAAATGTTTTCTGGTTCTGCCAACCCATAGACGCTGCTGCTCCGGCTGCCGACTGATTGTTGTTCAACCCAGAAGAGGGGTAACTTGGTAAATCTCGGGATTTCGCGTACTTGAGTGATGCTGCTGCACCTATTTGATAAAACTATTAGCGATACTCTATGGTGTATATAAACAGTATATCGATACTTACCAGCAGATGACAATTTGTTGTCACTATCCAGAAATTCATAACCCGATTTTGGCTTGTGGTTATTCTGATTTGTGACGTATAGAGCTGCAGTGGCAGCTTGATCTTCTAATTTGTTCGAGCTTGTGCGAGTTGGGCGCTCATCAGATAACGGTGTCATGTGTTGTGGTAAATTCTTGCCTTCTACCGGCAATCCATTGGCTCCAATGCCTGTAGCTGCAGGATGTGTTAGAATACAAGAAAGTCATTTAAAGATTGCTTATGCGAACCATGATTGTTCATAGTAGCCATGATTACGAAAATGTCCCTTCTTTATCTCCTGGTAGGTTCCCGAGAATGCAAGCTGATAGCAATGACGTTTTGCCTCCCAATGTAGTATCGAAATTCAACAAAGAATTCGAAAAAAGTCAAGCTATCAAAGAAATGAAGGGAGGGAAGGGGAATTGGAATAAAGAGATTTATTCGAGATAATGCTTTGTCGAAAAAGCAATTGTTCTGGTAATAATAAGTCCGGATATGTAACAATTGTATGTGGATCGAGGGGTAAGGTACGTTGGATCTGAAGCACTATGAGGTTGAATAAAGAGGTTATTCCGAGATAATACTGTGTGGCCAAAGTAATTCTGTTGTTGAGTCCGGGTATGTGGTAGGTGGTCTGTGGTATGTGGTATATAGTTCGAGGGGTATGTCAATTTGGAGAACCATAAACATCCATGACATAATAATATGTAGCTTGGGAGAGCTTGCGGGTAGACATATTGATGTAGGGAGGGAGGTAATAATAAACTTGGATGGAGGTGGGGGTGTTTGAGTGCCCGGATGAATTTGGTCCCTAGGTAGGTAGGTATTTGTTGATAACTTTAATTGTATTGCATTGATTGTATTGTATTGTACGTATATATACCTATGTATATATATTCCATCTAACTATGAATCGTTTAGTTTCCTCCATCTTCTTTCATACCTTACCCCAACTTACCTAGGTAGGTAGTAGTTCGATTTCGATATTTAGATGGCACCTGCAACTTGGCAAGTTTTGATTCTCTCTTCTCTGGCCAGCTAGCCAGCCATCAATAATTGAACCCTTTTCCAACATGATACTCTTGCAAAAAGACCTACCTACTAGGGTAATCGGGGAACATGACGTAGTTTGCATTCAGCCACACCACATCCAGGATCTACCCCACCGCCGAAATTGATGTTGTCGGGTATGTGATGTTTATTCATAGTGAAGGGGTTTGCTGTTGCTCTCGCCATCGCTATGACAATAGAATGTCGATAAAACATCGTGAACTACGAGTACCGGTACCTACCTTAATTAATTAGTATGGTAGTATCAATGATATCAAGAACTGTTCCCCAGAAATCGTCCAAAATTTCCTTTCCTTTTTTTGGGGAGAATCTTCTCATGATCTTCAGCAGGGATATAATAAATTGCAAGTACCGACCACGCCGATGACAAACACTCCCTGTTTTACAGCCTGCAGTAACGTTATCCATGGATTAACCTTAACCTTATCACTGGAGCGTCAGTGAAGTGACAACACAACCTCATCAATACCGCATGTTGGTTGTATTCATACCTATCATTCACTTTGAGTCTACAAACAACACCTGAAGCTGAAGGAAGTGGTTGATAGAGTTGATTGGAGTTATCCAAGGTTAATCTTACGACGTTGAACTTCCGCGACTACTCTTTTTCCCGCAATTTCTACCCTTTCTCCATTCAAAGCAATCGGAAGTAACGACTTGCTCATCTCCGCAACTCCACCATCAAATACCCATACCTTCCTTCTCTCTTTCGCTATCATTCTAGCTACCCCCCTCAACGATAACACTGCTATATCCACGTGTTAATATAGCCCCCAAAAGATACGCCAAAGTTGGTAATGGCCCCGAAACGAAAAGATATGTACGATGGTCAATTTGATAATATCCTGAATTTTCGTGACGTTGGCAAGACCATCAATGATTTCTTGGGTCAAAAGTATGTACCGGATGAATTTTTGCGAACTTGATGAACTAATATTTATCTCCAAGGCTTGTCAAAGAAGGACGAATATATCGTTCCGCAAGGCTAGGTGTGTAGTCACCAGGCCGTGGAACCATGCGTGCCATATCCAGGAAATTGATCAGCATCGAGTTGTGATCTCGGGAAAAAGTTAATTGTGTTAACAAATGTTGGCTGGTAGATGATGCCACAATATCAGATAGGCAGCGGATAAAAGACCACTATGGCATCAAAACCGTCTTGGACCTGCGGACACTGTAAGAAAACTGAATCTCCTGAATATCGAGCGACTCTAAGTATTGCAGAACAGAACACGACAAGCAAGCAAAGAAGCGCGCGCAGGATATTCGAAATCTTGGACTTATAAAGTCAAACAGTGCACTGAAGGAGCCAATGAAGATACCAGGAATCGAGTATCTCGAGATCAATGTGAATGGGAAAGGGTTTGAGAGAAGCTTAGTGTGGCAATTATCACCTTACAGTATCATGTGAGGTTTAACTCCTCTTATTTGCTATTGGGAGCTTACGAGGGCATACAGGAAATTGATCGGCCTAATGGGCTTGGGATATCGTTTGGAAGCCATCGGTATTCTAGGACGGGAGGTGATGCAACCCCGAGGACTTATAGGGTTGGGTTTCGATACAATTCATCATTGTGGGCCAGAACTTGCCGCGGTATGCCATTATCGGCTTTTCATACATTACCCGTCTAACTTTTCTCAGGTTCTTAGGGCGTATTGTTCGCCGTCAAATTATCCAATTCTTGCCCATTGTACCCAGGGAAAAGATCGTACCGGACTCACAATCGCTTTGGTCCTTTTCATCCTCGAGATACCCATAGCAGCCATCTCACATGACTATCTGATGAGTGAGGAAAAATTACTTCCCGAAAGGGAGAGTCGTCTGAAGGAAATTCACGAGATCGGTCTAAGTGATGATTTTGCCGGATGTCCTGCGGATTTCATCGAGAAGACTTATGAATATTTGGAGAAGTCATATGGCGGTGTCAAAAATTACCTGACGACGATTGGTTTCACGGAAGAAGAAAGGGTAGCTCTCGTGCGGGAACTGAAGGCATAGTTGTGGATAGAGAGGGTGGTTCTTTGGATTAAACCTATGAATGAGCTTAGAGGGGGTGAGTGTACACTAAGACAAATCAGACTAATTCTTTACAGAGGAACATATGAGATTTCGATTTCCAATGGAGTTCTTCCACATTTGGTACGCTCCTCAATATGGTGTGGTGGATTAAAAAAAACTCCCCCAGACAAGGCCTCACATCTGCACTTTCGTCGTTGGATACCTAACTAAACGAGATAACTTTGGTCGGCGACCAGACCTCCATTATCTGTGTATATGAAGAGACATTTCTACTTTTTCTCAATTTTGCGAAAATCAACTCATAGATGATTGCAGCAAACCCAAAAAGTTTAGATGGCTTTCTCGATTATTGACATCTGAGTTTGGCATCATATTTTAAGACCAATAATTCATGATCATTATTTCTTGTAAGCACCATAGTACATACCTACCTTCATATAATGTGAAACCCTCTGTTTATTTATGCCATTTACTATAGTTTGAACATTATCCAAAGCTCTAGTGAGCAGATCATCTGTGCAGTAGGTCACTTAACTTAACGTCACTTCTATGCGAGAAATGGGATATATTTGTACTTACCAAATCGACTCATAGAAAGCCAAGACAAGCGGTGTATCTAGTGCATGCCCGACTTCTCATAAAGAAAACTAGCCGGTCTTGCCTGCCCTGGCATTCTTGAACCACAACGTGAGATTTTGTTGCCATATACTCACTCACTCACTCACTCATAGTGGATGGTCTTTTGGTATCACATATCAAGGTACCATAATTCTTTTTGTCAGGTGCGATTGGTTTTGTGGATGCTTATCATTTCTACATATGACATCTTACCCCATGAAGCGATTTCCCCATCCCATCAGGATCTAATAGAGACCTGATCGGGCCTCTTTGATACTGGACCTAATCGTGTATCCCAAGAGGAGAAAGCTCGGTACTAAATATCTACTTATTTATTAGTTTAATTTAGTTAGTTGGATTGGTATTCTATCACGGTTGTGTTTATTCTGTCTATTATCTTTTGGATGTTGGTTATAACTATAAGAATAAGAATCGCAAAGCTAAGGCTTACTCTATTGGCATGACATGATTTACCTACCTACTTACTGCTGATGTGTAATAAAATAAATAGAGACTCCGATTGGTCTATTCTATTGTTGTTATTCGAAATATTGATATATCGATATCCATATGCACTAGGTAGTAGGTATCTTCCACATCGGATTCTCGTGGACCTATTGAAGTATCCGCTCTTCACCAACTCAATCGTGAAACTAATGTTAATATTAACAGCAATATCAATATCAACACGACAACAAGCTGGAGGTTCTGATACGCTTTGCTTCGTACAGTTACTGATACAGCAAGCATGGGTTTGTTTGTTTACATTAACGCTAATGCTAAGCTGTTAGTGCGGCAAGAAAAGGAAGCAGGAATCTATCTCCACGAGGAATCTACATGCTATATGCAGGTATGCAGGTATGCAGGGAAGAAGGGGAAGAAGGGGAAACGAAACGCGGGAGCATCTAAATTTTGAATTTTGAATGAGAAGATGAAAGATGAAAGAGAAGATGAAATTTGGAAGGTCCGTGTTTTTTTTGATGGGTGGAAATGTAGGAAAGATTAGATGAATGATGTTCCTAATCTCGCTTCAAGAAAGTCTCGACTTCAAGACAGCCTCGAACCAAAACTCACTTCCGGCCCGGGCCTGCCGACGCCAAACCGGTACCAAATTAAACCCTTCACTTCCAATAACGCTTCGAACTGCTTGGAACTGAAATGCTCAGTGCTCAGTGCGTAGTCGTACGATCGTACGATCGGTTGCTGCAAGCGAGCAAGCAAGCAAATAGGTTCATCATATATCCTCTCCCATTTCCTGGAAGAACCCCATGGTAGCGAATAGTTTGTGATCCCCGCCTGCCGACTCATTCCGAACCTTCCATCTCGCTATCTATCCCTAATGACCATCGTGTGCGAGATGCCCATGTCGACGCCCAACTTATTCGTGCGCCGAGGATTATCGGCGGATATTCATTCGTCGTCCCAAATGTAGAAACCGCACACCAGAGATCACCCGAGTGGTGAAATCAACTCGCTCAACGCGTGTCTCAATAGCGGTTTTTGGTTTGTCTAGGTTACGTGTTTTTCGTTGCTGATGCGGATCGCATTGGGCGCGGGTGCGTTTTTAATCGCTGGGTTGATTTGTTTGGTTGAATCTTATATCACACTCATGCGATGCAATTTGGCAAGTGCTATCTCCCGTTATATCCCCCCATGATGTATTGCCAACCTACAGCCACATGAACTAGAATGTCAAATTATCTATTGAAGGATGAAGAACCTTGTCATTTTATCACGTTTACTCTTTCAATGGCTTCTCATAGCTCTTTGCTATTTCGGATTTTGCGGTATTACCTACTGAGAATTACACGTAAGTCTGCGAAATTATATTTAATCGGATATATTTGGAGGGGGATATACATAACTGCGTTGACGCATTTAGGTGGTTTTGAGAGCGCTTGAGATACTGTAGTGTCTGGTAATGCACCACGGAATGGAGGGGTCAAGTGATAACGTAAATGGAAAGCCTATAAATGCATCGGGAATTTTGAGGGGAAGGTGAACTTTCTGCAAAGTATGAATCCTCAGAGGATTTTTACCACTATGGGCGACTGCAATGGCTAGGTAACTTGACTTTCCCTACATCTCATGGCTGGGGTAGTATTCCACAATGCCGAGATTGATGGTCATTGAGTGTATATAAGAGTGGCAGTGAGTATATGCCAGATTCACCCTTCTGTTGTTTATATGATGCTTCCTTCGCTTTGGAGAAGTATATTTTACACTCAAGAAGGAAGATTTCGAACAGAATCTCGAGTTCGGATTCCTATCGAGTTCGCATCCGCGTTGTGGCTCATCTCTTTATCTATACCATCGAATACCATCGAATACCAATAACATTACATCGATGAACTAAGCATCTTCCATCATGAAATTGATGAAAGAGAGTTAAATTGGCTGTGAACAGTATTATTTTGCTAACATTTTACTGTACTTTGGGCACTGCCTTGGTGATTCGCTGGCCCATTTCGTTAAAGTACCTACCTATCTCTTCGCATACCAAGATGGAAATAAATATTGAAGAATCACTACTTTTAAGGCCAGACAGACATTTCCTCATTGGGTGGGTTTGGTGGATGCTTATTACTTCCACCGCGTCTCATGGGTTCATTGTGCTTTATCCATTTCTATATGTTTTGTTCTACGAACCGATTGATAATTCGAGCCGCGTGTATATGCCAATGGAGGCACGAGATAGATTGAGAAATCTAAAATGATGTAATTGAAGCTCAAATAAATCAATAAATCAATAAATCAATAAATCAATAAATCAGAAATAAATTGCTGTGGAATTGAAACTTCTTACAATGCATTTGTTCTTCATGCGGTTCGTCTAGCGTGACAAACAGTTTTGGGTTATTTGACCTCTACGAATCCCCCGTTTTTTTTTCGAATTTTATTATACAACACCCTCGCAATCAATTATAAAATGAATACATCAATCACTCAAGTCCAACATGTATTTCCTCTCCATCCCCCTCCTGCTTCTCACTACTCTCATCCCCATCTCTCATGCCTGGGCCACGTGCCACAACTTTACAGTCCCAATATCCGTCTCCTATATCCGATACCTATTCGCTTACCCCCCCTTCAAAGACAATTATGACGTTGCTACTTTTATCCAAGATATGAATCGTCGCGAATTTTGAGATACATTTAGAACTGTCTCCGGTAGTCAACCGAAGTCTGGTACTTTTGATATCTCTGGACATACCGTGAGGCATCAGATGGCGACGCTACTACCTTATTGGTTGCTACTCATGGGATTACAACTGATCGGAGGTGAGTATTCCCTTTGTTAGTAATTAATAGGTATCAAGTTATGAGGTTCGGATCAATGCTGAATTTGCTAGTTATTGGGATGTGCAATATCAACCGGAAAAGTACAGTTTTGTGAAATACATGACTAAGAGGGGGTATTCCGTTCTCTACTATGATCTTCTTGGTACCGGCCAATCTGAAGTGTATAAAACCCTTTCCATTCCTTCCTACACTCTCAATCCCCACAAACAACACCCAAAACCGTAAGAAGCCCAATCCATGAGCTTACATGCACATCGTATACAGCGTTAGCGGCTCCTTCCTTCAACTCCCCATACAAATCTCCATCCTCACGCAAATCCTCACCTAACTCCTTGCAGATACCCTTCTCCCCCCTTCTATCCCCCACACTATACCGAAGAATATCATTCCCATCGCCCACGATATCGGTTCCCGCATTGCCAATGCAGTGATAGCCAACGAATACTCCCTCGTCAATGCCGCCATCTTCACGGGATGGAGTTACGCATCCGGGCTGCAAAATTCCTTCGGACTCGGCTTTGCTACTTGGGGTGCCAAGATCGCATCGACGGTGGATGAGAAATGGACCGAGCTGGGATATCATTCGGGGTGGGGGGTTCAGGATGATACGTTTCCCATTTGGACCATGTGAGGAAGAAATATCTTTCTCTGTCGTTTGGGGTTTACAATTCTCGTTACCTAATTGAGGAATCATCGCTGGGGATACAATATCGGAGTGGGGAAACAATGCTAATGAAAAATATAGTTTCTAGGAAACCCTTTTACGATACCAAACTTACGGATTACATGAATACGCGTCGCCACCCACAAGCTGTAATGGAAGTTTCGACGGTGCCTTTAATCGATATCAATGCGACGGCCTTTGAAAAACCAGTATTATTTCTCGTGTATTCATTCTACCATCCGCCAACCTCCCCATTATTTTTGTCCCTCATGGCCTGTCTATTGGAAACACGACATCATTTGACTACTGTGGAATATGCGACCAAGGGGACCAAAATCCCCAAATTCTTTTTCCAAATGAACTTTGCATCACATGCCCAAACCATACACTACCCAACTAACCCCTACCCCCACTCACAGTGGGGAATACGATTACATACAATGCGGCGGCTATTGTCCCGGTATTCTGGAACCAGCGGCTAAAGAGGCGTTCCCCAACTCAAAGGGGGTTGAAAGTCATGTTCAGCCGGGTGCTGCTCATATATTGAATACCGCTGTAAGCCTTTTTTTTTCTGTAGTTTGAGCTCAGTGACTCCAAGGGACAGACTCCTATGGCCCGATAAGTGTTAATTTGGGTATACATACATAGGTACTGACATGTTTGCGAAAAATAGTATAATGCGAGGGATGGCTATCAGATTATGTTGATATAAAATAGTTCTACATACACTAGCTTCCATAGAACTTAGCTCGATACATAATAATAACAAAAGATTATCGTTGATTTTCTTGGGAAAAATGGATTTCGAAGATGGCCAGATAGGCAGACTGTCTCTCTTATAGGGAGTAGAAATCATGTTCGGTGGACTGCGTATCTATTTGCCTACTCGCAATTGTGACATGATTAAAACAAAATACTTACATGTGTTTTACTGATTGTATTTGCCTATTCAATAAAACAATACCTATGCAATGCAATGCAAAGTTGAAAAACCACAACCCAATTTTTGATGAATATATTTACTTACTTACCTAGAAAATGACCGGAAGCAATGAGCCGATGTCATTGTTACAAACTTACAATCATAGTGAGGATATTGAGATAAAGTCAACATTGATGGCTATATTCCACGCCGGACCCTTAGATTGAGAAACAGGCATCTCATGACCAAGTATATGGAACCGTGAGGACACTTTTTCAAATTCCAACAGGTTGGAATCTCATGCACAGTACCACCAACATGCAGATAACATGTCTGTCGAGTCACCTGCATAGCCGCAATTCGAGGGAGCACATGGTAGGTAGATATTACCTAGATACATAACATACTCCCCGCCAACGTTTCTACAGGGAAAATGCATTCACCAATATAACAATTATTATCCATTCAGAAGAGAAATGAAACACATCCTTGTCAATTAATACCTCGTAGCCATCTCGTACCCCCAGCATCCTATTGAAAGCTGCATGTATCCATGATCCAGCAATGTTGAATTAGATGATCCAACAGAACCCCTCTAGTTCCTTCTCTTGTCACTCATGCTATCTTTCTTGGCAAATCTCGTACCACCTTCCACTACCATCACAGTAAAGAAAAAGAAAATACTTTCCCAGGCTACCCAAATTTCCTTTCTTCAACTCCTACGGGATCATTTACAGTAAGTCATCTTAAGTTCCTTACCCCTTACTCATATTCTGTATGAGCTTTTACGTAGGTATAGTATTATATATACGTACGTAGCCATATTCCAACCAAAACTCCCAATTTCCAGCGTTTGGAAAAGAGAAGGAGAGTAAGAATCCCAATACTACGCCACCAACGTAAAATCCAACCAATGATGTTTCATCCCCCACCCCCATGAAGGAATAAGCGATAGGGCTGCCTCCTATTGTTTCAGATGCAAGCAATCCCGTCATTCGATCAATCTCACCCATTGGTGCGACCCCATCCTGAGAACACATAGCCAGCCGCTTACATTCCCCACCTCGAATCCTCGATGCTCTTTTTTTTCCCTTGTGCCGCTTATCATAGGCTTGTATTCGAAGACGTTTATGAAAAAGGGGACCAGGGCGTGGAGATCTTGGTCGGCGGTACCGTTCGTTACCTTTGAGTGTGATGTACCTAGCTACCTACCTACATATCTGACCCAAATTACATACATACCCACGTGTATACTTAGATAATCTCATCTCATCTAACTCGACCCCAACCCAACCCCAACTCCATAATCTCAAATAAGCCATTTTACGGATCCTACGTAGACTGCATTACACAAAATCCCCCAAATGATCAAAACATGACGCGAGAAACATTTTTAGTTTGGAGATGCACTCCAAGGCTGGTATATGATCTGCAGCTATCCTTGAATCTGAATTGACTCATCGTTCACTTTCTAGGAGGCCGATTGAGGTGCACAAAGTGTGGCGTAACAGCTTGCCTGATCTATTTTACGTCTTTGTGATACCATCCATAACCCATTCGTTACCATATCGGGCGAGAACAAGGAGCCTCACCTAACGCTCCCACACAGCCTGAATCGACTTGGGAACCGTTGGTTTGGGATATGGTGTGTTGGGTTGGCGGCAATGTTGGTATCGATGAGTGACTGGGTCGCGCCGCTCGCACATACCAACTGGATGTACTTTGGGAGTATGGTGCAGGCTACAGAAGGGATTTCCTCTGTGAAATATAAGAGAAGACATGACCCGAAGGATTCATTCCTTTTTTTCTTTTTTTTCTCTGTATTATTTCTTGTGTGGTTAAATTAGCTCTTTTTCTGGCTTCTTTTTGTACCTAGCCTGGTTGATCCTAATCAATATTGTCTATTTACTAGTCCATCAACCCTTGCACCAATATACTCACAAAGTCCAACACTCCTCACAGCTATCATTATGAGTTCGACTATGACCTACGGAACTACCGCAGCAGGTGGACTCAACCCCAACGGCAATCCTAGTCCTAGTCCCACACCCTCTCCATGCCCCACACCTACACCACAAGATGTCGACGCCCTGGGTCAAATAGAAACCCAATATGTGCTTCCACCCCTCTGCACCCTCTCCGAGACCGAATACATAGGCGTGTTGCGCTCCATCGGCGCCACCCGCTCCGATAACCCCTCTCAACCCGTCGAAATCGCTTCTGATTCACCCTTCTTCTCACATCGGCACTTGCCTAATGGTCTCTATAAAGATATCGTCCGAACACGACAGACTAGCCAACTACTTTATTATATCTCCAGTATCTTCTATAGCCTCGCATTAATTCTTCAACTTCTCTTAGGAGCCATCCTGACGGCTCTTGGATCATCTTCTGCCGCAAAACATGGACTTGCAATAACTATATTGGCGGCTGCTAATACAGTGAACGCGGGATTGATAGCATTATTCAATAATACAGGAATGCCGGATAGGTTCTGGAATGATTGGAATGAATTTGCGGATGTCGAGATGTTTGTCAAGGAGTTAATTGAGACGGGTTTGGTGGACACGGACAAGAAAAAGGAGGAAGTTGTTGCAGGGTGTTTTGTGAGATTTCAGTCGGCGAAGTTGACTGTAAGAAAGAATAAACCGGCGAGCTATAATGCGACGGCCAAGGAGGGACAGAAGGGGAAATGAATTGTGGGTATTGAGATTGGATAATGGTATAATTTTGCTCAAGTGGTTTGTTGTTTGCTGGAAGATATCGAGTCGGCTTTGGGTGTTAATGTTAATGAAGATACGGCTGGATGTTTGTATTTGAAATCATGTACCTAGTATGTTTTGGAGTCTTGGTTGATTACTTTGTTGATTATTGTAATGTGGCCCTGACCGAGTATAATCTCTATGATAACATACACACATGCAGCCTCAAAAGTCATTTCATCTCATCCTGGTGAAACTCCCCTCACCTCCTGTACGCGGACCCGTTCCATGTGCCCATTCACCTGGACCATACAATCTTCCGTATAAACCCCAAACCTACAGTCCTTATCTTTCGTCGTCAATGCCGGGAGAAAGTCGAAAAGGTATGAAAGAATGTAAAAACAGAAAACGTAGGAGACGGCCCATTCGATAGCAGCACACGCATCCCAATTCGTCGCCATGAATGCATACCAGTATGTTACACCAAGGCCAGACTCGATCAAAATGAAACCGAGTTTCGTGTAGGCTGATACCAGCAGGTTCGCATGCGTATCTCGATATTCTGTTTCATGTCAGATAATATGAAGAGGCAAGGCAAAGAGTGACATACTACGACCCATTCGATAATGTTCCCAGAATTGGAAAAGTGCACTAATAGTAAAACCACCGATGAAGAATCCCACCATCGTATTATGCACTCTTTTATACCTACAAACATCGAATATGCTCAGAAATATCAAGCCCAAGGATCCAATTACAGCCGACACGATACTCAGAGAAGCCACTACTCTCTCCGTCATATCCGTATTTCTTGCAAGACGACCTTTATGACGTAGTGCTCGTTCTGCAACAAAACAACCTGCGAGAAGAAAAGTAGTGAGAACACAACCCATTATAAAAACCGGCTGCATTTCTTTGGTTGCACCAATGTCGGACACGTATGGCACTGTATGAAATCGGGGTGCCATTGTTGGATAAGGTGGCGTGGCTAATAAAGCGGGATTGAGAGGATTGTGAGGTGGAAAGACAATAAAAGCACCGAGTAACGCATTGAGTGTAAGGAACCAGATGATGGCCGAGGCCGTGGGAATCATCTAGCTGTTGTCAGACATCGAGAGAAGAGCGAGGTCTGGTAGGGAAGCAAACCCAGTAAGAAAATACCTGCCACATGATGGGCGAGACCTCGGAAAGTATCCGGTATTTGGAGTTATTGATAGTATAAGTAATCGCCCAAGAAGATAGTAATAAATGAAGAGAGAAAGTAAACCACTCAACTCCCCATCGCCTCCGTAACACTTGAACGAGTGAGTATATGGATGGATTGAGTACGAGAAATAAATTGTAGAAACTTTTCCTTCCAACGAGAAATCTAGGTGAAATACCAAAATATAGAGTTTATTACAAGAGAAATGAATGAGAGTCTAATGTAGAAAGAGCAATCGATTCCACTTGGAAAGAAGTCATAAAATCTTAACCTGTTTGCTCTTTCCTTTCCTTCCGATTCTCACTGAAGAACGGGTGCCGATCATGTTGCGCACATAGGTTTTTCATAGCTTACCTTAATAGCTATGAATGGATATATATAGTATTGAGAATTACTCCAGATTGCAGATCTGGAATTCAACTATTTATAGGTCGCTGACTAATCAATCAATTGACGCTAAGACCTCAAGATCTCAGCCTTCCCAACCAGCTTTCCAAAGTTTTGCTGCGCGTCTGATCGATCTCTTAACTTTTGCATCATTTGGAAAAGTAAAGTTTTGAGAACAGATTTGGAATTAGAAAACCTCCAGGACCTTGAAGAAATTTGTCCCGGGGACTTTTGAAGAGAGGTTGTTGAATCCGGGCTCGGGGCGTTTTCAACTTGGAATTGTGCGCATCATAGCCTTATCCATCAATCCGAGTTTAAATACCCATCAATCCATCGGACCAACAATACAAAACGGCCACGGGGAGTTTCCTCGCAATATGCTGAGATAGGATTGAAAATTATCGCCTTGATTCAGTATGGCAGTTTCACCTCTCATTGTCCCATCTGGGGGCTCCGGCGACAGAAGTGCAAGCAGATCTAAGCTCTCAAGTGCCCTCCCCAGTGGTGCTGGGACTCCTTCTGATGGACCATCTGCAAGTCCTGGCACAACCTATGATCTAGCAGAGCAGATGAACGAAAACGAGAGACTGAAATATGTCAAAGGTACGTAATCTTCAATTCTCCATTGTTAACTACATATCTAACAAATCGTCTCAGGCAAAAAGCTCGGAGAAGGAACTTATGCCAACGTCTATCTCGGCCATCTGAGCACCGATCCCAAAGTCCTCGTCGCTATCAAAAAGATAAAAATACAAAAGGAATACACAGAAGGAATGGCACCTGATGCCATCCGCGAACTCAAGCACCTCCAGGAAATCTCCCATCCCAACATAATATCCCTCCTCTCAGTATTCTCATCCAAAGACCAAAACCTAAATCTTGTCCTCGAATTCTTACCTCTCGGAGATCTCGAGATGCTGATCAAAGATGTCGACGGCGTACGCTACGGTGCCGCCGATATAAAAGCTTGGATGGGAATGCTCAGTCGAGCCGTCTGGTTCTGTCACGAAAACTTCATTCTACACCGCGATATCAAACCCAACAATTTATTGATTGCCGCAGACGGGGAAGTCAAACTTGCAGATTTCGGTTTGGCGAGAAATTTCGCAGATCCCCAACGGATCATGACCTCGAATGTAATCACACGGTGGTATCGACCACCTGAGCTTTTATTCGGCGCAAGACATTATTCTGGCGCGGTGGATATCTGGTCAGTGGGACTTGTATTTGCTGAGATGGTGCTAAGAGTTCCCTATCTGGCGGGTGACACTGAGGTCCATCAAGTTGCGCTAATATGTCAAGCAATCGGTACGCCAAACGAAGATAACTGGCCGGGAGTGACCAAATTACCCGAATACACAGTACCGGATCCACCAAACCCAGTAGCTCCGCGAGAAAATTATTTGGGCATGTTTGGAACGGCTGGACCGGAGGGAGTAGATTTATTGATGAATATGTTGATACTGGACCCCAGGAAGAGAATTACGGCAAGGGAGGTGTTGGGGCATCCTTGGTGGGCATCGGATCCTAAACCCACAAAGAATGAAGATCTCCCGAGAAAGAGGGGTGGCGAGGCAAAGATGGGAGAGGACTTGAAGAGAAGGCCAGGAATGGTAGATGATGATCGCGCGAGTAAAGTAGCGAGAAAGTTGGATTTCTCTTCGATGAGGTAAAAAAAAGCTCTTTGGGATATTGGAAATTATAGACGGCGTATGTGATAGTTATCTGGCGTCATGGATGGGAAAGGAAAAAACTAGGGCCACAAGAGTAAAACCATAGTTACTTATAGTTGCAATAAAGAAAATTGACTCGTCATATTTTGTTTTGTATCTGAGACACACATGCATTTATATCTCATAATGATTCTATGTACGCCCTCTGATTCCCAACCCTTATCTCACATAACTCCGCATCCAATCCCATACATAGCCCTCTCGACATCCTTCTTAACCGTATACCAATCGGCCCTCCTCTCCGCAAACTCATAAACCTCTTCTGCTCTAAAAATCCCGCCAAATCTATCACCATCCGCAATAACCGTCGCCATTTCCTTTGCATGACCAGGGCTGATCAGATATATTTGGCTCAATTCCCTCAACGCCTTGAAATACTGCAGCAAATCCGCATTTCTCAATGTCCTAATATAAACAAAATATAAATTCATGTCCGAGATGAGTTTGATGGCTCCCGAGGTGGAGATGCGTTGACGCTTGAGATGTTTGCAAATGGCGGTGAAGAGACGGAGCCCGACTTCTTGGTTGAAGACGTCGAGCATGGTTTTGTCGGTGCTGCCGGTAAGCATTTTGGTGTGGGATTCTACGAGGGCGACGACTTGTTCGGCGGTGGTGGTGGGGCCGATGTCCATATCTGCGTTTCCGCCGGTGGCGTCAAATTCGGGCGGATTGTAATCGGTGGGGAGTTGGGTGGTGCCGCAAATATATTCAACTTCGTCCATTAGGACATCGATACCTTTGTTCAAGCCGGCTGCAACTCGCTCATCTAGCATTTGCTCAAACTTCTTTTTGGCCTTAACGGCGGGATCGAGAAAATCATTCCGGTCGGCGAGTTTGGTCGTTGCGAGTTGCTGTTCATAGAAAACATCGATCATCTGAGATATCAAGTCACCCACATTGACAAGTTCCAAGAATGTCATCAGGGGTACTACTACGCCCTGTTGGTGCTCGCTGATCTCACGAGGGTTATATTTTGAAAGATGATCCACAGCTTTGTCGAACCCAGTTTTGACATGTCTTGTCCCAAGAATTTGAAGTAGCACTACGAATATCGCTTCACACTGTTCTCGGGCTTCTTCTCCAGTCTGACCCCCTAGTCGGACGAATAGAGCTGCGCGTTCAATACTAGCTTTTGCAGAATGTGTAAGGTCTAGTGCAACTTCGATACTGAAGAGTGATCGGATTCCTTCCAGCCTGGAAGCCATCAAAGCAGCTTTGGCTGCCAGTTCATCCGTAGGTGCTTCGGCCGGTAGTGGAACGGATATTGCACCGGGTGGTAATGATGGAGTCGGTGATCGAGAAGATGCTGGCGACTGATTCGCGCTAAGTACTTGCAAACTTGACCGGTTCCCTGCCTGAGCTGCTATCACGGATTTCGTGGCACCAAAAGGTGACATTGTGGGTAAAACATTAACAGGCATCATAACGACCTTCTTGAACGAGCTCATGAAATCCTTCTTGTCTGCAACGCGATTAATGTTACCCATAAAGAATGATTCCTTTGAAGCATCTTGAGCAGAGAGCTTCGTCTCCCAATCTCCTACTTCGGATTCAGCAAGTCTTTTGAAATGATCAAGCTCTTCTGACAGGTAAAGATCCACGTGAGGTTCAAATACTCGCGCTATGACAGCCTTAACCTTCTCATAGAAGTCTTTCCCTGAGTTCCTAATGGGCTTGATTGTAGATGCAAACTGCATACTTTGTTCAAAGATACCAGCAACAGCTTGTACGTAAGATGCGATACTTCGTTCATGAGACTCGTCGAATAATGGAGTAACATATTCCATGAGAATATCTTCTGCAATTTTATCCAGAAAGATCTGCAAAACATCCTCACCAGGAGGAAATACTCGATCAATTACATTTGCTTGTTCTTTTACTTTTTTGGCCAGATTTTCCAAGAATTCCCGTGACGGCTCGAGAGCAATACCTTCGGATGCCGCCTGGTTGATACAATCCATTGGGTTTCCAAGAACATCCCGGTCAGAGAATATTGGATGTTTTTGAACGAACAGTTCTATGCCAGCATGCCCCCCATTTAGTACACCCAACACATGAGCATAGCGGCGCATTCTACCGTCAATATCCCACACCTCATAACCCTGCTCAAATTCTCGTAACACTGCTGTCTCGAAAATGCCCGTCATAGTAACTAATCTCTCCTCTCGTTGTCTCCATCCTTGAGCCCAGTCACTCCGTGAGAACACTTGCAAATGAGCTAGCATTTGTGCCTGATGTTCTGGTGTCCGGTAAACTCGAAATAAAACGGGATCAACATGACTTTTAGATCTAGCCAAATCGTAATAAAATGGCCCTAGTGCTGCGTATATCTTCCCGTATTCATGTCTCGCAGACCCACGTATAGATTTAACTTCCGCAAATACATTCAACAAGGCTTCCGGATCTTGCATAGGCGTTCGAGTTCGTGGTAGAGGTGGCAGACTCATATGGCCTTGCGCTGATATAGACAATGTCTCAAATCCATCTGCCAGCCCTCTTATACTCTTCGAAGCAATTTCCGCAGATCTCCGCTGCTGTCGTAACTCCTCCTCCCCCGCATCAAATAATGTTGTGCTAGTTTTCCGCATTCCACCAATATTACCACTGCCTCCAACACCAGCACCAACACCAATCCCAATTCTCTTAGCATCCTCTTCTGCCCTTATCCGCACCATCTCTCGCTTTCTCCTCAGTATTTCCTCGAATCTCTTTCTGGCTTCTCCTTCGTTCCACACACCCATGGCTTTCAGTCTCGATACCCATCGCGAATCTTCACATACCATTTCTTGCATTCGTTTTGATGTGCGCGCGAAATTCATGAGATCCGGAATTGGCAGATAGTCGAGGATCGTAGATATTATTTCAGCGGGTAGGACAGGCTTGCTGATATTGCTGCCTACCATTTCGGTGGCTCTCAAAGAACTCAAGATGCTGGTTCGATTGCTACCCCCAACTGGGGCGCGCCTGAAGTTCGACATCGCGGTATTGGTTGTAATATCGATGGTATGGGAGGAGTGGTTACAGGATTAGTGTCATTAATCAAATTGTTCGCATTTTCCAGTTATCGTGGTATGCTTGAGGTATTCACCGATGTTCGAGGTTGTGACTGAAAGTTGGTACATCAATGATTGTACCTAATCTTAAACTGTATCAATCTGGAGATGAGATGTCGCTAGACTGGGAGTGTGGCTTGGCACCACCTCCAACAAACGTCTTATAAGTCACGTACCAACGGAGTAGTTCATCCCTCTCCATACAGCTGGAAATGAAACTATGATATTTGCGATGGATTTGCCAATATTCATAATTGACAAGTGTATTAGGTACTTCATTAATAGTCTTGCACTATAAAGCATCCCGTACAAATTCTCCCATAAGATTAACTGCAATCCCAAGGTGGAGGCATCAAATCATACTCACCCTCCAGGGCTCGCTCTACTTTCCTGCTCCGTTCTCCTCTTCCCCCTTTCTCCTCCTTTTTAATACTCTCTGTGAGACGTTTGTTTTCTTCCC
This sequence comes from Ciborinia camelliae, assembly GCA_025890175.1. NCBI lineage: Eukaryota > Fungi > Ascomycota > Leotiomycetes > Helotiales > Sclerotiniaceae > Ciborinia > Ciborinia camelliae. The sequence continues at coordinate 3,370,263 of JANPYM010000003.1, forward strand.
TGTCGCTCTCAAACAATCTGGACAACTTCCCATTTTCCCTAACATTGCTCATCATTAAATTTCACCCATTACACATATGCGGATTGTGTAAATTATATCTTCCGGTACGCTCTCGTTAGACGGTGCACAAGTGTTCACGGTATCTAAACTCAAAGTATCAATGATGGAGAAATGATATTTACCAACTCATCGTAACTTTCACTATACCCTTCCTCTACCTTTACCCCTTTTCTATCCACCATACATTCAGTATCCATCATGTCTTTCTACTGCTACCTTTACTTCCTTTACTTTATCATCGTCATTTTCTGTCTCCTTGATTTGCTTTTCTCATCATTCTTCGGAGGTTTAAAACTTGCAACAATTAAATTTGGAATCAAAATCAAACGATGTAGTCTTTTCAAAAGTGGAATATTTGTCCGCCGGGGGATGCATCCCTCCTTGAGAGACGACAAATATGGTGGCGAGGAATCAAATACTTAGCTACTTTGGCTTCATCGAAATTGCAAGATGCAGCAACACCATCTAGAAGGTCAACTACGCAGAATATTTGTCTGACATTCTGTAAGCCGGTATGGTGAACTGCTGTCAAACCTGTTACCAATAAATCCCCACACGTCCATAATGGAAAGGACCTCGGAAAGGGAATAGAACTCAATTTTTATAATAGGACTCGTAACTTCAGTATTTGGCCGGAATTCCTGCTTGATTTGAGTCATGTGAGGGGACTCGGCTTCAACAGATAATTTCGGAAGTTCAAATTACATCTTTGCTCACCTTTCCCCCCTTAAATATTCCTCGGCCTCTCGAATGCATGCCGTTCTTCGGATAATTCTCTCATACAAATTATGACACTGAGAAAGAACTTTGATGCCATTTAATATCCACATGAATTTACATCTCAATGTTCAATTTTCCATGACTAAATATCCCCACTGAGTTTCTCAATCCATCCCATAATTTCTACTGTTCAAATAGTCCTCCAAGTCTGATGGAAAAATCGTAGGTTTTACTCCATATCATTGTTGTTTCTTAGTTACGTGATTCATCGATGAAAGACATAGTAGTTTCCAAGAATACATATACATATCACAATTCATATCTCATATTCTACTTCCCGTTTGAAGTAATTCTATGCTAGTACTGATGATACAACACATCACAATACAACATGATATAATAGAACACCCAAGAGACTAACATGTATAGAAATTAGTACCTGGAGGATCATTTCTCTTAAGTATGAGGACTCCCGAGAGACTATTCGATTGTCGAACCTATATTGGACGGCATCTGAGGAGGGTATATGTCTGTGAATTTGTGGGGAAATGAGATTTGGTAGTAGAGAATAAGATGAATGTATAGGAGAGCCTCAAACATTGAGGTGAGGTCTGATCATGAATCAGAATTCACAATTACGTTGTGCTAGATGCTGATACAACACTACTCTCCGTAGTCATGATTCTCAGTCATCGAATCTGCCATCCAAACCTAAACAATTACGATTTTCCTCCCAAAATTCACACACCATCTCTCAAATACCTCTTTCTCCACGAACCCATTTCTCAACCCTCCAGGATCTCTCCTCCCAATCTCTTCCTCAAAATCCCGTCTACTCCCCTGAATCGCCATCGCCACCCCAGCCGTCTGCCGCATGAACAAGTCCGCCGCCTTACTTGCCGCCTTAACCCTCTCATCCAATTCCAGCATCTCTTCCGCCAACCCCTGCGTCTCCCTCTCCAAATCCATTCTCTCCCCGGGACTCACACATCCCAACAATCGATTCGCAAACATAATACAACTCAAAAACGTGGCATAAGCCTTCGCCCTCCGATCAAACTCCATGGTCCCCTCGCTCACAGCCCCCGCTTCCCGAATCAACCCCTCATACCTGCCTCTCCAATCCACAAACCGCTGTCGCAAACCCCGACACCATTTCTGTATCCGTACCACATATTCCAGACGGGGTTCTTCATCTTTACATAGAAGTTGCGTCATGTCCCAAAATGTCCCCGGGATGTTACTTTTCGCCATAATCAAAAGTACCACGATCTCGCTTCGATCACTCACCGTATAATATTCCTCCTTGCATATAACCGACATTAACAATTCCTGCCACGCACTCTGTTCCAAAAAACATCGTTCCCCGTTCAACAACGCCTCGGTCATAATCGGTCCCGTATGACCCATAAACAACGCGCGTTCAAAATCAGTGGTGTAGGATTCCGGTGTTCGCAGTAAAATGAGACGAGCGGCGCCGGCGGAGTGTCGAATCCATGCCGCTTCGTCAGATGGTTCGAGTAACTCATAGAGAGCGAGGATCTCGGTGGCGCACAGTACTTCGGGCTTATAGCATGTTTGCGGCGAGTCGATGGCCCGTTGCAGCGTTTCAAGCGCTGTTATATAGTGTGCTAGTACGAGCGGTTCCCAGAATGATGTATGTTGGGGAGGCGAAATGATTTGGCGGGCGCGCGCGACCACACAGTCCACTGCTGCGGAGAGGCAGGGGTCATGGCCGTATCGCGCTTTAGGGGGCGCTGGTTAGGTAGCTGGTGGTTTGGCTTGGGAGAGGATAACATAAGATGAGGGTTTGAAATGAAATGGGGCACGTACTTGGTAGAAAACTTAAAAAACTCCACTGTTTTTGCGTTCTCATCTGATGCACGATACTCTCCGGACTCGTACACAGTGCTCTCCTTGTCGCTCTGCCCACGTGTAAAGTGGCTAATGTCGATAGTTCTAAAATATCGAAGCCGAATTTCGAGAGCATGAGTTCGTACGAGGTTGGCGAGAATATGGAAGGGGGGATGGCTGGATTGGGGGGGGAGTGAATCTATTTTTATATGCCAGGGTTGTTTCTCGCGATCCGTAAGACTAAGACTTCTCTCTTTCTCTTTCCCTTTCTCTTCCGTAATGGGATATGGAGTTTTGTGTTTATTTTTCGGATTCACGGTGGAATTCTTACTAGCCCCCACTCCATTCGTCGAAGTAAAAGAATGATATTCTAGCTGCCGACGTGTATTTGCCGTATAACTTCCTCCCCCTCCTCCTCCATGAACCCTCTCCCCCCTTCTTCTCCACAATCATATTACCATTCTCGACCATCTCTCCATCCAACGCAGTCCCAATAACCTTCACCCCCGACTCCTCACACGCAATCTTCTCATCCAAGACAAACACCGGATATTGTCTCAAATTATGCTTGCCATAGTTCCCATCTCGGCGACGGGCGGCGCTAGCTTTTTTCATCGCCTGTTTGCGGATCAGGGCGCGGACCGCGAGATCTTGCGGCATGGATGGGTTGAGGGGCGTGCTGTTTACGAATTGGAATTCCATTTCCATTTTGGGCTGCGCGGGAGGGGCTGAGGTGGGATTGGACATGATTGGTTATTTGGGAGAGGTGGAGGTGTGCGTGCGTGAGTGCGTGACGAGTGATGGGTGATGGTTATGAATTGGTATAATATTTCAATGTTGTTTGTGACTCGAGTACGAACTTGCGGGAATCAAATCGCATACTAGTAGGCCAATGCCTACTTCTGCTTCTTCTTTCTATCTTTCCCTCTTTCTTCCTCTGGGAAAAGATAGTTTGATCGAAATTGTTCAGCTCACTATAAAAAATTCATCGAAACACTGGGTATGTCAATGATATATTATAATGAAGCCCTTTCTTAACTCATGACACCGTGACCACCAAGAACGCGGGATATCAATATATCACACCAATTTCCGTCGTGATTCCAGTATATTACACATCTCTATTCGTGGGTGCACATTGGCATACAGCGTACAAAATCTATATTCGTAGGATGGGAAGGCACAGTTGCTCGGCGAAAGAAGAGGCTGACTTATGGTATGTTTGAGGAGGGGGTGATCCGACGTTGAACTGCTTAATACACACACATCCATCAATATGTTATATGCCGGACTGGAAGTAGTCAGCATGTGATGAGAGAAGGCGGTTCACGATATCTGAAGGCCGATTGGAAATCGATGGGGGGAGTGAGGGGAAATGTTTCGGAGTCGGTGGGGAACCCGGGGTGGAAGATGAAACGGAATACCGGTGTAAGGATGATGCAGATGTTGTTTTGGTTATGCAAGTGTAACAGGCTCGGCTGCTCGGATCACGAGAAAGACAGGGGGGAGACTCGCCAAACCCTGCCAAATCCTGATCTCTCGCTGCTTTTCATTTTTCTTCTATTCGGTGCTTGCGTTTGTCCCTGTTGCTTGTCCATAAAATAAGAAATACGCCTGCTCGCACCGCTATTGAGAATGAGAAAGTGACCAAAGTCATGCGCATCATGAGCATTATGCAAGTCCCAGGATACACAATATAAAAGCAGCAAAGCTAATTGCTTAGAAGAGTCAGGCGTGGTATGCTGATACGAGAAGATAAACCAGGGTACAAACATCTCAAAGGGTCTTAGCTTCGCTTCCGATCGTCGATTTGATTGTGTTTCCCCAGCCTATGATATATCCTACAACGTGACAATAGAGGGGTAATCTTGGGTCCCAAGAATTTCAGAGGGATGCTGAAGAGACTTGTATAACTTCAACCCCCAAATTCTTTCTATATATATATAAATATTTTGACAAGGCTGCATTCACGGTACACCAAGCGATCGCCGATAATAGTAACGAAAAGTCGTTGCACAGTTTCACCTCATTACATTTCTTTCCATGCAGAAGCATTTTCATTAGGCGCATCAAAAAGAAGACCAGAATATGGATCTGTTATCAGCTGGTGTGTAATAATCACCGAGTAGAGGTTGGGGCTGTGAAGGAGTCCGATTTATTTATTCTCGAGGCTATGACTCCAGATAACACCTAGTATGGGTGACACGGTGTTTGTTGATTTTCTTTGGGGGGTTTAAGTTTGGCAATATGGCTCGAGTTGCTTCGAGCTTCATTTTGCTGCCTAGAAGCCTTGGGGATGCTTCTACACAGTCACAAAAACGGGTGAGAGTTGTCGTTTTAGAAGACGAGTAGGAATGCAATAGAGTAATTGTTATGTGATCGCTGGATTGCGATAGATGCCAGGATGTAGAAAATGTCAATTGAAGCAGAGAAGAGAAATAATTAGAACACAAGTTGATTGTACGACAAATTCTTGAAAGGTAGCAAGAAGGCGTGCTTGATATACGTGAAGCAAAGAATACATCAAGTGATCATATTTCGGAAGTATATGAATCAGAACTGGCGCGGGGAATCAATGATCAAAGGGACTTGGTAACACAAATTATGCATTGATATCAAGATGAGAGACATTGTACATTGCCGGCACTTTCCTATTATGGTTTCCAACAGCCTTATGTATGATTGTTTTCCCAGTGAAGAAAGAAGTCGGAATCAGCCTCAAATTATGAGAGGGGTCATCATGAGAAAGATGTACATGGACAACAGCAGTTACCTATTATGGATGCCAACGACACCAAATATTTCCAGACGATTGATTATTGATAACCTCAAAAGTCCGAAAACAGACGGAAGTACCCAAGGTTTAAGTAACAGTAACATTCTATTGCATGGGGAGAGATCATTGATACTTGGCGGATTTACGGATATAGACTTCACTACAGAAATGGAATTCAGTACCCCAAAACCATCAGAATCGTCACGTCTCATGGCGTGCAAAAAGTCATCACAACGATTGATATGTCTCCGAATTGTTTCCTTGGAGCCCTTTTGGTATACTAGGTAATCTCAAGGCTTGAAAGGGAAATTGATACCCCGAATAATGATTATTCATAACGCGTCCCTGCATACATACGAGATTCTATTGCAGTTCGAGGAAAGAAGTGCCCTTGGAGGCAAAGAAATCGATGACATCAACCAATATTTGCTGGCTTTATAGATGGACAGGATCAAGACCTTCGAGTTATAAATATGGACAAACTTCCTCCAAATTGTTGCAATTCAGTCCACATCACAGATCCGCAAGAACCACCTACGATTCTTCTCAAACAAACGGAAAACAAGAGCTCTGCTTCATAAGAACATAGTCAAGATATAACTCTCAATTTCTCTCATACAAACCCAATAATGTCGACCGAAATGAGCATCGCAACTTTGCTTAATCGCAATTCGTGAGTATCATGAGAGATATGAATGCATAGACATAACTGACACTACTTCAGAGAAACTGCTAAAACACATCATCCAATCCCTACCTTAGCCGAACTAAGAGCCACGGGAAAAGAGCCACCACATATCATGGTCGGCAAGTTACACTTTGACGATGTCCTACTTCTTAAGATATACTAACAGAAATTTGCAGTGTCTTGTTTGGACCCGCGTGTCATACCAGAAAAGTTTCTGAACATCCAACTTGGAGGTAAGATGGATCACTAATCTCCTCACATTAAGTACCTACTTTATTTGTAGGTAGTGAATAATCCATGGTTCCTAACGCTTGGTAGATGGTGTTGGGGTCATAAGAAATGCTGGAGGTCATATCGAGCCAGCCTTGAAGGACATCATCGCACTGGATGTCTTTCTTCATTTTGATGAAATTATGGTCATCCACCATACAGGTCCATCCGCCTCTCGAAGTCAAAACTCATAATATCTGACCAAAAATCCAGATTGTGGAACTACCCATTTCACAAATGAGGGTATTCGTGAATCTCTCAAAGCTCGTATGCCAACCGAGCACTACCATGAGATTGATACCATGACATTCGGTGCCATTGATGAGTATGAACCCTATCCGCAACGTAATCTGTCATGCTAATCGTATTCCAGTCTCAAACAATCAGTTATTGATGATATCGCCATCCTTCGCGGAAACCCGTATATCCGACGAGAGCTCGCCGACAAGACATCCGGGTTCATATATGATCTCAAAAGTGGCAAATTGGAAGCCGTAAAGGTTTAGTCCATTAGTAAATCTTCTTGGGTCTCGAAATCGGACATCAGATGATTTGGACCCCTGAATCTAATGGGACAAGATTTTGGACTTTGGACTTTGGAAAGAGAGCGACATCCAATGGAGAGGACTGGTGGGGTATGGTCTTTGAGGTGGAAAGAAAAGTAGCTGACCGGAAATCATCATTCATTACAACTTTTTTGTTCAGAAAATTGTAGTTCTAGAATGCGAGTAGTGTCAAGATCAAGCGTTCCAGACCTTTGGTTTATGTGAATCTCGTTTAACTGCACCAGAAATATTGCTGCTAGGATCGATGAATCCTTTAAACTTCGTGACGATTCCAACCCCCTCGAATTTAGATGGAAAAACGTGACAAAATGCCGTGCCAGATACGTTCCGCGGGCGTCTGGGCTGGCATGACATGGCTGTTACCAAGAAAGCCGGAGTGTAATGTCCTATCCCCCGTGACGGTTCATCCTGGTACGTTTTGGAGCATGCTGAGGTCCAATAAGGCAGAGCGAAAGGATCTGATTAGATTGTCTGATTGATTAGATATTGATAATGATTTGAAGTTTGAACAGACCGTGTTCTTCCACATGACATGATGGTTATCCCAAGGGTTTGGTTCATTTCCGATTCGAATTCCTAGGTATGCCCTTGAAACAGATGAATGCCAAGTGTTCTGTGCAGCATCTGGAAGTTCAACGTACTCATATTAATGACATATTGATATTTCGAGATCTGCTTATTTGAGTTGTTTGAATTGACCGCCATGGGTATAATATTTATCTCAATGACAAGAAAGATGTTAACGTGAATAAATCCAGTCTTAGTATCACGGGGTCAAAGTCAAACTTCTGACGAACTCTCCGAATGGAATGAATCTATTGGCGATTGAAGTGAATGCAAACGGCGGAGAGCGAGCGAGCTGCCCCTACAAAAACTTTTATCACCCCTTAACCTTGAAGTTAGCTATCGGATTTTACCCATGCCAAGCGTTCTCGAACTCTTGACGGAGTACAATCCTTCATCTTTCATCCCTATGAGGAAACTTTGACCGATAATGAATGAAATTTTGTCATAGTATTGGGTTTTCTATGCCTGGGGGGTGGCAGGGTGATAATGAGGAAAAGCTTTCATTAGTATACACCAGTATCCATACATAAAATTTGGAAGAGAAAGGGTGTGGTGGTGCCATTAGGTTATTTAGCAATGAATATTAAACGGCTAATCTGAGCAACTGATCTTCGATACAACTGCTTTTACAGCCGGAGTTGACTCAAATATTCACTATTTCTATCATACATCATCGCCATCAATAATAGGGGTGGATTTATTAGATCATATAAAAACTATACTAACATAATATTAGTTTAGGACTTTACTTATAAACAATCCCAATTTAGATTTTGAATCCATATTTTTTTCTATTAAAACTAATACATTTTTTAACAATATCTATAAAATATTTTGATTTTGATTTGGGATTTTTATTTATTTGATTTTTTTATTTAATATATTATAATATATATTTTAGTTTTTTTATTTTTATATATTTTTATTCAAATTAACAATATAATCCTTTAAAATTATTAAATATAATTTTTTTATTATATATTATCGATATTTAATATTTTTTATTTTTTCAAAAAAAAAGTTTTTAATATTTTTATATTATAATTAATTTCAATACAATTTTTCGAAAAATTTAAATATAATCAATAAATCATTTTTTTATCTTCAAAATTTGAATTTGCATTTTTTTTTGAATTATATTCAATATAAACAAAATTAAATTTTATAAAATTTATTATAAAAACTATAATATTTGATTATTATAGTATTTTATACTTTTCGATTTTTTTTAATTAAAATTTTTTTTAAAAATTAATATTAATAATAAATAATATAATTTTTTATTATATATTAATATTATTTTTTTTTATATTTTTTATATAATATTATTAACTTTTTCAAATTTATTTTTTAATTAAAATTTATATTAACAGATTTTTTAACATTGTTATCATTTTTTTGTTAATTAAATTTTAAAATCGAAGATTTATATATAAAGTTTATAATTGCAAATATATTTTTAAAACTTTTAGAATTTTTTTTAATCTTATTATCTTTATTTTTTAAAATATTTGCAATTATTTTAAATAAAAAACCAAAATTTGTTTTTGTAAATCAATTTAATAATAATATATTTGTTTCGAAATAATTATCCTATTTTAAATATAATTTCAAATTTATTAAATTATTATTTTTTTCAAATAATATATTTTTTAAAACAATTTATATATTTTGTAATAAAAAAATAATTAAATAAATCGATTTTATTTTTTATATTTATAATATTCTTGAAAATTATAATAATATTATTATTATTAATATAAATAATATTAAATCTTGTTTTTTTAAACGTTTTCTAATAAAAATTATAAATTTATTTAATATTAATATATAATCAAAAATTGAAATATTTAAACAAATTGTTAAAAAATTATTATTTGGATATTATTAATATACTTTATATTTTTTTTGCAAAATTTTAAATAAAAATAAATTTAAAAATAATATTATTAATAAAATTAATATTCTAATTTTTTTTAAAAAATTTATATTAAATATAATTATTTCAATATTTATTAAAAATATTTAAAAAAAATAATTATATTATAATATTATATAAAAAAATGTAAGTTTATATAATATATTATAATAAATATATAAAATAATTTAAAAATTTTATTGTATTATTAAATTTATATAATAAATTAAAATTAAATAAAATAAAAAATATTATTTTAAAAATTTTAAATAATTTATTTAAAAACATTTTAATAAATTAATAAATATAATTTTTATAAAATTAATTTTAAGATAAAATATATTAATATTAATGTTTTTAATTTAATATTAAAAATTTTAAAATTTTGTTATAAAGCATTTAACGATTTTTTTGAATATTTTATAATAAAATCAGCCTTACCCTCAAAACTAATATACTTTTTAAAATCTATATTTTTTACAAAATTTTTATATTAAAAATCTTTAGTTTATATAAAATAATTATAATAATGATTAACGAAATTTAACAAAAAATAATAATGGGTTATACCTTAGAATAATAGGAAATAATAATAAATTGTATTCTAAAACTAATAAATAATTTAATAAAAATAATTTTTTTAAACTTTTTGTAAATATTTTATTTATATTTTAATTTATAAATTAATATATTAATAATATAATTTAATATATAAAAAAGTTTATTAATATTCTATATATTTTATATAATTAATTAGGATATATTAAATATAATTACAAAAATCAATTTTTAATAAAATAAAAATAAATATATTTAAAAAAAATAATTTTTAATAAAAAAAATATTTAATTTTATTTTAATATTATTAAATAATTTTATTAATAATTTTATATTTAATTAATATTTTTTATAAAATTAATTATTTAATCTAAAAATTTGGTAAATAATAAATCTGGATTTTTAATTGAAATAATATTTTCGAATTTAAACTTTTTTGAAATAAAGTATAAACATTTTTTATCTTGTTTTGTTTTAAAATTATTTATTTTTAATTTTTTTAAATATTTTAAAGCTTCAATTATTTTTAAAAAAAATTTCATTTTTAAGAAAAAAATAAAGTTAAATGTATTTATAATTGAATTTTTTAAAAAAAAAATTTGTATTATTATTAAAAATCTTATTAACAATAATTATTTAAAAGAAACAATTTTCGCGATTTAATATAAATCTAAAGTTATATTTAAAAAATCAATTTGTACTTTTTGATATTTATAAAAAATTGTAGATAAATAAAACAAAAATTTTGTTAATTATTATATTTTAATAAAAAAGATTCAAATTATAATAAATTTATTAAAATTATAACAAATATTTTTTAATTTTTTCAAAAAGTTTTAAAAACTATTTATTCGAATAAATATTAAATTAAAAAAAAAAAGTTAAATATTATAATTAATTTTATTATTTTTTAAAAATTTTTTATTATCAATTTAAATAAATTATTCTTAAATATTAATTCTGATTATAAATCTTTCCGATTTTCAATTGCCATTTGCATTTTATCAAAAAAAAGCAAATTTAAACGTATAACATTATTAATCAAAGTTTTTTAAACAAATTAAAAATTAAAATTAAATATTATCTTAAATAATTTAATAAAAATTTTATATATATATAAATATTTGTTAAATATTTTAAATTATTCTTTAGGATTAAATATAAACATTATGTATAGCAATAATAATGCTTTATCTTATTTTATTGTTTTTAAAATAAAAATAAATAATATTTAAAAATAAGTTTACATTTTTATTAGATTTTTTGATTTCAAAGGGGAGAACAAACTTTATTTATTTTTAAACCTTTTATAGTTATACAATATTAATATTAGGATTCTTATCCGCAAATCAATTATCCAAATTAATATCAAAAAAAAAAATAGCTTTATTATAATTCTTAAATTATTATATTTTTATATATTAATTTTTTATAATGTTATATTTATATTAAAAAAAGATTTTTCTATTTAAATTAAAAAAAAAAAAACAATCGAAATCAATTTTATTTCTATTTTTAAGGATAATTTTAATGTTAACTTTAGAATTTTTGAAAATAATTATAATTTATTAGATATAAAAAATTAAAGCATTTTGGGTATAATATAAAAATATTAATAAACGTTTATATTTGATTTAAACAAATTATTAAAAAATTTTATAAAACTTTAATTGTAAAAATAAATTATAAAACAAAAAACAATAATTATACTTTATTATTTTTATTAAGAATAATAATATTTAAGTATATAATGTTATTAAACAATAAAACTCCAAAAGTTTATATTAATTTATTTTTATTTTTATTTTATTTATTTTTATTTTATTTTATTAATAATCTTATTTATAAGCCAGCAACTTATACTGGTTCTAAGGGTGTAAAAATCTTAATTTTAATTTTTATATTAGTTTATAATATATTTTTGTTTTTAATTATAATTTTAAATAAAAAAGTATATTTTATTTAATTATTAGTTTTAATCCAAATTTTGATTTTGATTTTTATAAACAAAAATATTATAATATATTATTTTATTTTTATATTTTATTATTTATACCGTTTTATATAATTAAAAAAAAAATTATACGATTTTCGAATATAATTAATATTTATATTTTCTTTTATATATTAAACTTAATATATTCTTGAATATAATTATAAACATTTTTAATAATTAAATATTTATTAAATAACAAATCCAAAATATTATATTTATTAAATTTATTAATATTAAAAATTAATAATTTTAAAAAAAATAAATTTACAAAAAAATTATTTTTAATAAATCAATATGTAAAACAAAAAGCCCTATTTTCAAAATTAATCTTAATTATAAAAAAATGATTTATTTTTATTGAAATTAAATTAAATCTAAAAATTTCAAATATATTATTATAAAAAAAGATTTTACAATTATTATATATTTATCAAAATCTAAATATTATTAAATTATAATATATTCTATTTATAGATCTATACAAATATAAAATATATCTTAAAAAAAGTATTAAGCTATTCAAAATTAAAATATAGAAAAAATAGTTTTTAAAATAAAAATATTGGCTTTAAAAAATTATTAAAAAAAAATTATTATACAATATATATAAATATATAATAATTATAAATAACCAACTTTTAGATTAAAATATAGTTTTAATTTTAATAAACAAAAACAAATCTAAAAATCCCGATTTATAGGCAAAAATATAAGTTATTTTTAATTATAATAATATTATCAAAGATCTTCCTAAATATTATTTCGAATTAATAAATAAAATTTATAATTTTCTAATTTAATCAGGTTATAATTTATATTACATTTTCAATCTCAAATATAATTACTAAACTATCCTAATTTATTATTAACATAAATATTATTTTGCATTTATTATTACAGAAATTGAATAATTATAATCTACTCGTATATCTTAAGAAATACAATTTGTAAATTTCTTAATAATTAAAATGATATATTTAGTCTTAAAAGAAATTCTATCTTTATTAATTTCAATAAAAATTAATAATATTAATTTTATCAAATTCGAATTTTTATTTCTAATTTTAACGAAAAAAAGCGATCTACTTAAATGCAGCTTTTATATAAATAATATTTTTATGAATATTAAAAATTTTAATAAAATATATATATTTTTGAAAGATTATTTTTTTTTTATATACTTTAATTTATATTTAAATTATTTTTCAAAAAAATAAAACTATTTAAATATAAAATACTTACTTTAGATTTTTTTTATAATTTAAAAAGTATTATAAAAATCAAAAAAAAAAAACAAAAAAAATTCGAAATTGGTTTATCCTTTAAAATATTTATAATATTAAAATTTTTAAAGAAATTTTTGATATTATATATTAATGAATTAAAAATTTTATAAAAATCTTTAGATTATTATTTCAATTAATATCTTAAAATATTAAGTAATAATAGAAAAATTGCAAACAATTAATTTTCGATTTTTTAAAAAAATTTTATTTAATCATTATTAAAATGTATAATTATTAATTAAATTAGTTTATCAAATTTTATTTAAATATTTTAATTTATATTAATAAATATATTATTATTTAAATAAAAAAAAGCATTAAGATTTTTATTTTTTATAATTTATTTATATTTACAAATTTATAATGATATTATAATATTTATAAATATGAATTTTATGTTATTATTAAATTTTCTTGAAAATTTGATTATATATTATAAAGCCTTAATAATATTAATATTATTTTAACGAATTATTAGTTTATAATTTTTTTTCTAAATTACATTTTTTATAAAAATATTTATACTTAATAAATATTAAAGTTTTAAATATTAAATATTGAAATTTAGTATATCTTTAATATTAAAAACAAAATAATTAATATTTTGTTCCAAACAATTTTTATAGATTTAAATTGTTAAAATATATTAGATATTTAGAAATTCGATAATATCGAATTTATAGATGAAATATTAATATAGATATAAAAAAACGATAAAGGAGGATATAAAAAATTGATATAAATAATCTTTGAATTATTACGATATAAAAATTTGGTTAAGTTTATAATATTAAAAATTAAAATTAAATATGGATAAATAAAATAAATAAAAAATTTTTGATTAATTAAAAATTTTTTTCAAATATAAATATAATTATACTCCAAAAATGTTTTTAATAATATAATCGAAATTACCTTATTATACAAATTATTAAAATAATTTTTAAATATTTATTGTTTTTATAAACATAAATAAATTCTAAATAAATTTAGCAAATTTCAATAAATAATTTTTGATTACAAATATTTTAGATACAAATTATTCAATAAAAACATTTTATACTACATTTTTCGGGATATATAAAAACAATATATATCCGAAATAAAAATTATATTAATTTTATATAAAACTTATAATTTGTTTAACTATTTTATTTTATAAATATTTATATAAAAACTTTACAGTTTTTATTAATTTATTATAATTAAAAATATAATTAATTATTATTTAAAATATTTAAAATATATAAAATATAAATTTATTATATAATTACAAATTTAATTAAAAATTATAATCGAAATATTAATAAATTATTTTAAAATAAATTTTATAAATCTTTTTTTTTAAATAATTATTGATAACAATATTTATAAATATATTTTTTTAATAATTAATTATTTTTTTCGTTATATTTAAATATTCTTTTATATATTTAATATTAACTTAAAAATTATTAAATATTTAATATATTTTTTTGTATATTTCAAAATATCTATAAAATTTTACATTAACCTAAATTTATATTTTGAAAATATAATCCAAAAATATGTTAAAGGATATTATACATTATAAATTATATTATTAATTGTAACCAAAAAGATTATAAAAATGATTAAAAAAGTTATACGAATTATTCAAAATATATTTAACAAATTATTAAAAAATTTTTAGAAAACTTAAAAGCCCTTAATTATTAAAATTATGTTAAAAATAAATAAATAAAATATTATACATTTGGAATATTTATTTTACGAAATTTTTTTAAAATTTTAATCAATTGAAAATTTGAAATAGAAATTTTCAAGTTATTATAAAAAATTATTAATAATATTAATAATAATAAAAGAATATTTTAATATAAAAAATATTTAGGAAGCAAAAATTGTTATCAGATTTGTAGCAAATAAATAATATATTTTGTAAAAAATTAACAAAACTTTAAATTTGCAAAAAGATTTTAATAAAAAATATTATAATTAAAAAGTTTATTAAAAAGTTTTTATTTTTAAATAATTAATTATATTATACGATTTTAAGATAATAAAATAAAAACTTAGATTTAATTAACGAGGATTATTTGTAATCATTAATTTCGAAAAAGATTATTAACAATTATATATTTTAAAATAAATTGATAAAACGTTAATCCCAAGGATATATTATAGAAATTATTTGAAATTGTTTTGATTTTGAAAAGAATATTTTATTATAAATAAAAAAAATAAATTATTTATATTTTAAAATATTTGTACAAAAAGTTATACAAAAAAATTGCTATAAGAAATAAGAAAAATGTTAAAAATAAAAAGTTTTTATAAAAAATTCGATATTAGAAAATATAATATAGTTTATAAGAAAATAAGTCTTTATATTTTTGATATATAAGAATTGCGTTTTGAAATAAATTAGTTATTGGAAAAATTAAAACAAAAAAATTATAAATAATCATAATAAATATTTTCTAAATATACTAATATTATAATATTACAATAATACAAATAATTATTTTAAAAATTATAAAATTATATAATTCCAAAATTCTCTTAATATTTTATTTGCAATTATAACGCTAAAAGCGCAATTACAAAACATAATTTATATATACCCGAAATAATAATAAAAATGAATTTATCAAATCATATAGGGATTATATTAACATAATATTAATTTAGAATCTTACTTATAAGCAATCCTAGTTTAGATCTTGAATCTATATCCCCTTTTACTAAAACTAATACATTTTCTCCATTATGCACTAAGGAACCGAAGAAAACAGTGAATTAGGATTTCGCCATTTTCCTATTAAGATTAATCAATCTAATCAGATGGGTTTTAATCAGATAGGGAGATTTTAAAGTTATCAGATCCGATACCCGTGTGTGATTTTGTTCAAATTGGTTTTCCTTTCCAGCTCCACCGAGTATAAAATTTGGGCCAGACTTCTAGGTACCTACTGTACTTGTACCACAATAAGCTCAACGTTAACGTTGCACTCACCAATCAACTAATTCCAACCCAAGTGTGACCTACTAGGTAGGTATATATCCGTGAAAATATTCTCCTCATTCCTCTTTATGATTGGGCGTTACACTTTTCCAAGAATCTGCAAGATGCAGTAGACTATTGGTAACCCCACCAAAAGAATGACATCTGTATGGCTATGGATAGGTATCAAGTTGATCCCTCTCTCCATAATATAATTTCAATGCGGGATACGGCAGCTCCGATTTAATAGTCATTATATGATAGTCGTACGAGTGCAGCTTCTAGCTGCTCACTTGAACTCTATGATGGCATGTCACGGGTACACCCTAAAGTCACTTTCCCTGCCTGTCGTATAGTACCTGTACCTACTTATATCTTATGTCATGGGTCGAGACGTTCATCTTCTTTTTCAATAATCAATCTTCCATACATACATCCATCCATCCATACAAGAAGGATCAAATATCTACATATATTAACCAAATAATTAGACAACTGGATACAGATATCATACCTTGATATCGATATCGAGTATCAAACCACCATGGGATTCAGACCATGGAAAGCCAAGACTGAGGGACTAGCCTCTGAGGTCGCTGTCGGTCCTGAAATGACGGTATATCCTGACGGTGTCGATCATAAAAACGATGGCCTCGATACAACCCATCATGGCCCAACAATTTCGGTGGATGATAGACCAGTAGAGGATGCTCAGCATGGTGTTCAAGCCGTGGAAGCCGTGACCTTAATTTGGACCAAGAAACAACTAGTTTTGGCATATGCATTGTAAGTGATAAGTTATCCATCACCCTCGATGAATTGCATGGAATGAGATGAGATGAGATTCTAATACAACATAGCATTTTCCTCGTTTTCTTCATCATCTCCATGCAACAGCAGATCCAAAACAATCTCTCGTATTATGTTACTTCTTCCTTCCTCCTCTTGCCTTTGACGGGTACCACGAGTATCGTCTCGAGCATTGTGGGCGGTGTCTTCAGACTTCCAATTGCTAAGTTCATTGATCTGGTCGGTCGTGCCGAAGGATTTGCTATCATGACCGGTTTCGCTACTATAGGTACAGTCACCCCACCAACCTTCCGTGTCACGGTAATCCTTGACCATCCGCAATGGTAACTAATCAAATCCAGGTCTGATCATGATGGCTGCATGTCGAAATGTAGAAACTTATGCAGCTGCTCAAGTAAGTACCAATTAGCATATCCGATATTTGCTGCTCATGATTACTAATAAAGAGACAGGTCTTCTATTGGCTGGGATTCGATGGTATGATGTACGTCCTCGATGTCTTTATGGCCGATACATCAAGTTTGAAAAATCGAGCCTTGGTTTTCGCATTCTCGAATACTCCATATATCGTAACCACGTGGATTGGACCTCCTGCTGCACAATCATTCCTCAGGACAAGTGGATGGCCGTGGGGTTTCGGTACCTTTGCTATCATCACCCCGGTGATCTGTATCCCGATCCTCACACTTTTATGGTGGAATCAAGGTAAAGCTAAGAAGGCAGGCTTGATTAAGAAAATTGACAGTGGTCGAACATGGACCGAGAGCATCAGCTACTACTTCTGGGAATTTGACGGCAAGTCCACCCACTCCACCTCCCCCCCCCCCGTTTCGAATATCCCATCTAACAAAATTCCCAGTAATCGGACTCTTCCTAATCTCGGCTGGATTCGTGCTCTTCCTCCTCCCCTTCTCCCTCGCCTCATACCAAAAACAAGGCTGGCACGCCCCCATGATCATCGCCATGCTCGTCCTAGGAATCTCCTCACTAATCGCCTTCGGATTCTACGAACGCTACGGGGCGCGCAAATCCTTCATCCCCTTCTCCCTCCTGACCGACCGAACCGTCATCGGCGCCTGTCTCTGCTCAGCGTTCTTCTTCATCTCCTTCTACTGCTGGGACTCATATTTCTACAACTACCTGCAAGCCGTGCACGGACTGAGCGTCACGCACACGGGCTACGTCACCAACATCTACTCGATCGGATCCTGTTTCTGGGCCGTGGTGATCTCGTACGCGATCCGCGTCACGGGGCGCTTCAAATGGCTGGCGCTCTATTTCGCCATCCCGCTCCAGCTCCTCGGCGTCGGCCTCATGATCCATTTCCGCCAGCCCGACCATCCCCTCGGCTACGTCATCATGTGTCAAATCTTCATCGCCTTCTCCGGCGGCACCATCGTCATCTGCGAACAGATGGCCGTCATGGCCGCCGCGCCCCATAAGGCCGTCGCGTCCATGCTGGCGCTCATCGGACTCTTCACCTCGGTCGGGGGCGCCGTCGGCGTCGCCATCTCCGGCGCCATCTACACGAATAAATTCCCGGCCGCGCTGGCGCAGAAAATTCATGATGAGGTCTTGGCGCAACAACTCTATGGGAATTTGACGGCCCAGTTGCAGTTTCCCATCGGGAGTATCGAGAGAGATGCCGTGTGGTTTGCGTATGGTGAGAGTATGAAGTGGTTGGCGGTGGCTGGGACGGTGTTTTTGATTCCGTGTTTTTTGTTTGTGGGCTTGTGGAGGGATTTTAAGGTCGATGAGATGAGGCAGGTTAAGGGGACTGTGGCTTAGGATGGGGGAAGGGGGGAGTTTACTTTTTTGCTGGTCCTAGTAGAGCCATCGATCCAACAATCCCACCATCCAATCCTCCTCCTCCCCCTAACCCTCAGTAAGTAAGTATTTATGCTTGCTTTCTAGCTTGCTTGCTTTCTAGCTCGCCTCACCAGCATATGTCATTTCCAAGGTTTCTCTACCTACCTTACCTAATATACCCAACCAACCCACTACAAACGATAGGATACCTTACCTTACCTACCTACCTATTTAATAATACAATAAAATACTAGCGAGAATGAAAGAAGAGAAGATAAAATGATGAGTTGATGAGTTGATAGGATGAGGGAGGGAATGAGTTAATGAGTCAGGCAATAGAATGAAATGACAATGAGGGAGGCCATTAATATGAATCAATAATAAAACTTATCTATCTACCTACCTATCTAGTCTTTGTTTTTACATGTTATATGGTACATATGGTATATGAGTATTATGATTAATTTTGTTTTCCTTTTTTTTCTTTTGGCATTTTTGTATTTGTATTTATAGATACTTATATATTAAAGAAAAAGACAAGAAAAATTATATGATTTCACAATTTACAACCCACTCACAATAATATCAACATCAACACAAACAAACAAACACGCAGTTTACTGAAAATCTCAAATCTCATATAAAGATAAATATAAAATCTTCATAAAATGTAATCCCCATCCCCAATCCCCCATCCCACCGCAGCTTTTTCCCACCCCATCCCATCCAACCCTCTATCCGCAAATCCCATCCATCCCATTGTAAAGAAAAGAAATAACAAATACCAGCCAGTACCCTCAGGGTATCTATCCATGCATCTATCCATGCATCCATCCATTTATCTATCTATCTACAAGTACTAGTAAGTATCTAAAATCTCCAAAAAAATCTCCCCTCCCCCAAAAATCTCCAAAAAAAACTCTCCTCCCAAATCCCAAGCCCCAAGGCCCCAATCCCAGGTATCTGTCGTGGTTGCTCGCTCCCTTGCTTGCTCGCTACATAGGTATAAAAAAGACTAAAAAATGAAAAAAAAAAAAAATGAAAACTTTTGTGACCATTCCATTCCAATCCGATCCAAACCTAACCTAACTTCCCAATCCAATCCAAACCAAATGTGCCCCGAACGAAATCAGACCAGACCAGACCAGAACAGATCCCACCGAACCAGCCAGCCAGCCCTAAATAAAATAAAATAAAACCAAACAAAAACCACACCCCTATTCCGCCCCAAAAACACGATGAAAAAGGTAAAAGGTAAAGCAAGCAAAGTAAAGTAAAGAATAATCAACACCCCATCCCGGGATTCTTATCTTGTCTTATCTTTTCTTCTTCTTCTTCCAAAATGACCCCCTTCCCCTCCCCATGGTCCGTCCTTCTTCCACCACCTGGTTGGCGGCCGGCCGGCCAACCTATATCTGATCTATATCTATACGTGTAGATTGCGAGCCCAGCAGCTAATAAATATATAGATAGGATGTAAAATGCATATCATGCCAAGCGATGCTATGCCATCATAGGTGTGACGAGCGTGAGCAAATCCATTGATTCCACAGTGGAGTTCCCAGACGACCATGTCGGCTTTGACTGTGGAATCCGGGACTGTGGTAATCTGATATCAGCACGGGCGTGAAAAAGTTCCTTCTGGCTGGCTGGCTCCTTGATTCTGGTATATATATATATGTATATATGCATGACTGGGTCCATGACTTTTAATTCTGTCGATATATGATATGATATATAAGATCCTAGGATTTCCTTTCGGGATCGGCTGAGCGGGCTGGGTCCGCTGTGCGTATATCCTTGACGGGAAGAGATTCTTATCTTAGGTATGGAGATGAGTCCGAAAGGTGTAGATATGCTGATGAAGTAGTATTAGCCAAGTGCCTTGGATACGGGAACGGGTTATCCTTACAATAATCCTCGATGAGATTGAGAAAAGAATTCATTCAGCCCATAGATCCATGACTATAAGTACGGCTTATGGCGGGAGCTGCCTGATTGATCTTTTGAAGAGTCTGCGCCATGATCTTGATGCAGTCGTTCGCTTTCCTCAAATTGTTCATGGCGTCCGCATTCTTAAAATCATGCATGTGTTTTATGGCCTCCTGGAGTCGCTGTTCACTTTGGTGATAAATCTCAACCAAGGAAGGTTGCTGGTTAACCACAGGGGGTGTCTTGACTCTCTTGACGGGTTCCTTCTCCGCGGCATTGGGCTCCGCAATGGCATCCTGCTTACGCTTCTTGGAGCCAGTGGCTGGCTTTTCAGTAGGTGGTGGGGATCCACCGGCGCTCCTGGATGTACATGGGTCATTGTGTACACGCTTCATGTGGTCATAAAGGTTCCAGCGGCGTGGGAAGCCATTGCCAGTGACGCCGCGCTCGCAGCCGTCATACTTGCAAAGGAAAGGCTTATCTCCATGACCATGCATGGCGTGGGCTTCTCTCTCATGGCGGAGTAAACAGGCCGTGGATGAAAATTTGTTGTCTGCACATGCAGCGATCTTGCAGCGGTATGGCTTCAAATGAGAGTCGACAAATTTGCTGTGGCGTGAAATGATTAGCTTGATAAACATATATAGGTGGAATAAATGGATCATACTCGTAATTGCACTTGAGCTTTTCAGGCTTGTGTTGGCATTGCGCAGTTCCTTCCCATGGGCAGTGGTATAGTCCATCGGCTTTGGTGGTCACATTATGGTATAAATGATGATCACGAGCTGAGTTATCAGCATCGAGACTGGAACGTCCCATCAACTTGAAGGACTCCTCTGGCATCTCAGTTCCTGGGACACGTCTGGCATTGGTGTCGCTAGCAACTTTGGAAGCTCTTGGTCCCATTGGTTTCCTTATGATCCTGTCGCCGGTCTTGTAAGGAGGTGAATCCAAGAAATCTAGAAGGCCTTGAACATACCTGGGTGATTGGCCTTCGGTTGGGGAGTAGTCCAATGGGCTATTTGTCGAAGACATCATTTGTGGTGGAAGAGTCCATGATTCTTCCGCAACGGGTGTGTGTGGTTTTGAAGATTCAAGTAAAGCAGCATCCCACATATCTGGAGATCCCATTATAGAGCTGTCGAACAAAACTGATTCTTGTGCGCTTTGAACATAACTGGAAATAGAGCTTGAAGCTGCTGTCATACTTGTAGGTAATCCATGGGTGCTGGGGAACATATCAAATCCTCCTGTTGTCAGTGACAAAGTGGGTGGCTGCTGGAATCCACTGGTAGTTGGTACTTGGTATTCATTTCCGGCTAATTCATCTCCTCCTGGGTATTGGAAAGTGTCGAATGCAGATTGAAGATCAAATTGTGCTGTTGGGGTATACAGAACAGAATTTGATGGACTAGCTGATCTACCTGTAGCATCTGATCTTGCAGAAGACATTTGATATTGTGCCTGAGAAGCATTGGGGGAGTATCCCATTGGCATAGACTCAGATGTCGATGTTGATTGAGTTGTCCTTGATGATTCCTGGGATGGGAAGCGGGTCATTTCCACTGACTCAACACCAGCAGTCAAGTCGGCGTGCCACCGTTGACTTGTCATTTGAGCCACGGGAATATAAAAAGAAGAATCAAAAAATCCATTGGATCCTTGGCTAGTAGAATCACGGGTTGAGTACTGTAAACCCTCACTTTTTCCGTTCCAGGATAATTCACTGTATTGACCCTGGGTAGGTTCTGTATGAAGTAAAGAAAATCCGGTTGTTCCTTGAAATGGAGTTCTTGAATGGAAACCGCTACACAAGATCTAGGTTAGTGTGCTGTGCATACACCGTTGAAACAACCACAATTGCAAAACAGGAGAAGAAAAAACAGAAAAGCAAATAAATCAAGACAACAACATCCAGTGAGAGTCCTGTAGCAGAAAGACGTTAGTGTTGTGGGTCTTAAGGGGGCATATAGGGGTTGTCTACAGACCAAGTGGGATTCGCCATAAAGATAAAATGGTCGATTCCGATGCAGTGATGTTGTGGGCATCCAGGGCAAATGATTGAAACGTCCAGGATAATAAACATGAACAAATGAGAAAGTATGGTGTATCCTTGAAAGTCCTCGGCATCCATATGGGCTGGTTTTCCTTGGAATATAGTTGTCTCCATGTGTGGTATTGTTGATGAATTGGAAAGTCCTTCTGTTCAAAAGAAAACAATAGTACTATTAGTTGATGCTCGATCGTGTTATAGGGGGGTTATTGTCAGACTTGTAGTCGACATCGAGTAGGTTACGTACTCAGTGGCATAATTGATGCCAGATGCTTAATAGAGCATCGTAACCGGCTGGAATAGCCAGTTACTTCCTGTGATAGTTCCTTGGTGTGTCGTTGGAGTTGTTGGTTCCATATGCGGCAAATAAAAAGGAAAATAAATCCACGGTATCCATTATGGGAAGCAGTATTGAATTAGGCAAAATAGAAGGCTGTTGTAGGTATCCCCATGCATGGAAACTGCATATAGAAACCATCTGAAAAAAATGGATATTTGTCGTCATAACATCCTCAGCCACACCAGCTGGCGCTGTGGACACTGGATGAAGGTTCTTGCTGATCAACTGGAAGGTATCACGATGCGCTCGCGGGATATGCGAGCCCACATCTCGGAACTGTCGGCGAATACGTCTGTCTTCGGATATATAACTAGCTAATAGGGTCCCATGAAAAGAAATCGAATGTCTTGGATCCATTGGAAAATCCGGTCTTTCCGGTATATACAAAGAGAAATTTGCAATCTGGATGTCCATTTGGGGTAGGTATACTCACCCAAGACCGGAGGTCTCTAGTTTAAAAGTTCATATTTTTGTTTGTTAGGATGCTCTTGAGACCTCCGGAGAGGTAGAGCATCCCTCTCGTCGTGTGGGCACACGGTAAGACCATCGAATATCCTGTGGATAGCTGGAGAACCTGGGAAATCTGGATATATATGCCTGGGAAAGTCCTTGGAACGTCCGGAATCATTGGAAATGTTGTGTCGCGAAATGAAAAGTACATGAATTTTTTTCTAGTGACATGAAGACATCCGGGATTCTAGCAGTAAAAGCAAAAGCAAACTCAACGCAAAGCAAAAAAAGCAAGCAAAATAGAAAAAACAATATACCTGGCGGATGCCTTCCTGGAATGGGATTGTGTGTCGAAGCCTGCCATGGTTTCCGGGAGAATGGTCAACGTCTCCGTGCAAGTCATTTGGGATCCTTTTTGAAAGCAACGGCAGTGTGCTTTGTCGAGTATGTTGTTGAACTATGTGTTGGAGATACTACTCTTATGGCCACGGTCTTGTGGTATGAGCAGGAAAGATAATTGATGTTGATGATAGAAACAATCCGGCTGGAAGATCTCTGTTGGGTAGGATTGCAATTGGAATGAAAAGCAAAAACAAGTTGGGCAGCTGTTGGAGGAAAGATCCGCAATATACGAGAACTAGAGTAAAGGGGGATGAATGTATGGGCTGACTGAGATGTGAGCAAGGTAAAGGATGAATGAGAATGGAAGAAAGAGAAGAGTTCGTCCAAGGTGGGGAGGTTGGGCACTTATGCTTTTCAATGGTAACCAAATGGAGGAGACAGGTAAGAAACGCACGAAGCGAACAAAAACCAAGGATATGTGAGTGTGAAAAGACTGGGGTAATTTGATTTGTTGACGAGGATCTCCTGCCATGCTGCCATCCATCATGTGTGAGACATTGATGCGTTGTCTCTTTTTTTTATAAAAAAAAATCGCTTGCCTTGCCTCGTTTGAATTAACCACGACTTGATATCACTGGTTGGATGGGGGATAAAGTGGTCACTAGTCACTGGTCACCCCTTCAAGTTTCAATAGTCACCACTTACAATCTCATACTTTGAATTTCAAATAAAAAAGCCCTCATATCCGCCTTATTTTAGAATAATATCCCGGTATTCATATTTCGGTTCCTCTTAAAATAAAAACATATGGATCATTTAATATGACTGAAATGCATGACCCCTCTATGTTGTCCGGGTTTTGTATGGACGGATCATGGAATGGTCATATTGGAATTGGAACGGAAAGTCACTGTAGAGTTGCAGTGGACTGCGCACTGTACGCACTGTAGTAGATTTATTGTGCAGTTTAGCCTGTAAAGTCACGAAAAGAAAGTGCTTTCCGAATCCCGTGCTTACCTGTTACATATTATTCGACTATCCAACTGTCAAGGATAAAGGAGAGAAATAATAATGGGATGACGATATCTAGCTAGTAGCTACAGCCTACATACCCACCTACAGAATGTGATGAATTTCCATGGAACGTGCATTGCATGAATGTGAGATATAGAGTCAAGGTAGGATTCAAGATTCAAGACTTCAAATATTAGAAAACTAATCCATATTCAGTAAAAATGAGGATATAAACAGGATTATGGCCCGATCCCTACCACTGAAAACCTACCATTATCCATCCATACCAGCCAGGGAGAAGAAAATAAAACAAACAATCTCTCTGCCGTCCGGCCGTCCGCTTGTTTTTTACTAAACTCGTAATTTTCCGAAGAAAAGGAAATGAAAGAGAAAATGTTGTACAGTACTCTCTCTCTCATGGACTCTAGCGAGTAAAAAAGGGATTAAAATAAATGTCTCCTATAGATCAACACCTTTCCTCTCCTCTTCTATCTATCTCATACAGTCTTAAAAATAAGGAGAAGGAAGGTAACAAACATTATAATTGATTATCGATAGTTAATCAACAACTTCGAGAAGAATCTATCTACCTAAGTATAAAAGAAAACTTAAATTCTTCGTATTATTATAACGTTGTACCCTGAAAAAACGTGCGGGAAGTTGATACTTTCTTGACCTTGCCTGCCCAGTACATACCGACCGGTACACCTACCCGTCTAACATCTATCAATATTCAATAGTAACAACGATATATCTAAAGTTTGAAGGCTCGGAGCCCTGGCCCATTCACGAAGAAGATGTTCATGAAATGAGATGAAACCAATTTTTGACGGCTTTGTTGCCCCGAAGGCTCCGGAGTCCGTACTCCCAATTAACGTCAACCGTCAAGATGAGAAATTGAACGAGTGGGATCACCCAGGGAACCGAAACTTTAAATTCCTGAGCTGAGAAAATGAAATGATGATTTTTTATTATTCTTCTTCTTTTGTACTCTACCCTACTTCCATCCATCCATCCATCCATCGTTTCGTTACACTATTAGATAGGGAGGTAGTTATGTTAAACGGTATATACCTATTACATATTACACACATACATACATACTATACTAATGTACCGTTACCGTTACCTATATGATAAGCATAAAGAAAGATGCGCGATGCGATGCGTAAAATATCAAGGTAGGTAGGTACTGTAACCTAATACAGTAACCTAACACAGTACTTGTCATTAGTTAGTTACCTCCGTAGTTCTCGGCAAACTTCCTATATCAATATCAATCAAGAATCAATCAATCAATCAAAACGCACATCAAAAATCACGATGAAAAATGGGGGTGCAGTGACAGTGACTGCATAGCAATGACCGAAATTCCGAATCAGAATCACAGCAAAAATCCAAATACCAAAAACGTAGCTTTCTTTCTTTCTTTCTTTTTTCCCCCTTCGATCATGACATGATGCGCTGGTTTCCATATGGTTGAATTGAAGAAAAAAAAATTGAAAAAAAATTGATTGGTATAATCTACCTACCTACTATAAAGAATTCTAAACCCCATCCACATCCACCAGCTAGCTTCCTTCCTCGGACCTCATCAGCTCCCCCAGTTTCTGCCTGCATATCGTCGCGCCCCGTTATCATCAATAGTGTCATTTACCCAACCAATCACGATGGGAAAGGGTATGGATTTCTTTTCTTTCTTTCAGCTGCAGCCTGCATGAGCAAGCAAGCAAGCAAGCCTGCAAGCAATTCATTCCTGCACATACATTGACTGAAATGTTAATGTATTGCATTTACATGGGTAGGGAGGTACTAGGTAGGTAGCTAGGTATGTATCGTCCGTGTGCTCCGTACGTGCTCTACCAATTAGCCGAGCTGCAGCATGCGCATACTCATCACACCATAGAAAGTCCATCCACGAAAGAGCCGTTGGCTTAATAGGCTACAGGCTATAGGCTATAGGCTGTCGCGACGCCCTCGATAAATTACCGATCCAGCATCAAGGGGCTTCGAAGTGCGAACACACGATGAGTCTTTCTTTTCTCGTGTGGTCCTCGCAGAGTCTTGGACGTCAAATCACGGTACGGTCGGTACCTACTTGGTACGACATGATGACATCAAATATGTGGTGGAGGGCCATGATGCCATGAGGCTAGGAGAGAGCCCCTTTCAATTTTCCATTTTCAATTGAAATCAAGAAAGGTCATGTGGGAAATTTTCCACGATTTTCTTTTGCGCGAATTTCTGGGACTGGGGCTGCGAGATAAGTTAGATAACCAACCCACTTTCATGCTGGTCTCCTGTACAAATTTTTCTTCATGAGTGGTGATAATCTAAATAATAATGGAAAAACTTTGTAATATCTGACAACAATGAATGATAATAATAATAATGATAATAATAATAATAATTGAAAGCTCAAGAGCTTTTCGGCTGTATGAATGTACTCCGAATGGATGGAGGTACAAGCTCAATCTGCTACCTGCCAGATTCGGAGCTTTTGGATTATATCCTGTTCCACCACTTTTCGTACGCTTCAGGAACAACGATTCAAAAATCACGGTAACACGAGCAAGGTTCGGGAAGCGTAATTTCAAGGATGTATGTTGCTTACCCTCACCGAGACGGTCCGAAGTTGGTAGCCGTGTTATTACTCCAGAGATTAGGTGGTAGAATCCATACCTTCCACACCGATTATTCAGGCTATGATTCTCCAGGAAAATCTCCTGGCCTGTTATTCTTGCCGTGAGAAGGAGGCTATCGGTATCCCGCTCAATACTGAGACTTCTGGGCGAAACGCTTCTGCATGGTTTATATCGACCCGTATCAACAATATAGCCTCAAAAGGGCTGCAGCATCTGTAATTTGTATAGCCAAGTCGGTTTCCAAGGCTTCGCATGCCAACATGGGTGTCACAAGGGGGCCCAAAGGAAAGCCCTTGGGGAAGCCTTCAAGCCACGCGTCAACTCTCATCTCATCGGGAGGGAAACATAGGAATCAGAAGCTCCTTCCATGATGTGTGGTGCTGGTCTGGTACTGGATGTTCCAGACTTCCCTACATTTCGTATGTTGCATGCCAGACTGCCAGTAGATTGATTAGATCCAACTAATCTGCATGATTCCGAACACGAAATATCACGCAAAATATTTTGATAGCGCAACAAGAGTTGCTTTTTCTCGATTGGCACGATTTCAGATGCAGTGACCGTGAGCTCCTCGCTGAAATGCTGTGTAATAATGTTCAAGGATAGCTATATCAAACCAGACCTCCAGAAATTCTGCAGGACGATAACAGTACCAACACTGAGCTCTCACTTGAGCCGCCAACCTACAGTTCAATTGGAAAATGACCCCCGTCTTCGAATACGACCGAGTGACCCTGTGTTCCGAGTCAGCTATCACTGGTCTATGAATCTTGACAAATCAAACCACAACTTCCCATCCTCAGAAAGATGCGGTGAATTGACAGGAGCAGATGCGGTGACGCCAAACTTCAAGACGCTACGAGAACGAAGGAAGAGGTTTATAATGCAATCGACCAGCCATAGATGCAGACTAAGAGGAAGTGGAAATAGCGAAGCAGAAGATATTTATGCGACACGACGCCGTGAATAATAAAATTGCTTGGTAGATTTCGTGAATTCTACAGAGAGACTTGAGCAACTAGAGGTAAGAAATAGTTGAGAGCGAACTTGAGAGCAATTGGGTTCAGGAAAGTCGTATGTATTCGTGGTACTCTACAGAATGATCCATCTTCACAGGCTGTAACAATTTGAGACATAATTGCTTTCTCAACAAAAGCTCACTCAAGCTTCAGCATCATGGGAAGTAACCTTTCGCTCGACCCCGCAGGCAATCGATGGAGGGGTATTCTTATCACCACGTGACCGTATCTTATCGGTCCATGCGGGGTACGAGAGGATTTTTCCACTCCACTTGATGATCGCACAATCCAACATTTCACCACACACCACAACCATGCCAGTGAGTTCGCTCGTCCAATTCTCTTCCCAACAATACTAATATTGTGACCTTTCCACAGCTAATAATCTTAACCGGCTACCCCACCTCCGGGAAAACCTACCGGGCTACCCAACTCCGCGACTACCTTGTAGCAAAAATATCCTCGCTGCCCTCCACTAGCCCCTCATCCTCCCTCCGCGTCCATCTCATCTCCGACCATACCCTCGCCATTCCACGCGAAGTATATAATCTCGAATCCAAATCCGTCAATGAGCGATCCAATAATGCGAGTGAGAAAGATGCACGGGCGACGATATATGCGGCGGTGAAGCGAGTGTTGAGTAATAAAGACGTGGTCATATTGGACGGAGGAAATTATATTAAAGGGTGGAGATATCAGTTGTTTTGCGAGGCGAAGGCTATGAGAACTGGGTGTTGTGTTTTGCATGTTGGGCTTCCTGCCGATAGAGCCAGGGTGGTGAACGAGGCGCGGTTGGAACGAAATATTACGTCACAGTCGGAACGACCTGCGGGGGAAGAGGAGATCAAGGAAGAGGATAAAGCATATGAAAAGGATAATTGGGAGAACCTGGTATTCCGATACGAAGAACCGAATCCGATGGTACGCTGGGATTCTCCTCTATTCACGGTTGTATGGGAAGATGAAAAAGCACCTGGGGATGCGATATGGGATGCCATCATTGGGGATGATTCTGAAGGAAAGAGAAAGATAGTCCGGCCAAATGCGGCGACGGTGGCGAAGGTTCATAGCAGTGAGGGCTTTTTATATGAGTTGGATAAGACGACACAGACGGTTCTCAATAGGATATTGGAATGGAGTAAAGATCATCCCGGAGAAGGAGGAGGAGAAGTTAGTATAGGGGAGGATTCAAGGGGAGAGGAACTGATGGTGGAGTTGCCTGGAAATCCGGTAGGACTACCGGCGCTGCAGAGACTGAGGAGACAGTTCATTAGTTTGCAGAGGATGAATGCGGTTCCTGTGGAGAGGATTAAGGAGACTTTTGTGAGATATCTGAATGATAGTTTTGAGGCTTAGGGTTGTGACATTGCTTTTGGAGTTTGGGAGGTTGGAACTGGATACCCTAGAAGGCATATAAACTTGCAAAAGTTGTCATTTACCTGAATATCTCGTCGAAAAATGCCATATCATTTACTCAACTAATATATATCGCACAGGAATGCACACACAATCTTAAGGGATCTATCTCGTTTGAAGTGACTAGTCATTTGACCAATAATGAATGCATTCATATTTTTACCAAAAATCTAAACATTCCCCTTAATCCACCCCGCGACCTGCTCACCCCATTCCTCCCCCACCCCGCTCCCCAAAGCCATGGGCGGACTAATATGATTATGGCCTTTAATCATCCGCACCTCGATCTTCTCGCCCCAAACCTCCTCTCCCAACCTCACAAACTCATCATTCGGATTCAAAATCTCATCCACGGGATCCCACTCGGAATTCATCACCAGCAATTTTGGAATCCCCAACTCCTCTCGCGATTTCTGGGTTTCCCCAATCGCTTTTAATAACCCATATGGACATTTCGTCTGGACTTCCTCGGAATTGCCGTAGTATCGCGCTAACATTTCTTTGCGTCCAGATAACGCTTCGTGGAAATGAAATGGTACTCCTACCTCAACCACACCTCTCAATATCATATTTGCATCTCCATCTCCCTTTCCCTCTCCCTGTCCCTGTATCTGCCACATTTTTCTCTCCTCCAGAAATCGCGGCTCCAGGAGATACGTCGCGATATGTACACCCCCCGCCGAATTCCCCATCAGATACACATCCCGCCTATTTCCCATCCCATCCAAAACATGCGTCTGCGCGAGCCACTGCAAAACACACGCGAGATCCTCGGCGCCACTCGGATAGACGGCTCCCTCGCCGCCGCTCTCACTATCTACGCGTCGGTAATCGGGAATCAGAGTGCTGATTCCTTGGGCCGAGAAATAGGAGCCGAGGTTTGCATACACGAGGTTCTCGAGCAGTGGGATTCCTAGGTTCTTGTCGCCGCGCGTGAGGCCTCCGCCGTAGATGTAGATTAGGATGGGTGAGGAGGAGGGACTGCGGGTGGACGGATAGAAATCGAGGGTTTGTCGCGGGTGCGTGCCGTATTGGTGGGTGCTGCGCGGGGTGGAGAGGATGCTGTGGCGGTTTTTTTGGAGGTGGGGGGCGAGGATTTGGAGGGTGGGTTGGAGGATTTCGGGGATGGATGTGCCGGTTGTGAGGGATAGGTTGTGGAGTTCTTCCATGCTTGTGGTTTGGTTTGGTTGTGGTGGTGTGGGATGAATGGAGGTATAGTTTGATGTGATGTGATGTGATGTGGTGGACTGGACCGAAGTGAAGTGAGAATTATGAGTTTGTATTTATTGTATTATATCCCAAATAGCAAAGCAAGAAAGAAAAACGAATCACAGCTCGAGTATTACTATTATATACATATTGGATATATCAAGCATACCTACTAGGTATAGGTAATCAATCATACATACATACATACATACATACATAGGTACATACATGACTTCTAAAACCATCTCGGCATCTGGAGCTTGGAGCTGGGAGCTAGAGCTTACACGAGCTGCTGCTATGATGCTATGCAATGCCGTCCACATGCATATCATCCGCATCCGTAGAACGAGTAACCAACCAACCAATCCGACGACAGAACCCTTAACTCCGTTCCATTCACCGTCCACTAAACACGGATGGCCCTCACGGCTTTTGGAAATATGGATATGTACGATGCAGATTAGAAATGAAGATTAGAAATGCACCACACCATACCACACCACACCACACCACTCGGTGCTCGGGTTATCAATCTGAAGAGAGCGAAACGCAGCGAAAGCGAGAAAGAAAAAGTGGGAAAACGGATCGTCTCGGATATTTGGGAATCTCTACTGAGAAGAAGTTTACAAGTACCTAGGTAGGTGGTAAGATACGAACGCTGAAAAGTTGGGGCCGAATGGCCCCACGGACTAGGAATCTATCAAATGATTGTGACACACAGATGGGATTGTGGGGGATGGACCATAGGCTATGGTACCTTTGTACAGTTTTCCCCGACGTTTTTACCCCTCATATAAGATTATAGTATCGTCCACATTTTGATGTGGACGGCCTGGATATAGGTAGCCCTATCATTGTAGATAAGTACCTAGGTAGGTAGGTAGGTAGGTAGGTAGATTTACGGACAGGAGAAAAACTCATGGGGGATTCTATATCAAATATTCTTCTCTAAATTCACTTCTTTTTTCCTTTATATTCTCCCTTTTTATAAAATTACAATATATATATCCTACAAAATGACACCGATCACTCCTCCCGGAGAAGCAACACTCTATATTCTTCCCAGCATCACCGGTGAATTATAGACTATCCCATGTTCCGATTCCACAATACGAGTACTTGTCACTGGAAAGGAAACAAATAATGCGGGGTTTTTTTTTGCGGTGGTTGGAACGGGTCGGAGAGACTAGGGATTACACCGTTGGGTTTCATTATCATGACGGGAGGAGGCGCACGATGTGTTTTTTTGCTTCAAGGGAAAGAACGCTGAATGTGTGGGCAAATGATAAGGCGAGGAGTTTGGGTCCGGGGGATTTTGCTAGTATGTTGCCGGTAAGTGGGTGATGATGCGGGGTTCTCTGGCTTCTGGAGTGAGATTTCATATTTCGGGATACGTGGGCTTGTTGGGGATATATCTCTTTTGCAGGACTCTTTGAAGTCTCAGATGGCTCTTTACTTTCAAGCGAATGTTGGAGTTGAGTTGAGAGATGATATCACTTGGATGAAACACAATATGCAAAGGAGGCAAAAGTTAACCTCTCTCTTGGAACAATCCATCATACCAAATCGACTCTTCCCACATCGAATTCCTGGGTCTAATCATCCCAGGCGGATGGGAGGAGTTCTTCCATTTCGTCGGTGAACCGCATTCTGGCCCTTTATTCCCCACAAACGACGAACGCCATCCCTTCCAAGTCCCCAAGTACTCATACCAAAACTGATAGCTGCGACCGAGAAATTCGACATGATCTCCGTACGTGAAATGAAAAGAGGAGCTTCGATCCACAGCCATGGAACGGCAGCGAGAATAAATTACCCGGAAAACGTGAGGATGGAGGAGTATCCACTTTCTGAAAGAAGGAGAAGGGGAAGGGGAAAAGAAAGCTGTGGGGGGAATATTGAGAGCCATGTGCAGGAGAGAGGAAACCGATAGCAGATTTTCCATCTATGATATCTTGGGAGTTCTATACATGGATCCAAGGCATTTGGCCAAGAAGTCCAATTTGTAGATACTCATCTGCCATCTACACTGTAGATATTGACACTGTAGATGGTTCTCTCAAATTAATCATAGAAGACGAGAAGGTAATAGCACCAGCGGGAGAAACTACATTTGTGCCTGTCGGTACAAAGTTCAAGGTGTGTTTTGAGACGTTGTATGCGAGAGCGTGTGTTTTTGCTAATGGGGGGGTATTGGGGAGTTATTGAGTGGACTGGGATGTGTGTATGGAAGTGTGGCGGTATCTAATGAGGTTGAGGGCAGTTGGGATGAGGGGAAGTTGGGGGATTTGAGTTTGTAGGGGTTTTTGTAACTTATAATAGATAGAAAGTTGCACTTCTGTAGAGAAATATATACTTATGGATCAATGTTAAATTTGCATCAAAACCACACTCTCGCAACCTACGTACCTGCAGGATGAACCACACAGTCAGTATGAAAAATAATGATGGGAAACTTGAAACTTTGGAAGGGTTTATTTAGGTACCGAGATTTTGAGAATAAACGATTACTGTACCATGGTTCTGTAAGGAAATTATTCAAGGTATCGAGGATTTGTATTAATGGTACTCCAGGAAGCATTGATCGTGATGCTAACCGGTAGCTCACCGGGAGCCAAAATAGCCTACCGGTGAAGAGTCTATAACTGTCCCCGGTGACCTTTCTATTAAGATTTTGAGCCTTGTGCTTAACTTTCATCATGCCTGACATTTCCTTTTTAAGACTACTCCACCTATACAATATCAGAAAGTCGAAGCTAGCCTGATTCAATACTAGTGTCAAATTCGTATTGTGCATTCATTTTGGAACCTCATTCGGTATTGAGACGGATCATTACGATCGGTACTTTGCATTAAAGAACGTTGTTACATATCGACATTATTATAAATCGATAAATCATCCAGATATTTATTCTGGTACAATTCAAATATCAAATTGAATTCCACGATCGGAAAAAAAAAATCATGTCAGAGTCCGACCAAAAACGTCCCTTGATCAAAGGTTCTCCCCGTCCACCTCTATCAAACCCATCAGCTACAGCGCTTTCCTATACCCAACCAACCAGATCAAGAAATGAAGTTTCAGTAGGTACAAGAGGTGGTGATATTAAAGGTGATCTTTTTATCTATATATATACTTACTTACTGACTATTGTCTTACAAGTTGTGGAGTTCAATGGATCCGCATATCCCCAGCCATTTCTTGATCCGTCGATTATGCAGAAAAGGTTACAAGTGGAACGAGAATGGAAAGCAGAACAGGAGAGGATTAAACAAGAGCAGCTTGAAAGAGAACAGGCCGGTAGTTCCTCGAGATCTTGAGCGAGATGAGTTCAGACGCGTGACTGAATGTCACGTGATCGTGATATTGATTTCGGTCGGTTCTGGGGTTACAATCTTCGAGATGCCGAAATGACCTCGGATGTTCAATCATACCAATGTCGTGTTCAAATCGTCGTACATGAAGTTCTACATGCGTAGGTCATCATGTGAATAGCCATCATATGGGTTTAGTTACAGTGAAATTTCCGACGTCCGAAGTCGGTCGATGCATCGAAGTTTCGGATACTCAAATCTCGAGGGGTTTTTTTTTGAAGATTCGCGGATGCTCACATATTTGATAGATCTTATCTGTTGTCCCTTATGACCCCAAGATATACCAATGAGTTCGTTCGACTTTGGATCGATTCCTTGATTTTATGTAAAAGAAATGATACTATTCGGCGACGTGAGAGCCCTTATTACGATTACTGGCATGCTTTGGATCTGGTGTGCATAATG
This sequence comes from Ciborinia camelliae, assembly GCA_025890175.1. Lineage (NCBI taxonomy): Eukaryota > Fungi > Ascomycota > Leotiomycetes > Helotiales > Sclerotiniaceae > Ciborinia > Ciborinia camelliae. The sequence continues at coordinate 3,405,327 of JANPYM010000003.1, forward strand.
TGGATAAAGATGGATCATCAGAGCTGCCTCTTACTGTACCCCGCCTTTTTTATATCCCATGAACGGATTGACCCTGAAAGCTTAACTTCTCCATTGGTGTGGCTGGCTGCCACATTCTATGGAAAATCATCAATCTTATTGCCTTGAAGTTTCGGGCGTCTTCAAATTCAAACCAAAAAAATTACTCGGCATTTCTTCGTCGTGAGCACTAAGGCGCCTGTGTGGACGGGTAAGCCAATAGATTTGCGATACGGAAATCGATGTGTATTACCAGCTTATTTCCCGACGTGTTCATATTCTCGAGATATCATCAAAAAGGGACTAAATAGGCCCGAGTCATTCAGGTAAAGATTTCTTACTAAACTGTCCAGAGTTGGCCTCGTGAAACCGCCTGCCAACCTCCTATGACACCTATCATGTCGACCAACATATCACAACGTTTTGAAGTAGAACCAATGAAGGTGTATATCCCACGTGAGAAGAAAAGCTGAGGATAGGGGAATCTAGGACTTTGTAGGGGACAACGCAGAGCATTCTCATCTCTATTGACAACCGGGAAACGTAAAGTTTCCGAAACCTTCCAATCGTCATTCGACGGGTATATTGGCTGCAGCATGCAGTGCCACATACAAATGATGTACCGACATCATTTGGGACAAACCTCAACAGGCTGCTTTTAAAATCCTTTATTTACATCTGGCGCAGTTAGCCAGCTCAACATGGAACTGTTTTTTTCTGTTGGCATTTCTTTCTGGCTTTCAGATTAATATCTATGAGATTAAAAGCGTAAGTTCAGAGTGTACGTTCGATGCTTTTCGATGGGATAAAGAAACTTAAAATTCGGCGGCGAAGTGCTTTGTAGGGCGTCTTAGGATTTGTTTGTGGGTGTTTGCTTGTGTTTGCTTTCTCCAAGTTTGAAATTCTTTGAAACCCTTTGATGGGTAAAGCGGCAATCATCATATGCACTACCACTCTGTACCTTGCACCAAATGCTTGTCGGCTCTTTCCTTCCATTTCAACCTTCACCAAAACAAAGTCCACGTTGAAACCTAATATATCAGACTTTCTCTACTGGTCTTGAGGCCCAAAAGAGACTACGTAGCTGAGATCTATCAGACTTGCATCTGCGGAGAAGCTGCCTTGTGCGATCACCCGATACATGACATGCACCTTGGCCAGCTGCATTTCTATCCATTGCCATGTTTCCATACACTACTTCCAATAGAATGATCATGAAGACGGATGTGTCTATTTGCAGCCACAATTTTCGCCCCCTACCTTCCACTTATCCAATGCCTTGGATAGTACCGTACACTACATCCTTGGTTGCTCCTTCGTTGCGAGAAATAAGTAATAGGAAGCACCTCCCAAATTAGATGAATGCTTCTTTCACACCATAAAGGTATCTTGTGCCGAGACCTTTCTCTTGCGCGCTTTCTTTCAGTGTCCTTTGAAATACATTCACGTTGATTCCCATACTACATCTATCTGGATTACATCTGGATAATTTCTTGAATGCTTCTGGGAGTCATTTGGAAGCTTAACTAAAATGGTATCGTCTCTCAGGACTCTCGTCATCGCAGCATGTCTGCTGATAACTGAAGCTACACCATTGTGAGAGCCATGCCATGGCCTACCCACAGTATATTTACTAAATTGCATATAGACTTAAGAAAAGGGGATTGAGCTTCGACTATAATGGCAACAAGGTTCGTGGAGTGAATCTAGGAGGATGGTTTGTGCTTGAGCCCTGGATTACCCCATCATTGTTCTATGGATCTTGGGTAGATGAGTGCGTATCACCCAACCATGATGACCGGCCGACATGTGCTAACAACTTACCGATTCCAGGTACACCCTAACTCAAACACTTGGGAAATCGGCTTCGCAAAACCTGTTGAACGCGCATTGGGCAACTTGGATCACACAAAATGACTTCAATGAGATTGCAAGTGTGGGGTTGAATCATGTTCGCATACCCATTGGATATTGGGCTTTGAACCCACTGCCTGGCGATCCTTATGTCCAGGGACAGCTCACATACCTCGACCAAGCTATTGGTTGGGCAAGACAAGCTGGTTTGAAAGTCATCTTGGATGTTCATGGAGGTGAGACACATTTGTAATTGAGTATGGATCTTCGCTAACAGCTGCACAGCTCCAGGAAGTCAGAATGGGTGCGTTGAATATGGCCAGAACCTTGAGTAGTATAAAAAGCTAACTGCATCTGTAGGTTTGATAACTCCGGACGAAAAGGACCCATCACTTGGACCCAAGGAGATACTACTAAGCAAACCTTGGCGGCCATCCAAACACTCGCCTATCGATATGCTCCAGCGACAGATGTTGTCACCGGGATTGAGCTTCTCAATGAGCCAGCCAACTGGGCCCTTAACATGGGAGCCGTGAAGCAATTCTACTATGACGGTTGGGGAAATGTGAGAAACGCCAATCCCGACACCGCGGTTGTCATCCACGATGCATTTCTCTCTCCCCCTTCATGGAACGGCTTCATGAACTATCAATCTGGCGTCAACGATATCATTCTCGACACGCACATCTACCAAATCTTTTCCTTTGCCGAAGTGGCCATGAAACCCTGCCAACACATCCAAGTCGCCTGCAGTCAAGCGGGCAACATCGCCAACACGGATAAATGGACCATCGTCGGGGAGTTCAGCGGGGCGCAAACCGACTGCGCAAAGTGGCTGAACGGCTTCGGGGTGGGTTCGCGATACGACGGTTCGTATCCCGGGAGTCCGGCCTGGTACGGATCGTGCCAGACCAAGGATGTCGGCACCGTCGATGGCCTCCTCGACATCGACAAACTCAACCTGGCGTATTTTATGGAGGCCCAGCTTGATGCGTATGAGGCGCACTCGGGCTGGGTGTTCTGGACTTGGAAGACGGAATCGGCTCCCGAATGGCATTTTCAGAATTTGACGCGGGCGGGCCTGATACCGCAGCCTTTGACGAGTCGCAAGTTTGGAAAACAATGCGCCACGGGTGCTTGCTTGATTCCGGGTAATTGATTGATGATATGATATGATATGATCGTCTATCCGTAGGGTAAGGCACGGCAGGGCAGGGCGTATGATAAATCGCCGAGGTGTTTCTTTTGGGGGAGCGGCAGGGCGAGGCAAGGTGATTCAATGGCAGATGCAGGACAGGGCAGGGTAGGTAGGGTTGGATGATGTTGGTAAGATTACATTTTGGAAGATTTGGAAGATTTGGGAGATGATATGAATTTACGACGCAATAACGATATGATAAAGATACGATACGATAACAATACGATACCCCTTCATTCGCTCAGGGGGTTAGGGTTAGGGTTGGGAGAAACAGAAAGGGAAAGGGAAAGATAAAGATAAAGATGAAGATATATCCTTATGAATCCTGTATTGTTGAAGTTATACATAAGATATAAGATTAAGATTAAGAGATAATGAAGAATTAGAGGATGGATTGGAATGGAATGGATAAGAGATAAGAGATGCGATGTGATCAATCTGATGTGATATGATGTGAGGCCTTGGGAGAGAGGGGTAATTTGTTGGTTAGTGTCACGGATGGGCTAGGCTAGGCTGGGCTTCTCGTATTGATGAATGAATGAATGAGCTGGGCTTCTCGTATTGTATTTTATTGATGAATGCCTTGTCAATCAATCAAGCCATCCATTCATTCATTCAAATGTAATTGCCAATGCAATATATGGGCCCGAGTCGAGTCGAGGTTGTAGCTGGAGGGAATAGCAGATCATAAGAAATAAGAAATAAGAAATACCATTACCATTACCATAATAAAGTCGACTTTTTATTCTTTCTTTCCTCTTTATCTTTCTTTTCATGTCATAGGGTAGGTTATTTGAGGTATTTGTATATATTGGTTATGGGATGGTCGTGAAATGGGATGAGACTAGATGAGACTAGATGATGTTTGATTTGATTTGATTGAATCATGAATTATTATCGATGAAGAAAGATTGAAGATTGACGATTGAAGATTCTATACATACATACATACATACTACCCAACTAACTTTACCTTTACCTGAACTTTCAAACTACCGGGAAAAGTATCCGGAATAGCTATCTATGTATCTACCTAGTAGGTACCGTTACCCCCCATTCTCTATACGGTAGCTACTAGGTAGGTATCAAACTAACCCTTACCTAGAAATCTACTTCTATTTCTGCTTCTGCTTCTGCTTCGATATCATTCATTCATTCATTCATCGCTCGCTCATTGGTTCGTTCTATCGTCTACGATGGATCATGCCATCTTTCGTATCTACAAATTGGACAATACAATATTGAACAATACAACATGGTCAATTGCCGTAACTCTATACCGGTCGGGAATTTCTTTTCTGAGCCTATTTGATATTGTATGTATGGCGGATGCAGGTGGTCTTTTCCGTGCTTTTTGCTTATTGTTGCGGCGCCTAGTCCGTCCCCGGGGGCTTGGATTTTGATGTCACTTGGGATTTGGATTTGACGGTTTGGATTTGACAGTTTGGACCCGCAATGTTTGAACGGGAATCCGGGATGGATGAAATATCTTCCGGGATCATTATCATTATCATTCTCATGAGGTGGATCTGCTCAATCATGTTTGGTTCCGTGGTTTTGTTCAATTGTCCCATTTTCCTATTGTCCAATTGTTCCATAGGTTGATGCTGATTTTCATACTCGGGATCTTGCACTCGTGTCTCCCCACCAATATGCAGCGTTAGTTCTAGAGCTACCTACCTAGGTAGGTTATTGTCAATCTAAGGTAGATAGATAGCACAAGATTCTTTTGTTGAACAAAACTACAGTACTAGGTAACCTTTCACCAAAGGCTACAAAATACAATCCCGTTTCCTTCAATTGTTTTTCTTTGTTTTATTATACTCCAGTGTACTCCCTCTGCAACATCCCAACTCAAATTTCATTCATTTATTCAAACAACTCATGTTAGAACCAATGTCTCCATCCGCAATTGAGGATAATGGCATCACAGCCAAAATATCATCGAAAATCAATGATGCAGTTCCATCCTCCACTTCCACTTCAATCCACACCATACCCCTCATTATCAATAATGAACCCCATCAATCCTCCCAAACCTTTCCCGTCTATTCACCATTCGACAACTCTCACCTCCACAACTGCTCATCAGCATCAGCATCTGACATTGATCTCGCCCTCAATACAGCTCAAGCCGCCTACCCAGCATGGCGCACCTTACCGCCGCCTCAAAAACGAGACATCTTTCTCCGAGCAGCCGAGATATTACTCGAGCGAAAATCCATCCTTGAAGAAACAATGATGAAAGAAACCGGGTCCGAAGCCATTTGGGCCGGTTTCAATATCCATACATCTCGAGAAGGTCTCCTCGATGTTGCGGGTCGGATCAGTTCCATTGCGGGCAGTATCCCCACGATGTCAGAAGAGGGTCGAAGTGCACTTATATACAAAGAACCGTACGGAGTGATCCTCGGCGCTGCACCCTGGAACGCCCCTTACATTCTCGGGTTCCGAAGTGTCACGTATGCGCTCGCGGCGGGAAATTGTGCGATTCTCAAAGCATCCGAATTTTCACCCATGTGCAGTTGGCACATCTGTGATATTTTCCATCAAGCCGGCTTACCCAAAGGCGTATTAAATCTCGTGACAATCTCAAGTGAAGATGCACCGGCGAGAACGGCACAGATGATCGAGAGTCCCATTATCAAGAAGATTAATTTCACGGGCAGCACGAGGGTCGGGAGGATTTATGGGGAATTGGCGGGGAAGAATCTCAAGCCCGTGGTGCTGGAGTTGGGTGGGAAGGCTAGCGTGATTGTGTGGGAAGATGCGGATGTGAAATTGGCGGCTGCGGGGTGTGCAAAGGGCGCTTTCTTGCACTCGGGTCAGATCTGCATGAGTACCGAGAGAGTTTTGGTCCACAAGAACATTGCAGCGGAATTGTATGTTTTCTCTTCCCCCCTTTTCCCTTTTCCCTTTTCCATTTTTCCTCCTCGCTCTCGTCATTCTCGATAGCAGACATACCACGACAGAACTAAACTAACAGCCCACACAGCGAAAAAGCATTCGCAGCCGCCACAGCAGAAATATTCCCCCCTCTCACAACCCTGATCAACCCCCTCGCCGTCTCCAAAACCAGCGCTCTAATCTCCGATTCCCTCTCCAAAGGCGCCAGCATGCTCCTCGGCGCCACCCCACCCACCAACTCCCCACCCACCACCAAGATGGCACACGTGATCCTCCAATCCATCACGCCCAGCATGAGCATCTACCACGCGGAATCCTTCGGGCCCGTCGTCTCGCTGATGGAAATCTCAACCGAGGACGAAGCGATCCGCATCGCCAACGACACGCAGTATGGACTGGCCGCGGGCATCTACACGCGGGATTTGCAGCGCGGGTTGAGGATCGCGAGGGCCTTGGAGAGTGGCGCCGTGCATATTAATGGGGGGAATGGGAGTGTGCATGATGAGGCGGGCTTGCCTCATGGCGGGGTGAAGGATAGTGGGTTTGGACGGTTTGGGTCGTGTGGGTTGGATGAGTGGGTGAGGACGAAGACGGTTACTTTTTTGGATTAGGGGGTGAGGGATAGAGGGGGACGGGATTGTGGAATCAAGGGTTTGTGATTCTGAAGCGATTTCTTTTTTGATTGGTTTGTTTGTTGGTTGGTTGTTTTTTACAATACCTTGGTGTGTTTGCTGATGATATCACACACACACATACACACACGCACATACACATACACATAAGTAGGAAGTTTGCGCCGATATCGATCATATAGCCCTTCCTGCATTAATATACTGTACCATGGATAACATGATGTACAGAAATTACAGCATCTATGTTCTTAGATGAATAATGAAATATACCTAACCGTCCAGGATCAATAGATATTTAGTAACTTGCAAATACCTAATAGTCAAAAGAGCGAGTAAAAGAATTTCAAAAGCGTGATATATCTCCCTTCTTCCCTCCCTACCTACCTACCTACCTCCCTACCTACCTACCTACCTCCCTACCTACCTACCTACCTACCTACCTCCCTACCTACCTACCTACCTCCCTACCTACCTACCTACCTCCCTACCTACCTACCTACCTACCTACCTACCTCTCTACCTCTCTACCTACCATACGGGCTTACCATACAACCTACCATAGTACAAGAACCCAGGTAGATATCTAATCATCTAATCATTCAATCACCTAATCATCCAATCATTGCATATACATGCATATGCGTGCCGCACGTATGTATGTATATGTATGTATGTATGTATGTATGTAAATGCTAGACAATAGACAGACAGACAGACACCCTGGTATACCCTCCCCTACCCTACCCTCCCCCATCCTACCCTACCCTACCCTATGAACCAAACGCCATGCCATGCCATCATCTCATTTAATCTAATCTACTATGCTATTCCATGCTGTTCCATGCTATTCCAATCTATTGCATGCTTTCCATTACATTTCATGGCTTTCCATTACATTTCATGGCATTCCAATCCATTTCATGCCATGCCATGCCATATGATATAATGCAGAATATCTATCCAACCCCCACCCCACCCAACTCAAGCCAACCCCAACTCTGAATTTGCATTCCAGGCCTGATTCTTGCATTATCGCTATGAGAAATCAATGATTATCTGCGCCTAGCTAGCTTCTTCTCTTCTTCTCCAATGATAGCTCCGCAATCACATCACTGTGAAAGATTCTCTTCACCGGGCGCCAAAACCTTGACACTTCTTCTTCTCTCCACCATATGTCCCGTACCACCACCGGCACCACTTCCTCCACCAAAACCCAAAGCGACCCTCACCCCCTCCACAGCCCTACTTTGTCCTACCTCCCTAACATCCCTCCGGACGCTCTTCCCCCTATCCCAGCGACCTAAACCGCCCAATCCCGCAGGACCATGACCAGTGCGTTCCTTAACTTCTCTCTCCAACTCCCTTGCCCTTCTTTCCTTCCCCTCCTCCACCAATTCCTCCCTCCACCTTCCCTCCAAACAGGGATGCATACAGCCATCTAGAGGACACATGCCGCCACTATACTTCTCACCCTCTTTCCATTCATCTCCCGCATGCGCGTGCCACTCGCTCATACAAACCGTATGCCCCCCATGTCCACACCCGCCACAATACCACCACGTCTGTACTCCCTCCATCCCAGGTACGTCATCCCTGTGCTGACAAATCGGACAAGCCATGATTGGCTTTCGACAACGCGGACAAGACCATTCGGACCCAGGGACTAACGGATCATTTTCAAGAGGCTTTTCACACTCTGTGCAGTAAAAGCCGACACTGACTCGTTCTTGTGTAGATGCATAGATGGAAGGATAGAGCGGGACGCAAAGATTCCGGAGAAGGGTCGCTTCGTAGAAAAGTTGCATACTCATGAGCCGATGATTGTATTGGCGCAGGATGGCTTCGGCGTGAATTGGATCGATGGTATCAGGAGGGAGAAGGCGTCGGAGTAGGAGGACAATTGCAGCTGCATTTAAAGCGCCAGTTTGAGTTTCAAACTCGATGGTTCGTTGAACGAGGGTGATGGGGTTTAGTGGGGGGATAACGAATTCGGTATCATTGTCGTTGGGCCAAGGGAGAAAATCTGTTTCAATAAGATTTGGATCAGAGGAATGATTTTCAGGGGCAGGTTCAATTATTATTGACGTTGGTGGAGGTTTGCGGAGAGTTTGTGGTGGCGAAGAAATTCTTGGAGCTGGAACTATTATCTTGGGTAGTTCTTCAGGGATTTTCTCCATGGATTCTTCTGATGGGCGAGAGTTGAGACTAGCTGAGGCTTTAGCATGCAAGGCGGTATTGCCTTCCCAACTAGAGACTCTTTCTCGTAAAGATTCATCTCTCCTCACACTATGAGCATCGCTATCCGAACCACCACCACCCAGATACTTAGATTGTGAATCATTTGATGTTGAAAACATTTGAAAACTCTCCCCAGAATCATGACGAGTGAGTCCCATTCGTTGGGCGTAACTGTTTTGTTCCGAGTAGTCTAAACGAAGAGGATGTTTTTTAGGCGGGACAAAGTCGACGGCTGGCTTGAAAGCATCCATACCATAGAAGTCATACCCTTCTATACTTGATGTCGTCTGCTCGGAGGTGAGACTTGTAGATACTGGCACTGGTATTGGCTCACGAATTGTTGAGGACACGGAGGGTGGAAGTGCCAAAGTGTCATTCTCTACCATTGGTGTATTAATGGCCTCTGCCATTTCTGTGATAGAATTCATAACAGGGCGTACAAGTGGCGTCGTCATGTTAGAAGTGCTTTCAATTTCATCTGCAATAATTGACCTCACGGCCGGATGGATGGCAACTTCATTTGGGGCGATAGGTTGTTGAATCTTCCGGGGAGTTCTTTCATTTGACTCATCATGTTCTTCATCAAGTTTTACGGAGCTGCTAATACGTTTTGGCGTCCCCTCCTTTCGTGGGGGATTTTGTAGTCTATCTTGGCGATGTAATTCTGCACGTCTAACTAACAAAAGATCCATCGTGAATCCGAGAAGTCTCCAAGTCTGAGCCAGCCGGTAATATCTGAGGTTCTCAGCACCCTTAGCAAAGTGCTCCATAGTCGCTGCAATGGTGACGTTCAATGGGATATTGTTAGCTTTCTCGCTCGCGTTCTTCGTTAAGTATTCCAAATAGCAATTACTCATGTATTGGTAGTTTGTACGCGTTGGCGTTGAAGGGGCATGACCAATAGCCATGATTTGTCGAGGCTTGTATAAACCGGTAATTTGTACAGCGTCTTCTAGGCTCATCACTCTACTATCAGCCATTCCTGTCGGATTGGGTGGAGTAGTGCTCAGATTGTGTGTTAATCTTCCACTGTGCCGCCTTCGGTGGTTTTTTCGCCTTCTTGGGCCTAGAAAACTGCCAACAACATCCTCCTCCGAGTCACTACGGCTAATGGCAAAGGACGGGGCATTTATATGCTGCGGGAGGTTCGAAGACAACTCTGGAGAGTTGATAGAAGGTCGAATTCGTTTAGGCGCTTGTCGTTCCTCAAGTAGCATCAATACATCACCTGTAGGGGAAAAAGAAAATGTTGATAAACTCCTACGATCGATAACCTTTGGTGAAAATGCTACATCTGTCTGTACAAAGTGTCCTTCCTTATCGACGGTCCACAAAAGATCTCGAGTGCTCCAAAGAATGCCTGTGGGTGCGCTGTTTGATACTTCAATCTCTTTGAATGGCATGGCCGATCTAGCAACATCCCAAAGATGCACCGTTGAGAATTGGGCTCTATTGGCGCTGGTATCATCATAAGAAACGGCCACTTGAGCAATTCTTTTGCCCTGACCCGTGGCTGTCCAACAAGCAGGTCGCCAGCAGACGTTCGAAATGGGCGCGGGAGTGGTAAAGGAATATCGGGCCCTTTGGCCTCTCTCCGGCTTCGACATATCCCACACATGGCATTGCTGGTCTTTGCCTCCACTTACAATATGATCCCCATCCGGATGCCATGAAATCGAGAAGACGGCACTGTTATGAGCGGTAATCTTCATCATGGGAGCATGCGTCTTCCTGAAGTCCCACTTTTGTAAGATTCCAGCATCCGTGGAGCACGCGAACTCCATACCATCGGTTGGCGACCATTTGACATCCCTAACAGCATCTGCGTTACATTTGTAGGTAGCCACACTTCGACGAGCGTCACGTAAATCGAAACACTTAATAGATCCATCTTGACTGGCTGATAATAACCAATTCCCTTTGAATGGATTAATCGCAAGCTTATGAACCTGCCGAGCGTGTTCTTGAATCCGGGCAACCTCGAATCCTTCTCCTCCTGCGCGATTGAGATCATAGACCGTTATTCTTCCATTTCCACCGGCTGTTACTATTGTGGAGCTGTATTGATTATGAGACCATCGAACGGCTCTGATGTTAAGCTGTTCTGTAGTAGCTGCCGCCCCCTCGTGCCCTGCTGAATATGAAGAGATCGAGGCGCGAAGATCAATGTCTTCTGAGATTGTCGACCCTTCTGTTTTAACAATCTTAAAGACTTTGGGACCAGCTACGACAGCACGCGAGCCATCGGGTGAGCGACCAAGACATGTAAGTGGCGCGCCTGCTGAATAGACAGTGCCTTGTGAAGCAGTCGGTCGGAGTTGAGGTGAGTCAATGTTATTGGTGTCGGAAACCTCGATAGTAGTGGCAGGTTGACCAAGCAACTTCCTCATTATCTTTCCTTTATTCATATTTGCAAATTATTTGCGCCCTCAAGGAGGCATCCTAAATTCGATACCGAGCAGCATAAGGTTTGTGTAGGTAAAATGACGATATTTTGGCATTATCTAAATTCGGTATAGAGCTTTGAAGGTTAAGGTTAGGCTTTGAAAGGTGCTGAAATTGCCCACCTAAAAGTTACACCGCCCGAGAAGGGAGTGTACCGGTGGGATACAGGGGGGCTACCGGTGGGCTACCGGTGGCTAGGACTCTGACTACAATTTATATTCTGGAAACACAAAAAGGAACACAACACCAAACAATGCATCATCTTGAGCACCTTTCCGTTTGCCAAATATTTCATATATGCCAGTTGGTATCTTCATATCTATTTATAACCTCTATTTCTGAACACGACAGAAATTGTACCACAAAGTTACTCCAGTTACTTCAGTTGCTTTCTGTACTCTGTCTGGTTCAATTATTTGTCATATTCTTTTCATTGAATTGGCAACCGCCATATCAACATTATGTGTATCATGAGCACTTCCAAAGCACTTCCACAACACTTCCGAGCAAAGGCTCTCATCAGAGTATAATTAATGTTTTTTCCTTCTAATAGCTGAAGAACAAATCCAACTGCTGAGATGAGATTGTTAAGACGAGGGCCGAGTTGGTTTCTTTCCAGCTCATCATCCAAGTCATAGTTGACTATACTATATCTCAAAGCCATTGGCTGATTTTCTCTAAAGAATTTGAAGGATTGAGGATGATATGACGATTATAATTAAGTAGTTGCTGAGTGGTTTGAGTGGTTGCTACAATTCTCCAAGTGTGATGTATTGAATGATTGGAATGAATAACAGGTAAATATGTCAAACATAGTCCTTTGCAATAACAACAAGAACCAGATAATGGTTATCATCAAGGCTGGAATCCTGTTGTATCACCCGAAAGATAATGCAAGCATGCCCCAACTCCTTCAGAATATTTTATAATTCTCCATCCTAACTTTGATCACAATCAATGATGGTTACTAGGTATGATGAATTGGTTCATTATAATTCCAATTATCAGCAAGCATTCCACTCCATCCCGTCTATATTTATGTTTTCATACAAAAGTTGTCCACAAAATACAGATTAGGAGATAGCTGAATGTGATAGGTGAATGTGGCTGGCTAGGCCTGCTGCTAAGGTACCTAGTTTGGGCAAGGCACCAGAAGAAAAGACGTAGAAAGAAGAATAGCCCAGCTTTTGGTGCTCCAATAAACAAACTGGAAGTAGTAGAAATCATTGACGGTCAGACAAGAAAAGGACACCACACAAAGAACAATGGTGGGCAGAGTCTGGGAGAGAAATTAGTCCAGAGGAAGAAGATATGGAGATGATGAGCTTGGCAGGCAAAGCATTGAGATTGAGTAAACAAGATGCGGAACTCTTCAAGGAAAAAGAATGGTTTGAGAAAAAAGCCTATACGGCCAAACACTACCAAAAGGAAGCTGCCGAAATACTAAGAGAGGAGCACAAAGATGTAAAGAGACCGGAAGCCAATGTGAGGAGAGACGAGTCTGTATTGAGAAGGCAATATACAGCTTTTTGGGCTGAAAAAGAAGAAAAGCATTGATTCGATAAGAGAAGAGGAGCCTTCGACTTGCAAGGCAAATATTGAGGGAGTATAGCGAAGGGTGAGGAAAGCAATCGATAGGGCGGTAGATTATATAGGCGGATACCACGAAGAAGACGAGATATTGATGACAAAACAATTATACATTCGACAGATATTGTTCATATATACCGGATTCTCTACTATTGATTTATATAGTAAGTTGAAATAATTCTACCTGCTACTAAGGAATATAGATCGCTAATGAACATCTAGTTATCATCTTGACAGTATGCATAACAAATAATGTGATACTCCGAGCCTTCATCACCATCGATGTAATTATCCCCGCATCAACAAATTCATCATTCCCAATTTCCACGCTGGCTATTTTGGTACGTACATACAATCTACATCCCCATCCACACCCACCTCATCCCCCAATAACCAAATCCCCACCCATCAATCTCCGCTATAATCCCCGCACAATCAAAGAAAAGATATCTGCACGCCCAACTTCCTCTACGGCCGATCCGCCAGCAGCGCGGCCGTCATCGTTCAATTCGTCGAAAGGAAGGATCGCCACCATCATCAAACTCTCCATCGTCATTCGACAACAATTACTCCCCCCCTCCAATCCTAATCCTAATCCTCATTCCCTTTGTTACTTTCACCATCGATGGTGTGTTCTGTGGATAATCGGGGGGTTTCCTGGGTATTTTCATAACTTCTAGGTTGTTTCTTGCAGTGGAGTGCAGCGCGGTGATGTGATGAGGGTAGTTAATAGGATTGGATTGGATAGATTCAGTATAGTGAGATGGAAGTGCGATGCAGTTTGCGACAAGGAGGAGTAGGAGTATATTATGCAAACTAGTATGAGTCAAGGGGTGTCGTTGCAGATTTATCGGTATGTATGTATTTGATTGTATTGGGTTGTTTGTCGTTTGTCGTTTGTCATTTGAGGCTTTGCTGGGACACATATATTGATAATATATTGATAATAGGGGAAGAGGCAAGGCGCGTGAGGGGTTTAAGATATATACCTCAGTAGTTTCAGGTGCCGGAGTTTAAAGTGTGATGAAGGGGGGATTAGGGAGCGGTTAGTTTAGTTGTTTTGTGTTTGGTTTGGGGTAGAAGAGGGAGGGGAGGTGGTGAGATTATCTATCTACTTACGTATATTATAAGGAGATGGATGTTTTTTAGATTAAATGTTAGTGGAGATAACGCTATCTATATTTTCGAGAGAGAGAGAGAGGTTCAATATACGTACGCGATCAAAGTGAAGTTGAGTTGAGTTGAGTTGAGTTGATCTGATCTGGTTTGGTTTGATATCATATCCTATCTCATATCCTATCCTATCTCGTACTTGTTTTTCTAAGTCTTATATTTATTTATTTATTCATACAAAGTTCGTCTTGTTCCTATTCCTATTCTTGTTCCTGTTTTTGTATATATTGTGGAATGGATGGAGTTTTAACTTATAACTTATACCTTATACCCTTATAACCTTATACCCTTATAATCTTTGAACCTTGTGACCTTATATCACCTCCCTTTACCCCTAGGGATCTATTTATCTATCTACCTTTTGCAACCCGTGTGTATATGTGTGTGTGTGTGCATTCAGAATATCATTTATATATCCATATCATATCTTACCTATCTATATCATCCAATCCAATCTATCCATTTATTTATCTATTCATCCATCTATATAAAATACCCACCGAGTATTAAAACCTACCAAACCTACCAAACCTACCAAACCTAGGTAGGTAAAGCCAGCTAAGCCCATCCAGATAGATAGGATTCCGCCTTGTTGTTTAAGATTTAATACCTGAATCTAGATATTTAATAAGAGATAGGTAGGTACTAGGTAAGTAGGTAGGGTAAGGTAGGTAGGGGGGATATATTTAGAATGAAGGTGAATGGAAGTGAATAAAAGTAGATGTGCAACAAAAAGATGGGTTGGTTTGTTATTGGTGAAGGGAGGTAGGGAGGTATGTTTGATTGAATTGGGTTGGGTTGGGTTGGGGAGATTGGGAGGTGAGGGGAGGAGAGGAGGTGAGGAGAGGAGGTGAGGAGGTGAATTGATGTTGAGATGGGTGGGTAGGGTAAGGTAGGTAGGTAGGTAGGTACTAGGTATGTGATTAGGGATATGGTGATGGATAAGGAAGATGGATGATGGATGATTATTGGTGAAGGAGTAATTGATAGGGAGGTAGGTGAATGATATGAGATATGCAACCAAAGGATATAGTGATGAATGGAGGAAGGAGTAATTGGTAGATAGGGAGGTAGGGAGGTAGGGAGGTAGGTGAATGATGATATAAGATGTGTAATCCATGTAATGGGCGAGAAGAGGCAGATAGGTATCTAATATATATTCTGTATAGGAGTGAGGATGGAAGATAGATGGATATTGAAAGGTAAAGAGATTGAAAGGTATAGATACTTATCTATCTAACTTTTATTGAATCAAGGTTAGATGGTAGATAGATAATATATAGATATCAAAGTAATGGATACTGTAAAGGAGAATAATATAGGTAAGTACAAAGTAAAGAATCATGTAACCCAAGTCTTACATAACATGACTAAGCATATTTCCAACTATCTGAATTTACCTAGATACCTAATCGTGGGTTGCCCCACTGTAGCTTTATTTGAGCCAGCTCACGCTTCAATAGGCGAACATGAACTCGCGCGCGAACGTGAATTCGCGTTTCATTGTAAAAAAATGAGGTTATTCCCAAATTTTGAAAGCTATAATAGAAATTTTGAAATTTTGATTTCAAAAAATGAAATTTCAAACTTTAATCTATTATATTATAAATTTTCAAATTTTCAAATTAAAGATTGATAATACTATACAATTTTGAAAATTTTGATAACAATTTTGATAATAATTTTGATAGCAATTTTGATAGCAATTTGGAACGCGAATTCACGTTCGCGCGCAAGTTCATGTTCGCCTATTGAAGTGTGAGCTGGCTCAAATAAAGCTACAGTGGGGCGACCCACGATTATATAGTAAATATAAATATAAGTATAAATGCAATACTGCGATACATAAACCATAATCCATCCAACATCCAATATTGAACTTCATTACTGTAATATCAAAAACCCACCTTTTCAGAGTTCATTGATACCTACCAATTAATCCACCATCCATCTCCCATCTCCCATACTTTATCAATCCAGATATCAGCACACCTCTAAGAATCAAGAGTCAAGAGTCAAAAATCAACATTGAAATCTCGATGTCCACCCACCTAACCAGCACACCAAACCCCACCAAAATCGAACCATCGAACCACCAACCAACCACCAACCATCCACAACCCAACACCTTCCTTACCTTCCTTACCATCACCAAACAAACATACCAGCCATGACATCAAATCT
Source organism: Ciborinia camelliae (assembly GCA_025890175.1). Taxonomy (NCBI): domain Eukaryota; kingdom Fungi; phylum Ascomycota; class Leotiomycetes; order Helotiales; family Sclerotiniaceae; genus Ciborinia; species Ciborinia camelliae. The sequence goes on from JANPYM010000003.1 coordinate 3,421,566, forward strand.
CGATCCAAAATATAAAAGAGAATCCCTTTCATCGACGATGTTAGATATGCAACAAAATCAAATCAAATGAAATCAAATCATGCAAATCATTCATTCCATTCCCGAACCCAGCCTCTCATATCCAGACTGGCATCCACAAATCCCATTATGCACGTGTGATGAATTAAATAAATCTGATTAACCATCAATTGAATTCCCTCCTGATCAAATTAAACTCTCAATATCTCACCAATGTCACACGTGTCACGTCAGTCAGTGTATGAGGTCTTGAATAGCTTTATATATCAATCAATCAATCAATCAGATAAAAGAAATACTAAAGTATGTCGAAGAGGGACTCTCATCGAGAGATCACCACCCCCGTCTCGATATCAGAAGGGATAATCACGTGCCCAGCCACCCGGCAGGGGCCTACTACCTAGGTATCTACCTAGACATCATTCATGCACCACATCCATCCATCCAATAGGCGCAGACCCAAACATCCAAGGATAAAGATAAAGATAAAAATAAAAAAAATATGTTTTTTTTATCTCGATCTTCGATCTTCGCTTCATATTAATCCCTGGCATTCATTAGAAAGGGATCTGGAAAATGAGTGTAGGATCGAGATTCGAGATCCTCAGATGGATGGAATATGATGGGTTCGAGGATTTCATCTCTCCTATCCCACACAACACAACCTTGAGAATCCATCCATGCATTGAAATTCATGGAGATGATTGGTTCCTAAGCTCCCAATATTCGAAGCTGGCTAGGGATTTACTCTGTAGAAGAAATTGGGAATTCGTACCTACCTAGACTAGGAGACTACCTAGTCATAGGGAAGGAGACTAACAGACTAACCCCGACCAGCCCCGAAGGTTTAAGGGATCGAGATTGCTCATTTGTAGATGTGCAACAAAATGATGTTTTTTGGTTTGTGAGGGTTGTTATTTGTTGGGTGGGAGGTGGGTGGAGGTGGAGGTCCGAGGAAGATGGGGGGGAGATGGGTTGGGTTAGGTAGAATGATCCTGGGGTTGATCACCTGGGGAAGAGCTGGAGGGGACCTATCTAGGTAGGTACTGGATTAATACTGGATGGTTTTTTATGGGTTCTTGGGTAGGTAGGTAGGTATTTATGGGGGAGGGGGATTGGGAGTTGGAAATTGGGTTGATCTTTACGTACCTAGGTAGGTAAACGTAGGTAGATAAGGCTGAGATATAAGGCGTATATATACATAATATCCACATATTCTCCTAGATAGCCTCTAAATATCTACTATTATTATCTATACTATAATCACATTAATATTTCAATATAGATATAAATGAATGCTCTAACCCATTTATCTAGTATCTATCCACAAGTTAGATACCTAGCTTAACATATCAATATCAATATCAAAGATTAGTCATCCCCAACCCAACTCTATATCCCGTAGAACTTAAGTTAGCTTCCAATTACCTAGTTACGATAATTCAACGATGTATGAGGTATAGTATGCAGTAGTCATACATTTTTAATAATATTTATAGGATAAATATATTATTGTTATTGTTATTGAAGAAGGGAGAGGGAGAGAAGCTTAAGGGAGAGGAGCGGAGTGGAGCCAGAGGTTTATTTATTATTTTTGGGTTTTGGGTTTTGGGTTTTGGGTTTTTGGGTTTGGGGTTGGATTATATTGAAGAATAATGAAATGAATCTTGTGAACTTTTATTTAGATTAATAGGTACCTATCTACCTACTGGTTCTACTCATCGCGCTTTAACAATCAAATTTACCTTGACCATTTCTATTTCCATCTAAAATCCCAAAATAGATTTTCAACCCTCTATATACCCGTCAATATTTATTCAACCCTCAATAGATATACTATACACCTTCAATTCAATAATCTCCCACAAAAAAAAACCAAAAAAACCATTCCAATACAAATACATATAATAACATCCCTTAGATCCCTATCCCTCATCCTCATATGTAGTAACCGACAAACAAACAAACAAACAAACAAACAAGTGAACAGCTATATATCTACGTACCATAACATCACAATCACTTCCAGAACGCAAGTTTGCGCTTGAGATAAGTGATATAATAAAACATAATAAAACATAACATAACAAAAGCACATTATAGAAAGCATTTCATCTCACTATATCTACTGATATAATTCAATAATATATTTCGATACCTACCTACCTAGATACCTAAGGTAGGGTCCCTATAACGGAAGTAAAGTAGCCCGCCCGTCTAGTTTAATCAAAGTCTCGGTAGGTAGGTAATGATCAAAAGTGATGTTGATGAAGATGAATAGTATAGAGGGAATTTTGGGAAGCAAAACCCATTCCATCTCATCTCATCTATTGATATAGATATATATATATATATATATAGGTACCTACCTATACATACAGCCCATTCAAGCATAAGGTCTGTGCTCTAGATATGCAACAAACCCAAACCAAACCAAAGCATAAGGCAATCATTTGTGTAGCAAGTGATCCGAGCTTGAGATATGCAAGCATCAATGAACGATCTCTGGTTTTACTCGGGTATCAATTAAAGCGAAGTGCAAGTGCAAGTGCAAGTGCCCGAAGAGGAAGGTTGATAGGATCAATAAATCTCTCGATACGATAGGATACGATAGGATACGATAGGATACGATATGATATGACACTCAACCGAGCCTCATGCTAATGGTTATTGTGATGGATACGGTTTGATAACTGAGTGAAATGGGGTGGAGAAGGTTTATGTAGTCAACTACTAGATACCTACCATAGATGTGGAATACCCTCGGTAATGAAGATAGGTAAATTACGAGAAAAGGACCAATCGATCTTCATATAGCCTTAGGAGATTCCCAGTGTGTGCTATAATTTCTTTCCAGGCAAGGAGATTTTGTGGATGGCAAGAGACGCACAAAACAGACCTATGAGTAAAGAAAAAGGCTTCCGATTACTGATATGTAACAACTCAATTGTGAAAAGAAAAGCCGAAATAAATATCGCAATGGGAAACATAGTAAAAGAAGTGTGGTGTTGAGGTACATGTGCAATGAAACTTCAAATGGAGAGACTTTTCGTCTAGTAAGCGAGGGTGATCAAGGCCTTTAATCAATCAAGGGGGAAATAATGTGTGCCAAAATTAATGATACGAGGCAAGCTTTTGTAAAGGGGAATGCAAAGCGTATTCAGATGGGGGCAGATGTACATACTTATATATCTACGCATCTTTGTACGCTCATGATCAGACCCCTTAGAATTTCCTTTTCTTCTTAACCGGCGCCTTACTTTTTGCCTCCAATTCCTTCTTCAACATCACTCTCATCTTATCAGCCCGTTCTTGGGAAGTTTCCTTTGGTGGTGGGGTTTTTTCTTTCGCTTTTTCGTCCTCCTCTATCGTCTGCCATCTCCCTCTCCCTCTAATCTCTTCGTCAGAAATATCTTCTCTCTGGCTAGCACTCCCAGCGGCAGCCTTCTTTCCACCAATCGTACCAAGCTTCTTCTTTGGTGACGCCGAACTCGGAGGCTCGATTTCAGGTGTTGATGTAGTTTCTTTTTTCTTTCCACCAATTTTGCCTAGCATGCCTCTTTTTGGTCGCGGATTTATAGCTTCGCGTTCAAGCTCTGGTTCTAGCTCCGGCTCTGGAGAAAGAGAAGGAGCTTTCTTTCCGCCTATTTTCCCAATCTTGCCTTTCTTTTTAACTGGTGGAGATTGAGGAGTCTGCTGTCGTTTTGAAGGTGGAGAGGATGGTGAATCGTCGTCCGTGGTATCATTATTATCATCATTATCATTGTCATCATTATCAATCGTTTTGCTGGAATGTGAGTTCGTTGGTAAAGGTTCATCATCTTCGGTAGTATCATCTGCGTTTTGACTTGGAGCAGTTGGTGTTGGAGCTTTCCGTTTTGTGCCCGATTTGTTGGCTGGAGTCCGTGCTTTGAGTGGTGGACGAGGGCTTAGTGTTGGTGTTCGATTAAAACTTGGCGTGTGGGCTTTGGAGATGGGGAGACTATTTGGGATTCTCGAACGTTGAGACGGAGCATCGAGATCATCATCATCATCATCTGTAGAATCGTCCATTGAAACATCCGGCTTAGGCTTAGATTTTGAGAGATGAGGTGGTGTTGATTGTATCTGAAAATCGTCTTCGGGTCTTATAGATTCTTGTTCGAGATTCCTTCTTGGTAAATCCGTTGGACTTGCGGTCATCATCTTCTTTGATATACCTACAGTCTTGCCTTGCATATGGTCCCACCAATTGAATACTCGATCCTCTTTATCAAAACCTTTTGGGAGATTCGAATCTATATCGTCGCCACCAAACACATTGTTCAACAACTCCCAGGTATCTCCCATCTTATTCGATCCCAACTCCCTCCTCCAGGCTCCCACATCGAAAATCTTCAATCCTTTAATCTTCTCACTTGCTTTTTTCCTATCAACCTTTCTCCCCGGTCTTCCCGCAGCTTGATGAAAAATTGTGCCCAGGTCGGTCCCTTGACTTTCCAATGTATCAACAAGTTTCTGAATAACCTCATCTTTTTCTTTGAGTAATTCCACTAGCTCCTCAACCCCTCTTCTCTTTTCTTGTAGCGCGACCAAACTAGGAAAAATCAACGTCTCAACAGTTTTTTTCGGCAATTCGGGCCTCAATAGATACCGCCATTCTAAGTCTTTCAAACCACCCGGCAGTGGAATCTTAACGTGGAGAAGTAAATGTGGTAAAGGGTCACTGCGAGTACCCGCGCCAACCTGCAACGATAGACTTGTATCTTTCCCTCCTGTAACCCCTAGTTTTATCTTATCAAGGAATATCGATAACTGGTCTTCGTCCTCACTCGGATCGATACTTGTGTTCTCTTCTGTGCTTCTTTCGATTATCGCATCGCGATCTACCCTTTCTGCCCATATATTCGTTAAATCCGTTAGTCTAAGTAGGTATGAATCCTTATTGAATTCGGATGAGATGAGGAAGGGAGGTAGTTGTGCGCCAGCAGAGCTGGAAAGTTGGAGAGGTTTCCAGACCATTGTTGCGATGTTATACTACAATAGATAGGTAGGTCTGGTATGCTTAGGTAGGTAGGCTATTGTGGAGCTGCTAATAAACTGCCGGATGATGTGACAAGATAGCAGTGAAAAAGGTAGGGTACTATTATTCATACTTTATCTCATGGCAGTTGAGAAATGATGTATGAACGCATATCGCGACCAAGTCCATCAAATATTTGTTAATATTTCAAGTATTTCAATACAGCATTCTTCAAATAACCATCAATATGGATTGTGATGGATGGTGATGTCAGGGTATAGTTGGTAGTGTGAGGATTAGACTTGAATTGAATTTTAGGGACCAGCCGCAGGTCTTTTAAGCTTTAGTAACCTTACGTAACAGGGGTGATTTTCATCAAGTCACATGCACACTAGCTTAGCGTAGAATTAGCTCAGGAAATCATCCGTGAACATTCGTGAACAATTAAAGTTGAGGAGAGGTACCTTCTTAGATTACACCAAGCGCAATCTAATCTCATCAGCTCTTCTCAAGATCTCTTTATTATCCCCCGGCTCTATGCCAACGAATATATCTTCAGAATGTATCTTGACCGACTCCCTTTCTGACTCGTCATGGCCAATAATCATTTCTTTCGGTTTCATGGAAATGAGAAAATCTGCGATCGGGAAATGGCTTGATTTTGGCGTCTCGTATCCTGATATAACAGCGCTGACGATGAGCATAAGTAACAAGATTGCACCATATAATGCCACATAGGTCCATGCGGTCCAGCTGCCCACCTCCGCGCGCTGCGTTGGAATGGCATAGGAGCCCCGCAAGTAGTTTTGGGGCGGCAATCCTTCTTGGATATCATCTGCCGAGTCGCCTGATGTAAGCATGAGAGGATTGCAAAGGTACAAAGGCGTGGCCAGTAGATTGCAAAGGTATTCTCTGGGGGTATTGACACTGAGATTTGGGGTATAGGCCGATTGGTTGAGGTAAATATAGAGGTATTGTGTGAGCTGTGATTGCGGGGTAAGAGACGAACAGTTCCCTCCATCATCTACCTGGTCGAGGGGCGTCAAAATTGCGTCGTATGCTTGGAAGAAGTCTTCGGGCGGAATGTGCTGTACGAGAGTTTTTCCCAGACTTTTTGCCTTGAGAAGAGTCATATCAGTCCGGGATGCAGCAACTGTCTCATTTCGACAAGCCTTGGAACAAGCGAGGAACAAAAGCTACGTAAAGAGGTGAAGAGTATACTGAAAAACAGAACATGCCATGAGAGTTTAGAATTGGGAAATGTGACATCAAAGAACTGATTATGCTCACAAAGGGTTTTGCTGCGGTTGTAAGAGCGATATCGCCTGCTTTAGACATAATATGGAGGATCAAAATGCCATGCTCTGAAGATACCAGTCTAAGAGGCGAATATCGATGAGTCGAGGTAACCGCGCGATAGGTGGTAACTAAAGATATCAGAGCGGGGAAGAGGATGATCTTTGAAGTGGCAAAAAAGTTCCTTATATTCTTAGAAGGACTTTGCATCTTCGATCTCTCAGGGCTTGCCAGTGTCTCCCTTGATGGATCCGTCATTCTTTTTGTCATTTTTAGAGGCAACTAGTAAGTAACGGAGCTCGATATACAATAACAATAAGTTTAATAGACAGTACGGAAAGTTATTGAGACCTTTTTGAAGAAACTTGATAGCGGCTTAGCTCAGTTATAATGCGTTGTAGTTCCCCTTACAAATTGAACAATTGTTTGTCCATTATTTCTACAAACAAATTCCTTGTTTACATTTTCAATAAATGACATACAGGAGAACTAAACACATAAGGAATAGTAGGGGGTTCTAGAAGGCTTTTTGGTATATTCGAAAGATACGGAACAAATGTCTCCCATCTACGCTCCATTTAAATCTATAATGTGTAGCCGAAAAAGCCTCTTCGTATTCATCTATCGTTTTGAGCCTCACAAGTAGAGATTCGGCATTTTTATCATTTTATATGGCAAACTTGAAGACTGCCCTTAATTCATGCGCGTCGGTTTAAAGTCAGTACATTCCTGCGTTTTCCCATCTTCAGTCTCGTCAACATTTAATCATCATCCTGCGACACTTTTTGTTTCTTTTCATAACCCCAATAATTTTTTCAATGAACCTCCTACGAAAAATGAAGCCATGTTGTCTTCGGCATCTACCCAGAACCCATTATCATGTATCAGCACAATCAGTATCGATTGCGCCCCCCCCCCAACCACCTACAAAAGCCGTAACTTCTATATTCCCACCAGCAGGAGCAACTTGCGATACCAGTTCCCAGCAGGTCCTAGCCATCGCAGTAGGAGTTCAATTCACCCTCCTCCTTCCACCAGCATCCAGCTCCAGAGCTACCGTGACCATATCGTGCATGACCGGGACCCAAACGGTAATTGCGGTTCAGTGCTATAATCCTCTATCCTCATCGTCATATCCCGGTCCTTCCACTCGATCTTCGGGGACAGCGGGTCAGAAATCCCCGGGTTTCCTCGAGATTACAGATACTCGATCAGTCCCGGTACCCATATCTACTATATATAGGCGTAGACATCACCGCACCTCCATCAAATATCTATCCCCAATCAACAACTCTCCCTCCATCCCAACCCACGAGTAAACCCACAAAAGCTACGGTGACAGCGGCAGCGACACAATCATCATCATCAACTCGCATCTTTCCCGGTTCTCTGTGGACAGGCTGGGGGACCATATTTATTGTGTTTGGCAATTTCTGCAGCTGTTGCTCTTTAGTAAATAGTTAGTTACATGAGAGAGAAAAAACTACATACCCTACTAGATAGATCGTCAGAGATGAAGAAAGAGAAAAAAGCACGATCTAGATATGAAATTTGTATTTTAATTAATATTAGATGGGGAACTTTCATCCAAATTTGATTATCAAGCTTCTCAGTGCCAGTGCCCCCTAGATTCAAGACGATATTTGATAAGCATCATATCAAATAGATCAGCCGAAAATAACCAGGAGTGAGAATTTCATTTGGAATATGTATTGCCCGGCGCAAGATCCAGTGCTTTAAAGCGTTCGTGTCCGGATGATCCCCTCGACGGTTGCTGTCCCGTGGTTTTTCCCGTACCAACAGGAGTCCTCCTTATTTACTTCATGTGCCTGAACGCAATGGATGGGTTTCGGGGCAAGAGCAAAAAATGGAACGCTCAATTTTTACTACAATCGACAGTTAGAATTTGGTCTCTGGATTAATCAACATGTAAATCCGAATCCATAAATGATAATTATTAAATTTACATCATTTTATTACATTGTAAATGCGTGAATAGATCCACTAAGTTTGAAACACATTTGGGGATATACTAAATTACTAATAATAGTAGTATAGTAGTTTGAGGAGAAAAGGATTTATAGAAAAGGGGAGGGGCGCTTATCCCCCCTTCCCCTTTTTCCCCTGAAGCTGCCATACTGCTGCGTCTAGTATCTATACACAAAATACGTTTTAGGCACTATGGATCCTCTCACAACCTTATATGTTTTAATATTAACATGAGTCCCTTCAACCTTGATCCCAAACTCGTAGGCGAGTAAATCCTTCAGAAGCCAACCGAACAAAAACAGAGCTTGGCTTGTGAAAATTTTGAATATACTGTAGAAATTAGTTCTCAAAAGACATAAAGGAAGGAAGGAAGGAAGGAAGGAAAATTCTCATCATCATGCTTATCCGTGTCATGGGCTATGTCAAAGTATCCCGGAAAAGAAAGATTCTGGGCTCTAACTTTCTGCTTCGATATCATCTAGAAATAGAAGATAAGGTATTGTTATTGTTGTGTATCGAGCTAGTGTATGTAGAACTATTTTATATCAACATAAGGCAAGACAAAGTAAGGCAAAGCAAGGTAAGATTCAAGTTCCATCCAGACCCTCGCGATTAGATATATAGATTAATGTACGAAGTCATCAATCATAAATATACTTTCGAAATTGAACTTCTCCAACTCCGTTTCTGACTACCTGACTACTCTATATTCATTATGGGTATTATGAGATCAGATATAATCTACCACTTGAATATCCTCGCTTGTTGAATATCGTAATGGATGGAAGTGGAAGGAAGATGCAGTGCTACTTAAGTTTTTGATGGAAATCAATAATGATAATGAACCACCGGGTGCAACATCCTTTCCCCAAGCCATCCACCCACGCGAGCGTGACCAGGAAGGGAATCGGATCTCACCTATGGCGAGACTGCTTGTTTTTGTTCTTGTTTTTGTTCTTCCGCACAATGGATATGGGAGAATTTGAATGTGCCACCGTTCCGCATGGGATTCGTTCGTTCCTCTCTATTCGGTTCCTGGCCGTGCCAACTTCTCTATCTTTCCATCTGCATTGCATGTAAGGTACCTAGGTAGCTCCATCTTCACAACTATGCCCATGGCTTTCCTTTCCCATATTCATGATTTGAAGTACATTTCTTCATCTCGCGCCTCCTTGCACGATTTCAAATCATCTTATCTTATCTTCTTGGAATTGGGGAGAAGTTGGGATGTCTATCTATGGATTTATATATATATAGATTTATATATATAGGCATGTAGACAACCCCTTAGTATTTGATCAGGAACAAGAACGTCTCAGGGTCGATTGCGATTATTTTCTTCTACAATCCCAAAAACCTTGAAAGATGCCGAAAAATGTAACCTCCTTGGACCAACATTCATTCTTATAAGTCTTATAAGTCTTACTTACCACCCACGTCCGTTTTACCAACAGCGAACCATTATCCAACGTTGGGGGAAAAAAGGTAGTCCCTCACTCAGATATCAATCCAATACATCCTTCCCTTCCATTCATTATCCCCAACACCAACATATACCTGACCTAATCTGATACCCACAAACATATTTTACATCGCGGTATCATATATCGGATCATTAGAATCTGCACCTAGCACCTAGCATCTTCCTCATTCATTTGCCACATAAAAGAAATAAAATAATCCTTCGACGTATAGTAAATTATATATACAGACGAAGGAAGGAAGGAAAAACATCAGAATCAGATCTACTTTGTGCGGACGAGGAGGATGATATATTTCCCACTCAGCATCATGAACCTGTCCATTCTCCAAGAAACAAGCGAGGAAAACACAATCAATGATTAAATACCTATAAATAACAAAAAGTTATGGATCGAATCTCTGTCTTCTTGGTTCTCATGGAGCTGGCAATAATAATAATAATGATAATGATAATGATAATGATAATATCGTATCGGTCCGTATGTATGTGGTATTACACTGTAGTACAGACTATAAACCAAGAAAAAAACAATGGAGAATTTCATTTTCTACTTGATCATCCAGTCCAGTCCAGTCCAGTCCAGTCCAGTCCAGTCCAGTCCAGTCCAGTCCAGTCCAGTCCAGTCCAATCCAGTCCAATCCAATCCAATCCAGTCCAGTCCAGTCCAATCCAATCCAAATATCATAAATAGGCATAACTTGGAATACTTAATCCAAGTTTCTATCTATCCATCTATCCTATCCTATCTATCCATCTATCCTATCCTATTTATCTATCATCTACCAGGTAATAGATCATTAACTTAAGTCGACTAAAAAAGCATAGAATCGATAAACCCAATTCTAAAAATCAGTCGATTTCTATTCCTATTTATACTATCTAATACTAGGTATTGATACGTTACTCGGTGGAAGTGAGACTATTGATCAACAGTAGGTACCTATCTAGATATATCTAGATATAAAGTAAATAAAATGAGAATAATGCATCCAAGGAAATTCTAATTATTTTGTATACACATCCATCCATATGCCCATCACGCGGCCGATCCCACCATAAGCATGATCACGCGATCCCCATCCCCAATCACGTGCCACAAAACCAAAACAACCCAATCCCATTCCTTCCGAAGTTTTCCCCCAACTCCACAATATAAATCCAAACCCAACATCCACTCCAACAAATCATAACAAACCCTCCCATATCATGTCGCAGTGGTATGGGTGACCCATCCGAGTGCACTCGGATCGCACCTCTCGGTCGTCTAGTTGGTTTATGACGTCAGACTGTAATTGTAATTGGAATTGGAATCTGGATGTCGCGCGTTCGACTCGCGCCTGAGAGACTTTCTTTTTTTGTGTTTTTGTTTGTGGAAATTTTTTTTTTTTGGAAGGGAGGAGCGCTGGGTTTTCTTTTTGGGAGGGGGAGTGGAGAAAAAAAGAAGGTTTAATGTTTGATTGAAAGTTTAGAGGGATTTTGGTTTTGGTTTTGGTTTTGGTGGAGAGAAAGGTGGATACCGGTCGGTACTGGAGGGACTGTGGACCGTGGACTGTGGACAGTGGAGGTCAGTGGATAGTGGCGGGGACTTGGGATTGGAATCGGATATATGTAAAAGGTAGGTAGGTAAGGTAGGTGAATGTTGAACAATGGAATCTGGAGAATTGAGAGATGTACTATATATATATAATTTTGTGGTTCTGGGACGGGATTTATGGGATGGGGTGGGATAGGAGATATATATAGGTAGGTAGTTTTGGTATTATTGTAATTTGGAAGGGAGTTGGAGGAACTTGAGTTTTTGCAGGGAGGGGGGGAGGGAAGGAGGGGTAGGATAGGTAGGTAGGAGGCCGGAGGCGGGGGGGTATATATATTCGTAGGTAGATAGGTACAGTAAGTAGTCCAAAGGTTCCTCTTCTAACAGATGGATGTTGGATGGCGGAGGCAGATAAGAAAATGATGGGGCTGGGTCCTTCCCATTTTTTAAATATCCAAAGAATATTTCCATGCAGGGTTTGAAAGGGGTACGCATATGTATACGCATATGTATATGTATACGCATATCTATATATATACGCATATGTATATGTATACGCATATGTATATGTATACGCATATGTATATGTATACGCATATGTATATGTATACGCATGCATGTATGTATGTATGTATGTATGTATGTATGAAAAGCTCTCTACCCTTTCCTTACTCTCTATCTCACCCCATACCCTACCCCCTATCAGTAACCATCTCACCCCGCCTATCCCCCACCAATCCCCCACTCACCCACTCACGAGTCACTACTGCAACATCTTCACATCCTTTCCCCCCTTCCGAAACGGCCACTTCCACTCCCGAATAAAGAGAGGATCAATCCCATTTTCAAAAGCGTCGCTTCTCGCCTTAATCTGTTGATTCAACAATTTTTCCCTAACCCCCGCGGCCGTATTCCCCAATCTCTCCACTCGATCGATAGCATCCATGGCCAAACTATAACGATCGGTTTGATTTCGGATGGCCAACTCCAGCGGCGTATCGATATTGCCCTTTTCCTTGTAGCCGCGGACGTGAATGTTGGATTGGCCGGGGCGCTTGTAGGTGAGACGGTGGACGAGCCATGGGTAGGAGTGGAAATTGAAGATGATGGGTTTGTTGGACGTGAAGATGGAGATCCATTCGGCGTCGGTGATACCGTGGGGGTGATCACCGTGGTGGATTAATTTGAAGAGATCAACCACGTTGACGAAGCGGATTTTCAAGTCGGGGATGAGTTCGCGAAGGAGTGCGGTGGCGGCGAGAGATTCATGGGTGGGTACGTCTCCGCACGTGGCCATGATAAGATCGGGTTCGAGACCTTGGTCGTTGGAGGCCCAGTCCCAGATTCCAAGTCCTTTTTCGCAGTGTGCGAGTGCATCTTCCATGTTGAGGTATTGGAGGTGGTCTTGTTTGTCGGCGACGATGACGTTGACGTAGTTTGTGCTGCGGAGACAGTGGTCCATGCAAGAGAGAAGACAGTTTCCATCGGGTGGGAGATAGATGCGTACGACTTCAGGACTCTTGTTAGCGACAACGTCGAGGAATCCTGGATCTTGATGAGTGAAACCATTGTGGTCCTAGAATATCTCATAATCAGTAAATGTCTTTGTAGGAGTGTGTTTGGGGAAAATGAGGATTTCAAATTATGTGAGAGGTAAAAATGATACAAAACAAGATTGAGATCAGGGATTGTGACATGAAGAACAATCGTTGCTTACCTGTCTCCAGACAGTGGCTGTCAGGAGGATGTTGAGTGATGACATCTTTACACGCCATTCTACTTCGTTGCACTTCTCGATCCATTTGCAATGTTGATTGACCATAGAATCGATGACGTGAATGAACGGTTCGTAGCTGTTAAGTAATCCATGCCGACCCGATAAGATATATCCCTCCAACCAACCCTCAACAGTATGCTCACTAAGCATTTCCATAACACGACCTTCGGTAGAAAGATTTCCACCATCAGCATCCTCTTCAAAGTTTTCGCCCATCCAAACCTTTTTACCGGCCTTGTAAACTTCACCGAGTTTATTCGACTCAGTCTCATCGGGTCCAAAGAGACGGAAAGTATGCATGTTATTGGCAACTACATCGCGTAGAAGCTTAGCCATGTTAGACATACTGGGAAGATTGCTAACACCGGGTTCGATATTATTGAATGCGTATTTGCGGAAGTCTGGCATATCGAGAGGTTTTCTGAGAATACCACCATTACCTACAGGGTTGGCACTCATGCGAGCATTGCCAACAGGCGCCAATTCCTTTAGCTCAGGTAGTAACTTGCCCACCTTGTCAAAAACCTCTTCAGGTTTGTAACTGCGCATCCAAGACTCCAAAACTTTCAAATTTTCTGGATTACTTGCAACGTTGGGAAGTGGGATTTGATGTGCGCGCCAGAAGCCTTCAAGTAACTTGTCATCGACCTTTCTTGGACCTGTCCAACCTTTAGGACTTCGAAGAACAATCATGGGCCAACGTGGTCGAATTGCTTTGCCGGATTCACGTGCTTCCTTCTGGTATTTGCGGATCTCCATCACACAATGTTCCAAAGTTCCTGCCATGGCTTGATGCATACTCTCCAGATCACTTCCCTCCACAAAGTATGGAGTCCATCCGTAACCGATAAATAGAGCCTCCAATTCCTTATGACTGATTCGAGCAAGGATTGTAGGATTGTTGATCTTGTAACCGTTCAGATGCAAAACTGGTAGGACGGCACCATCTGTAATCGGATTGAGGAATTTAGTTGAATGCCATGACGTGGCCAAAGGTCCTGTTTCTGCCTCGCCATCACCAACCATTGTCAATGTGATTAAGTTGGGATTATCAAAGACAGTACCAAAGGCATGCGAGATGGAATAACCAAGCTCTCCTCCCTCATGAATACTACCCGGTGTTTCTGGAGTAGCATGACTACCAATTCCACCGGGAAAAGAGAACTGCTTGAAGAATTTTCGCATTCCTTCCTCATCCTCTGCCTTGTCAGGGTAAATTTCAGAGTAAGTACCTTCCAAGTAAGCATTGGAAAGTACAGCTGGAGCTCCATGACCTGGGCCAGATACAAATAATGCATCCAAGTCGTACTTCTTGATCAGCCGATTCATATGAAGATATGTGAAAGCCTGACCAGCATCGGAACCCCAATGTCCTAAAAGTCGAGCTTTGAGATGTTCTTTCTTGAGAGGCTCTTTAAGTAGGGCATTTTCTCGAAGATAAAGCATTCCGAGGCATAGATACATACAAGCACGGAAGTAGGCATCGTATTTCTTAACTTCTTCGGCCGAAAGTGGTTTTTTGTTGATTGTGGTGCGAGCAACTCCATATGGAGAAATACTCTCAACTTCAACTTCGGGAGCCATTTTGAATTCTCAAAGATATCGTATCTGATTAAACTCAATTGATTGAATGAGTATTGAGTGGTAAATGTTGTATCGAATAATATGAGTTGCCGTTGTTGTCCACCTCAACAAATTTGGGATTTGAAAAACTATCTTGAGGTGTTGTTGTGAAAGTATTGAAGAAGAAAATTGAAAGGAATTCGGGGAACTGTATGTCCTTTTATTCACTGCAACAATTGTTGTATGCATCAGGAATTGAAAGAGATGTTCATTCCAAGGACCAACCAGTTGTAGAGAGACTACCTTGCGGCAAATACGAGCTGGTAAAAAGTGGCCTGATTACAACTCACCTCACCTGTCACTTGTCACTTCTAGTTTATTACTTGTTTTATTTAAATGTTTTATTTAAATCAAGTATATTCACTCTTCACTCTTCACTCTCGCCCTTCACCCTGTACTATAGATCTCGATCTCATTACTCTAAGCAATAGGATCATAGCATAGAACCACAGCGTATCAATATCAAAAGATCAATAGTTGCATTGCATATGGGATGATATTAAAAAGGGGGGACTGGAGTTTATCTCCATCCACGGTCCTGGCCGCATCCCACACAATCAAGTCTCATTGCTCATTGCTCATTGCCCATTGCTTCAAACGCAAATCACATGCATAAGATATCTCCTGGTAGGTACAGTATGTATCTCCTTACACCTTACCTTACCTTACCTGTAGTAACACACGCCGAAGACCGACCTCCATACATCTTTCATACATCTCTCCATCCATCTCTCTCCGCCAAGGTTTTTCCCATATCAACATCATAAATTACATCCATCCATCCATCCATCCAATAATAAAACCCCAACCTACATTCTAACCTTCCAAGTCGAAAGTCGAAGGATTTTCCCGTTTGCGGATTCGTGCAGTAGTGTAGTGTAATCCAATCCAATAGCGGGGTCCACATCCACATCCACATCCACGTCTACGTCCACGTTCCTGTGCAACGCCACCCGAGAAAGAAAATGAGCTGATAATCGAAATGGATCATGACACCACCACCTCACTTCAAGGAGCAGCCATCCAGAATCCATGATAGCATGATAGCGGTCCAGAATCCAGAAGTGCCTACCTACCAAGAAGCAAGCAAGCACGCACCACCTGCATTAATGAACCGACGAATTTCTTTTAATAAATGTTTCTAAGTATCTAGGTAGGTATGATATAGTAGGTATGGTCTGATGATTTCATTTAAGGCTGAGAAGGAAGCTGAAAAAAACTTGTATATACCTGTAGGTACTAGATACCTACCTTGGTACCTACCTCCAGCTTACCTAGTATTTCCAAGGTTGGGATACCTACGATAGATAGCTGGAGTCCGGCGAGGTTTCCGTTTGCATATCAATCAATACCTATCAATACCTATCAACAAATGCGGGGTAGGTATCATCCGTTACATCACGTTTTATACCTGTAGCGCTTAGTCATCACCATCATCCATCATCATGATCAACCATCCAATTCAGAAATGGTTTACCTACTACCTACCACCTACCACCTACCACCAATCCTTTCGTTTTCCAGACTGCAAAAAAGCCTTTATATTCCCCCTGGATTTGAAGTTTCTTTTTATAAAATTTGTTTCGATATTTTGATATTTTGATGATTCGTGAAGAGGAATATAGATAGAAAGAAAGACTGAAAGACTGATAATATTTGTGAGATATTACCTAGTTATAGGTAGGTATTATGGCGTAGGTATTATGGCGGAGAAAGCGAGCGGCTGTCGATGTAAACATGTAGACATGTAAAATGCAGAAATCAAATTCAGTATTTAGGGAATCCCCATCGAAATCCCCCCTTTAAACCAAAACATAATATCCTTACAGTACAGCAAATTCAGTGCAGTACCTACGTACAGATTTCGATATCCATCCTCCTCTCCTCTCTTCTATCTCCCTCTCAGCCGATAAAAATCAACCCGGGCCCGTTAAGCAATACCCTGTCCAAGATTCCCAGACGTCATCTTTTCTTCCTCTACCAACCCATCCGCATTCCCATCAGCGCTCCCATCCGCATCCCCATCCCTCCCTCCCAACCCCCACCACCGGAACCCAACGCATACACCTCCACGCCCTCCACGCCCTCCACGCGCACCCCACCCCCTCATAAAGCGGAGGCTCCCCACCCTCTCCAAACCCAACCCAACCCCTTCATCTCATAAACCGCAAACCCGACAAACACCACACCCCACCCCACCCCACAACCCAAACAACCCAAACAACACCACACCACACCCCACCCAGCACACCCAAAAAAGCTCACGGCCTATAAATCCGCAATCCACAATGCGCGATCCAGGATCCACTCGCTACATCATCGAAACGCCATCAATCAGCCAATCCAATCCCCGCCGACTCGGCGTCATTTTCGAAATTTCGATGGATGGATCAAGAAGGCATGCTCTTCGCGCTTACAGACAGCGATGATTGATCCCACCGACTCGTCCCCAGCCGCGGGCTCAGAAAAATATGTCAGGCAATGCGGGTCATCCCATTCAGGTGGGTGAGTGTGAATATCTGGAAACCCGAACGGGGAAGCGCTACGATACTGTATACCTATGTAAACTTAAGCAAGACAAAGGGGATTGGATGAGCTGGCAAGAATCAAGACTCATGTTCTACAAATGCCATAGACGATGCGCGTGACGTATAAAAAATGGACGTTAGCATTTTATCCAGGATCGATCGAAGTTTGCAAATCCCATTGCAAATACATGACGTAAAAAAAACTAGCCGTCACCAAATCCCCGAAACCTGAGGATCCAGTGGAGGGCTAGGGACCTCATGCGTATACAAGTCCATCATGAAGTGATTAGAAAAATGCGCATCGAGAAATATTAATTTTCGGTGTCCTTGTCATATCATCTCATCTCATACCCGGAGTGAGTCTCAAAGCTATGGTTTGTTTACCCGTTGAAGACGCGAGCGATTCAACCATTATGAATAATGATGGCAATAATTGCTCTGATATACCTAGTAGGTACCGGAGATGGATATGGGTATTGAAGCTCGCGACATTCTCATCAACGTGAAGTTGCCAAGGAGAAGTGTGAGAGAGGAAAATAGAAATCCTATGTCGTTGCATCAAGATAACCGATAAGATGCAGTATAATATAATAATAATAATAACAATAATATTTATATCCCAGAAGAAGTCCCGAAGAACAGCGGATTTAATTCCGAGTAACGGTTGTGATTGTCAAATCTTTGTACATGACGATGCTTTATCTTCTTCATTGGAGATTTTTTGAACCTCCAATGGGAATCGCGAGTCCTTTGACGCCAATCATTCATATGTCCTGTGACGTCGGCAATGACGGATCGAGAATTGTTCACAGTGCACATGGCATTTTATATATCTGCAGTGGTACACTCGGCACTTGGCAAGATTTCATTTCACATACACCCAGATTGTTTGCCCCACTTAGAACATTATTTCACTCAAGCTTACAAGCGAAAAATCAATTCTTGAAAATTGAAGAGTACTCTATAGAATGTCCTTCTTAATTGGAAAGGCAAAGACAACTCTTTTTCCACTAGCGACGCCATGCGCCAAAACCTTATAAATATAATACATCATCTTCTACCCTACCCAAAATCGTTTAAACCATAGCACCATTAATCATATATCTGCAAATCGTCTTTCAAACTCCTGGTATAATTTGGGACTGATTTCATCACTGCTGTTCCCTTTCACTTCCCACAATACTCCTTTGCGCGCATAGTGTTCAAGCAGAGGTTCACTTGTTTCCTCGAATTTCTTGAGCCGTGTCTTCCAAGTTTCTTCACAATCGTCTGGACGCTTTGTAAGTTTTTCTCCGGTGATGTCATCAAGCCCAGCAACCTTGGGTGCATGGAATGTAGTATTATAAACTCGACCAGATGGTGCATGAACCCAACGGCCCGCAATGCGCTCTAGTATAACAGAGGCTGGGGTTTTGAAGGAGACAACGAGGTTTATGGGAATGAGTGAATCGAGTTGAGTGGCTTGCTCGGCTGTTCGGGGAAAACCATCAAGTATAAAAGAAGCGGATGGATCGTTGGATGTTTGAGGTGGCGAAGAGGCTTCTGCGAGTGACGGTTGTTCAACATATGAATCTTTGTCGAATTCGTAGGAGGAAGCGGATATTGCGCTCGATGCAAGCGTCATCGATGGGGCAGATGAGGGAAATAACCAACCACGGGTTTTCAATTCGTGAAGGATAAGTCGAAGTATCATGGCATCGGGGACGAGCGAGCCAGATTTAATAGTATTTTCCGCTTTTATTCCTGCAGGTCTATGTAAGTCGTAATCCATGAGAATGGGTAAGCGTATATACCGAGAGGGGTCCGGTTCTTGACATTGTCTCTTAATAAATCTCCGGAACTAATAGCAGAAAGCTGTGGGAATCGTTGTAACAGTCGTTCTGCCTGTGTGCCCTTTCCTACTCCAGGAGCCCCAATCAAGATAATTCTCGCGGCTCTCCTAAGGCGCATTGTTTCGCATATACTATCGTAAGTCGTAAGAGATCGCGGATGAAAGTAATTTATGACAAAATCCTTATGCCCGGATGTCCGTAAGTAATTCGCCAAAGATACTTTGGTACCTCTATTTATGCTGGGGGGAATATGCTGTATGATGGCGTATCAACGAATTCGAAAAAAACAACGCTACTAAAAATGACTGGGGAATCTAAAATACGAATGACTCTGATATGATAAGATAAGGGAATAGTAAAAAACGAAAGTGAAGGGCGCGATAATGGAAACAAGTAACAGAGAAACGGAAGACTAAACAGCAGTTACAGTCTCTAGGTACTTGTACTCGTACTCGGATTGTGAATTGTCACAAGCAAAAGTAAAATGGCGAGCGAGAGGGGGGAATGTAACTTGAGCGCGTGTTGGAAGCTTCCCACGTGCAAAATTTCTGGTGTGGTGTAATCATTGATGGTCATAGCGCCCCGGATTTGTTGAGGAATGTGCTGAAGACCGTGCAAGGGCTAAAGGGACCGTCCCGATTGTCCGACAAGGTGATTGATTAGGTAATAGCCTTATATCTGTGCCAGAACTATACCTATCCGGGATGAAATTCCAAATCAATCTAGGACCTCGAGTATAGGCGAGCCACTACACCTAGATATTGATTCTAAGCCCCTTCACCACTTTCCTCAACCGGCTAAACACCAAAAGAAGAGTCCCAGACTCCCAGACTCCTAGACCAAGAAGATTGAATTTTGATAAGATATCCATGCATGGCTGGTTGATTGGCCCCATTCCTATCCTGTTGTGTCACTTAGCTAGCATAGCGTATATATCTACAGGAGTTTAGTTTACTCAGAGATTTGGAAGGCTTTCATTTCAACGAGAGCAGTCCTAACGGAACCTTTTTCGTATACAGCGGTGATTCCACACCCAGTAATTCTTTCGTGGATAGTCAAGGGCTTCAAGAGAATGAAAATGGCATGCGATTAGACCTGCCGTTGTTAATTCTTGACCTGATAGTTCAGATTTAAATGGAGTTCTTTATAGAGAGCTTCGTACCTCACAATGTGTGTTGGGGGATGAATTCCTCTTGATCTTCGTAGAGGCCTGTCATTCTGTCATGGAGGCTATTGAGATGTCCTTTGTACCGAAAGGCCCTAGGTTTTTTTTCTGGACGTTGGCTGGTGTTGGAATATTTGCAAATTGGATGCTGGAGGTAGATCGGTTGTTTGAACTGAGTTGGAACGAAATTGAATGTTTGAGATAGGTTGATAGTCTGGACCAAATTAAATCTCTAAACCAACTTCAGCTACAACGTGAAACAGATCTGGGTATTTATTTGGAAACATTTTATATTCAGGTACCCTGTCCTATAAATTACGTGCCATTCGGCAGATGATTCGAAAGTAAAAAAATATATTACCGCAGCCCGATCTGCATCATTTATTAGTTCTTCATCTTATATGCTGAGGGGGTGTTCTTAATGTAGAATGTAGAGAGGTTGATTATTCATTATGTACGATCTTGAGATTATATAGGCCCACTTAGAATCGTACCTGCCATATTAATTCCTAACACAGTCCCACACCCACAAACAAAACAAACAAGCCCAAAATGAAGCTATTCAAAGTCTTTTCAACTTTCGAACCTCAATATAACTCTTGAAACTATCCCTACGTTTTCATACCCTTCCTGCCATCATATAAATCTAACACCACGTCTCCCAAAACCCGAATTCAAACCCATCCCATATCGTGATCCATCAGAACTACCAACGACAGAACTTACGCTTCTGATCTCTGGCATCAACCCCATGTATTTCGTGAATCATCGCTGAAGCCTGCTCGCCTATATATCGACCGAAGAATCGTTGAATCGTGCGTACCGCTGTATATCTGTATCGAAGAATTGAAAGCTGAGGAATCGAGGATACTGGTTATTGAAATTCGACAGCGACAGCCAAGGCGTCAGCGTATGGAATTTGAATTATATTAGAGCCAGGAACCCCTCTATATCTTATCCCTGTATTGGTTACCATGAGGGGGTGTTCTTAATGTAGGGTGTAGAGAGGTTGATTGTTTATTATGTACGATCTTGAGGCTATATAGATCTCATAATCGCACCTTCCATATTTAATGCTTAACACAGTTCCCCTTCCAGAAAAGCAATCAAAAGCCGTATAATTGAAGCTATTCCGACTTTCATTCCAGCTTTTCCTATACATCCATCCTTTAAACTATCCCCACGTTTTCATACCATCTCTACCTTTATAAACCTAGCACCACATCTCTCAAAACCCGACTTTAAATCTATCCCATATCATAATCCATCGTAAAACTGCCAACTACAGGACTTATACTTTTAAACCCAACATCAACCCTATATATTTTGTAAATTATCGTTAAAGCCTATCTGCCTATATATATATCGATCAAAGAATCGTTGAATCATACGTATCGCTATATATTTGTATCGAAAAATTGAAAACTAAAAAAAGTTCGTTAAAAAGATTCGAATTTGAATATAAAAAAGGGACAAAAAATATATCTTCACTTTTCATTTAAGAAATCAAAAATATTGGTTATTGGAATTCAACAGCAACAATTAAAACATTAGTGTATAAAATTTGAATCATAATTTGATATATTAAAACCAAAAACCTTTTTATATCCTATCCCTATATAGATTACCATAAAAAAGTATTCTTAATATAAAATATAAAAAAGTTAATTATTTATTATATACAATCTTAAGGTTATATAGACCCACCTAGAGCTTTAGTCGTACCTGCCATATTGGTTCCTAACAATGCCCCAGTGTTGCACCCGCTTCTTTTCTAATACTCCATCATCCCCGAAAACCCAATTGTTGATTATTGGGTGCCGGCTCAAACCGAATGATAGGATCGGCAGTGTCCGGAAAAGCTCCTGACGCAATATAATATAAAACGATCAAAACAATCACAATAGCTATCAGTTATGAGAGGCTAAATCACACCATCATTTTAATCCCTTCCCAAAATCCGAAAGACCTCAGGACTTCAATATTTGGAATAAAAGGATTCCCCAAACCAGTTGGATAGTTGCAAATTGATATCAGATGTCCGGCTCCAATTATACATGGTACATGTAAGTTACATCAAACTGAAATTTGAGCAAGAAAATCATATGGCTCAGATTGATTCGAGCCCAAGTTAGCTTTGGGGTTTCGAGTAATACTAGCTGGGCAGTATCGCATCATCAGTCATATATTCTCGGCAGTGGAACTGCAATTGGGCTTGGGCTCGCAGTTAGCCAAGTGTTAGCATCTCTCACAACTTTTCACATTCTCATAAGGGGTGGGATTTAGAGGATTTTCCATGGAGGATTATTTTGCGGTCTTGGGGTGAGCTTTAGCGAAGGGGCTAAATTTGAAAGTGCGGGGTGGTTAGGACTGAAAAGATATATTTTCTATTGAACTTATTGTATTGTTGTATCGAGCTAGTGTATGTAGAACTATTTTATAACAACATTTTCTTATTCTTTTCCAGGGAAGATTTTCTCTCCGTGATGAGATGGGAGACTCAATAGTTGCATTCATGCGGTGAGCTCTTGAATCGATGGATCTTATTAGCTGGATTTTACAATAGCATTGTAATTATATCAATTTACCTTTTCTATATCTCTACTTTCAGTTGCAAAATTCAAACGCTACATACATCAGGATATGGAATTTTGAATTTGATGGCTAGGCAAAAACAATCGGATTTTCCTATTCAAATCAAGTTGTCTATTGATCTCCCCAAATTGGATGGTTTTCTTTTGTGCAAGTAATATTGCTGACGAGAGGTATCCAGCTATACAAGCATTAAAAGAATCGTGGTGATATTTCTAGTAATATTGAATATCCTTGTGTTGTTTTGTCAATAAATCACTTCCCCAGGTCTCATGAAAGCCTTGAAATTGTGCTTAAATCTACGTCTTTGCACCTTGGATTAGATGTTAGCTCGTTTAAGAGCGAGATTTTGAGACTAGCAACTAGGTTGGTCTATGGTTGAATAGTAGTCACGATATCTGTCTTCCTACCCTTAGCTCCCACCACAACTTCTTTCCTTTTCATTGAATAGTATTCTATTTGGTTTGATTAATTACAACCGCAACGATCTTGGTCGAATATAATTGTACAACTCCTAATCAATTATTCTCCTTCTCGAATCTCGAACACTAAGTCGATTTCATCGCCCCCACTATCCCCAGATTCTCTTGACGACGCAACTACTACAGCCAAAGGAGCCCAGAAGCTAAGAATTCCGGAGGTAATCAAAAAGGAAAATAAGAATGACCATCAACAGTTTGGAATTTCGATGTATGAGCCAATGATGTCCGTTCCACTGCACTGTTTTGTTGTCAAACGAATGCTTCAGTACAGTGACTTTCACTATTCTCAACACCCACAGTTCTTTTGCCGAAAATTCGGCCCCCTCTCCTTGAGAATAATCCTTGGGTTCAGTATATACTTTCAGGCCTGAGAAAACTTTGACTATTCGGTTCCATTTATGAAATTAAGGCTCCGATGTCCAGTTTCATTCACAATAATAAGGGTTTAAATCTTCAATTCGATTCAGGATAATGGAATGATAATACCGGCCACTTTTCTAGCTGGGAGAAGATCGTGGATGGGAAGATATGTTTGGAGGCGGTAATGCTGTAGTTGTAGCTCTTTGATCAAGATACTTGGCCCTCAACTACGTGAGATAGAGGCCGATACGGAGGCAGACGCAATGATGTTCTCTACTTGTTTGATTTGAGCGGAGAACCTTGGGTTGGGTTCAACTGTTGAGATCTGGACAGTGATAAGAAGCCGCAGTATGTGATGAGCGTAAGAGTCTCTTTCCATGGGCAAAGACGCTTCTGTTTCCATTTAGGGGAAGGTGGCTCAGGGGTTGTGGTGCCGAAGCTAATGAGATGGGGACAGTTGTGAAACCTCTTGATATTTCAACCCACAGAGCTGCTATTTCAGGAGGCAGATGAGGATGACGTCCAAAAGTTTGCAGTTGGTTGTCTCCACCTGGAAGATAAATCTCTCATGACCAGAAATGCAAGTAATCCAGCGGCACTTTATTGGGCTTTGAGAAGAATCCTAGGTCCATCCTGCAACGATAATAAGGGGTTCAGAACCCGCATCGGATTCTCTCCTCAAATCCCCCGGGGCTTGGACGCGTCTTCTTGTAAACGCACCACAAAGCCTCTAGGAAACAATTCTGCCTCGTCACTTTAGAGCCGACAGCAACTACAAAACTCTGGGCGCAATGACGAGAGGCCGAAAGTATATGAGCATTTTAATAACTTTTCGAATAGTCTGAGAAGTATCAGACGAAATTGATTTAGTTATCTGATAAATTCCTGTTCGGGTTAAAGTAAATGCAGTTATTTTCGATTCTTGACATAACGCTCACAATATGGTATTGGAAGAGTCGATCCCGCCATCTCGCCAAAGAAATCGAGATTCAAAACTGGTAGCATACTTTTTGAGGTTATGAATAATAACACATACTGTGCAAAACTTTGTATTGACGATGTAATGGCTCACTATTCTCGTACCACGCCGACCCTACCTACCTATCAACTAGGCAGGTAGGTATATTCGTGCCACGGTCTTCTAGAACATTTCACCATGCTTAAGTCCGCTCCGTGCCGCGGCCTATCAGATGAAGCTAATCGATTAGCTTTGACAATCTATCAACACGTGATCTTCTATGGCGAATTCCAGAAGAATTAGTATGCTCGATCCGGCAATTGAAGGTATCCATTTCAAAGCTGGATGCATAAAGATTTATAACAATCCATTCTTCTATAAACAACTTTTTACTTTATGATTCCTCCTTAACAATTCATTCATTTCTACCACCCTAGACTTGTGCAATATTGCGATTTCGATACTCCGTTAATAGCATTCTCTGTTTATTATTGAGGGTATTCACCTTAGGTATGAGTACTTCATCAAGAATCGTCCGCAGTGCGGCGCAAACATCATTCATAGGAGGTTCGTACCATCTTTCTAGCCCAGCAATAGGGAATCTATGAGTACTGACAACACATACTAGCTCGCGCTCTCCAAAGATCTTCACTCAGTCCTACAGCAGCATATTTACGTCGTAATGCTCGAACTCTCCCATCACAAATGCCAGCGCTGGCCATTTTAATCCCGCGAAGAGGTGTAACAACAGATACTCATACATCGGGAGGTTCAAACGGCGTACCGCCACCAGGTTTTAATGCCGAACAAGCCAGAAAACCAATTAAGGAGAACTCGATCAGCTCCAATGCGTCATCAAAAGCCGCTGCGAAACAAGCCGAGAAACATGAAATAGATCCAATTCCGAACAATGCGGCCACTGGAGTATCGAAAACCGATGCTTCTGAAGGATTGACGCTTTCGGAATTGGCTGGCTCAACTGGAAAGTCTGTGGAGAAGCTGGATGGCGAGAAAACAGAGAAAAAGTTGACACTTGGACAAAAGATCAAGAAAGAGGCTGCACATTACTGGGATGGTACGAAGTTACTGGGGACTGAAATCAAGATCAGTTCACGTTTAGCTTTGAAGATGGCTGCAGGATATGAGCTCAGTCGCAGAGAGCACAGGCAATTACGAAGAACAGTCCAAGATATGGCTCGATTAGTGCCATTCTCGGTATTTATTCTTGTGCCATTTGCGGAACTACTTCTTCCTATCGCTCTCAAGCTATTCCCCAATATGCTCCCAAGCACATACGAGGCACAGAAATCAAAAGACGCTAAAGTATCTTCACTTCGAGCAACTCGAAAGGATGTTAGCAACTTTTTGCGAAGCACAATGAAAGAGACCGGGCTCCCATTAAGTTCAGCGAATGCTCAAAAGGAGGAGTTCGCGCAATTTTTCCGTAAAGTTCGAGCTACGGGCGAAACTCCTAGTGCTTCGGAAGTCATTAAGGTCTGCCAAATATTCAAGGACGATTTGACTTTGGACAATCTGTCTCGTCCTCAACTCGTTGGCATGTGCAGATACATGAATCTCAACACATTTGGTACCGATACCATGCTTCGTTACCAGATCCGTCATCGTATGAGACAAATCAAGAGAGATGACCGAGCTATTAGTTTTGAGGGCGTGGAAAGTTTGTCTGTTCCGGAACTTCAAGTTGCTTGTCTCAACCGTGGTATTAGGACTCATGGAATGTCTCCTGGCCGACTTCGTGATGACCTCCAAGCTTGGTTAGAATTGAGACTGAAGCATGGGGTTCCATCCACATTATTGGTATTGAGCAACGCATTCATGTATGCTCAAGGTAAGGAGGCCGAATTTTCAACCCAGATTGATGCCCTCACTGGTGTTCTATCATCCATCCCAGAGGAGTTATTCCACGAGATTGAGCTTGAGGTTCACAACGCAGAGGGTGCTGCCACCAACAAACAACGTCTTGAAGTTCTCAAGGAGCAACAAGAGCTCATCGAGGAAGAAAACGAGCAAAATGAGGAGAACACCGGGGAAGGCAGAGCTACCCCAAGAGATAACGAAGATATCGATGAAAAGGAAGAAAGACGAGTGGAAGCCAAAGATGGAGCCGAGAAGGATCAGGTGAATGAGGCAATTGCTGCCGAGAAAGAGAGTGAACTAGTAAAGCAGGAAGCCAGCAAGGCAAGAGAAGAAAAGCCATAAGCTTAGGCATCCTGATGTGTATATTTGAAAATTCTTCCCTCTTGTTGTTTTAACAGCTATATCAAGCATTACTTGATCGGGTTTACGCATGGATAAAATGGATTGGATGGGAATGCGATAGAACTTTATAGTTAGTTACCAGTTATAGAGCGCTGATTGCCATAAGCATCAGTATACCAGTAGCAGCACAGCATAGCATGAAAATAACAATTGAATGCCAATATCTTTTGTAGGTACAGTAATCAAACAAACCGCAAACCGCAAACCGCAAACCACAAACCCCCCTTTAAATATTTCTTTGTTTGCGTAGGTCCCTATTTGTGAATACCTAAATGTGACGTTGAATTATCTAATTACCTAGGTACCTAGTATATCATTGCTTTGAATAGTAGGTAGGTATCTACTTTTAAACTTAACTTTACGGTATTACCGTAACGTTTTAACTTTTGAAGTGTCAATTTTGAAGGAGTCAATACTACCTACCTGTAGTACATGTACTGTACCTGACCATTTGAAAAAAACGCCAAGCTTAAACAGGGTTGGTTACGTTACCATTGATGGATGTTTGATGGATGTCATCGGCCCGCGCCTCTCTCTAGAATGTTTGATGAACATTTGAAGCTTCTATGAATCCTTGAGTTTAAAAATCCCAAAAATTCACTACAATTATACTCACCAGTTTTCAAGTACAAATTATTAAAGATAAATCGCATCGCATTATTCTAAAGCTCATAGAACCTGATCCGCAATAATAATACTCAGAAGTTCATTCTCTCATCATTCATCCAAATCATTCCTCCCAAAGCAAGCTCCGATTGCCCCGCGCTTCACAAACGCCGAGATGGACCACGACGATTTTGCCAATATCGAATGGCAGAACAGTCGACGAGGGCACCCTCGAAGTGATGATGAAAGCGAAGGTCCAGATATCGATAGAAATGGTGGTGAAAATCAAGCAGGGCCAAGTGCAGATGCTCTGGACCTAGCAGGCGTGGGAGAAGGGGTTCTGGAGTGCATAGTGGGAACACCTATCAAGGAGAATGATGGAACGAAAGATGCATTTGTATCTTATCTTGTTACTACGCATGTTCGTCTCCGTCCAATTCTTTCGAGGCGCAGGAACTGATCTGAAACCTAGACTACATTTCCCTCTTTCCAAAGACCTACGACTTCGGTCCGCAGACGCTTTACGGATTTTGTCTTTCTATACAATACGCTATTCAAAGAATATCCAGCATGTGCCGTTCCTCCTCTACCAGACAAGCACAAGATGGAATATGTACGAGGCGATCGATTCGGTGTTGATTTCACCCAGAGACGCGCCAACTCCCTCGCTCGTTTCCTCACCCGTCTCACTCTTCACCCGGTGCTCCGTCGCAGCGCCATTTTGATAATATTTTTGGAAAGTTCGGACTGGAATGCGACGATGAAGTCCCGCCCTTCGCGAGGCGCCTCCCGAGACGAGCAGGCTGCAGGAGTCTTTGATAATTTTACGGATACATTTATAAATGCCTTTACCAAAGTCCATAAGCCCGATCAACGCTTCATCGAAGTCAAAGGAAAATCCGACAAGCTGGACGAAGACCTTGGCCACATTGAAAAAATCGTCGCTCGTGTCGCCCGTCGTGAAGGGGATCTGGAAACGGATTACAAAGACCTGGCGGAACAATTCCAACGTCTAATCAATCTAGAGCCCGGAGTCGAACCCAGTGTTCACGCATTTAGCGCCAGTGTGGAAGATACCAGTGCGGGAATCAAAACATTGAAAGATCATACGGATCAGAATTATCTAGGCAGTTTACGGGATATGCAAGCTTACAGCACGGCCGTTAAGAATCTATTGAAAGCCCGTGAACAGAAACAACTCGATTTTGAACAATTAACAGAATACCTCGCCAAATCCACCAACGACCGAGAGAACCTCGCTTCATCCCATGGCTCGGGGGCCCTCACGGGAGCGGGTGGGTTCATCCGGTCGAAAATCGAAGATGTGCGCGGAGTGGACCATGAACAATCTCGGCGCGAGAGGTTACGGCGGTTAGAACTCCGGATCGAAGAGTTGACGAAGGAAGTGGAAGATGCCAAGAAGACGACGGAAGCGTTTGATGAGGAGGTGGTCAGGGAAGTGGCGGATTTCGAACGCATCAAACGCGTCGAGTTTCGTAGTCAGTTGGGGGCCTTGGCCGATGCGCATCGTGAGTTTTATGATGGCGTCGCGAGGATCTGGGAAGGTTATGTGAAGGAGATGGGGGGTGATGAGGTGGTTAAGGGGGTGGAGGGTTAGGTTGGGTTGGGTTGGGTGTTGGGTTAGGTTAGGTTAGGTTGGGGTAGGTTAGGTTGGGTTAGGTTAGGGGGTGCTATGGAAAGGAAAGGAAAGGAAAGGAAAGGAAAGGATGTTATTGGACGTGATGAGAATGAAATTAAGGGGGGCAAGAAGATATGAATGAGGAGGTAATCAATGCAAATGCAATTGCAAGAACAAGAACAAGAACAAGAACAAGAAAGTAGATGAGTGATGGGTGGCTGTTTGTCTTTGTCTTTGTCGTTGTCGTTGTCTATCTGACGGGGATCCTTTTCGGAATGATTTGATTTGATTTGATATGGTATGATTGTAAGTAGGCAGACAGGCAGACAGGTAGGCAGGGAGACAGGCAGGCAAGCAGGCAAGTAGGCAAGTAGGCAGGCGGGCAGGCGTTTAAGGGTCTGGTGTTGGTGTTGGTGTTGGATGGGTCTGGTGATGGTTATACATGGTTATGATTCTTATGATGTTAGGTACGTAGGTGGGGAGGGAGGGAAGGAGAGAAGGAGGGAAGAGGGAGGAGGGAAGGAAAGAGGGTAGTAGGGTAGTAGGGTAGTAGGGTAGTAGGGTAGTAGGTAGATAAGAATAATGATATATACATACATATATACACATCATACATACACATATACGTACAGTACAGTACAGTACCAGCCATCAACCGGGTTCGTTCATCCAACGCATCCTACCAAATAACTAATTACCAACTAACTACCCATAATCCATCAACCCATCCATCCATCTATCAACCCATCAATCAACCCATCAACCCACCCATCCCCCTATCTTCCCTTATTCCCCATCCATCCCTCAACTCACCTCACCTCACCTATCCCTCAAACCTCAAACCTCCCATTTAAAATTTAAAATTTAAAATTTTGATCCCCCCAAAAAATACCCAGATATCTAGATATCCAGATCCCCCAAAAATATATGTAGATACCTACCTAGATATTAACTGATAGATATTGATATTAACTAATATTGATTCCGAGCTGGATGGAGATCACCTCACTCTACCTCACTACACCTCGTACGTTTACGTTTACATTTCCTTTAAAAGTGTGACTTGAAAAGTGTAACTTTCATCTTTTCTTGCTTTTATTTACTTCTTTGACTTTCGTCTTTACTTTTCTTGCTTTGCTTTACTTTTCTTTTCTTGCTTTACTTTTCTTTTATCTCTACTTTCATTTTTTTCTCTACTTTTCATGACGGACCGGACCGGACTGGACCGGATCAGACCGACTGATCTCTATGTGTATTGATATTTATTCATTTATATTCATTTTTATTTATTTCACACATCAAATTTCACACATCAACACATCAAAATTCGATTCAATTCGATTCGATTCCTCTTCAAAATAAAATAAAATGGATTTTCCATGCCTGCCTGCACGCACGCACGCACGCATATCTTCTTTTCCTAGGACACGGTACGGTACGATACAGTACACTCTCTGTACCAAAACTGCGCAATCCGCAATCCCACTAGGTAGTAGTAACCCATAGTCCACGCATAACAAACATCTATAACATCAACTGTTGAACAACAACAACAACATCAACATCACTTCTTCAACGGTTTCCGCTCCTGATTCTTCACATTCACCGCGCTTCCATCTTCACTTCCATTTTCCTCTTCTTCTTCCTCTTCATCCTCATCCTCATCCTCACCAATAACATGATGACCACTCCCACTCCCACTGCCACTCCCACTCCCACTACCAACCCCCTCACTCTCCACATCATCCTCATACAATTTCTTTTCCTTCTCATCGCCGCCATCGCGATAAACATCCCCATGCACATCCCCATCCTCATCCTCCTCCTCCTCCTCATCACTACCCGCCGCAAAAGCATCATACAATTCCCCCGCTCTCCGCTTCCCACCCTTCTTCATCGACATTTCCTGATTACCCGCCAGCGCCTCCGCCTCCTCATCTTCCAGGAGGTCGAATTCCCATTCATCGCGGGGGTTATTGCGGAGACGCCTGCGGCGCGCCATGTAGAGGTAGACGCCGAGACCGCCGCAGAAAGCGGCCATGAGACCGAGGGAGCCATAGATCCAAATTTGCGTTTTCGACGAGACGCCAAAGGTGGGGAGGAAGGAGGGGATCCAGGTAGATGGAGTGGTGGTTTCGGATTCCGCCGGCGCGGTCGAGGTGGGGGAGGTGGATGCACTTCCTGTAGTCGAAGGTTTGGCGTTGACAGGACGATCAGGGTGGTCAGACGGAGTGCTTGGAAGGTCGTTGGTCGGAGATGCGTGAGAGGTTGGAGTAGATGTTGCAGCTGATGTGACTCCAGCAATGGTGGTTGTGGCAATGTCGGCGTGGTTGTCATCGTCGTGATCGCTAGGCATTGGGAGTTCTTTTGCCTTTGCGGGGTCGATAGATTCTCCCCAAAGTTTAAGATGCCAATCTGTGAAAGTTCCATTATGTTCATTCTTGAAAGTATCCTTGACATTGATGGTCCAAGTTCCGATTCCAGATTCACCCCTACGTACTTGTTAGTAAACCGCTACAGATGACTGTTTGAAAATACTGACCAGTGAATAACCGACATGAAAGTCCAATCATCATATCCTGCGGCTTCAGTATCATATCGTCGTGATGCTGAAAGGTGGCTGACGAGCTTGTCGGGACTGATCAAATCGACACTCAAATCTCCTCGCCTCGTGTGCGCAATGTTCATTGTGACCTGAACATGCTCCAATCTCTCTAGGTTTGCTTCTTGCAACATTTCCTTGGTGACTTCAAAAGAAACCGAGATACCATCATCTCCTTGTGGAATAGCTTGGTTAACGTGGATCCAAGGAGAATAATACCAAGCTTGAGGTTTGAGCTTCTTGAAATCCTTGGCGGCTTCGATAGTTGCCCAGGAATCAATCTTTCCGTATCCAAAAGTGTGACTGTATTTCTTTCCAATAGTTGTTGTTTGCCACGCGCCAGTTTCAAGATCAACCGGCAAAGCAGTTGACATGACGAGGGATTGCATATCTCTCCAGCTAAGATCTGGTCGGATTTGCAAAACTAAAGCAAAGATTCCCGCTGCGAGAGGTGCGGCAGCGGAAGTACCGCCATGTCCAGAAGCACAAGCGTTGGTACCAACATCAGTCGTGTGCTATAGCTTGGTAAGTCCATGCTGTGTTTAGATGAGGAGTAAAACTTACAATATAATCTGAGCTTCCACTACTGTATGTGACTACAAGTTGAGCAGAGCACTTCTCGGAATAATATGGGTGTAGGCCCTTTCTATCAATTGCTCCAACCGTGATACTGTAGATGCTATTGGTATAACCATCAAAATTACAGTTGTCTTCGTTCGCAGCGCCGTTTCCGGATGCGAACACGTAGATGGAACCTAATCCACCACGTCCCTTTTGAACTGCGTTTACCATAGCCCTCTTGATAAGTATACCTGGAGCGTCCATCGACTTTCCATCATCAGGAGGACCCCATGAACAAGAGTAAATCTGGTTGTGCTGGAATGCGTAATTCATGGCGACAGCTTCGTCGGCATCTGTAATCGCCTTGGACAAAATACGGATTCCAGCAATCTTGGAATCGTATGCGACTCCGACACCACACACATCGTTCTTGGCAGCCGAAACTTCACCGGCACATCGTGTGCCATGCCTATCATCGTCCAATCTAGGTTTTGGTTCGAGAGTATGCTCGTTGAAATCGTAGGACCCTTCAGCGTAGTAATTGGGCTTCAGATCGTTGCTGTACATGTCCAGCCCATCATCCACGATAGCGACAATCGAACCATTACCAGTGATATTCTGCATCCATACATCGGTTACATTGACGTCGTGTCCGAGCTGTACCGGATTGTACAAATGCCATTGATCTTTGAATATTGGATCTTGAATCCCCAACGCTTTTTGAACCTCTTGTTGTTTCACGAGCGCAGAATCAACGGGTGCTGCGGTATCTGCCCGTTTGTCGACATTGTATCCTTCAGGCGCTGGTCGCATCAGACCTCTCTTCTCCATTCTAGCCTTCAACTTTTGTTTTTGTGCAAACTTCACCGTATCCAGGATATCAAAGTCGCCCAGCGACCGCTTCCGCCTCTTTCGCTCCTTCAAAGCCGTATGTACAACATCTTCATGCTGCTTGTGTGTCCTAAAGACGTGGTGATCTACCAACTCTCCAAGTTGGCCATCGTGAGTTAACCCTAACCTCCCTGCTACCTGTACTGGGTCGGCGGTGGAATCAAGATGTAGGACATAGTAATCGTGGGCATCGTAATTTCGTGGGCGGAGATTCACAGCATTTGCTAGAACCCCAAGACCAAGCAGGCCGATAAGTGAGTGTAATTTCATATCGTGTATAATACGTCGCAAGTTCGGCGTTGGGTCGGTGACCAAATTCCTTCACACCTAAGGAGTGATTGTAATCGAAACGGAATATCTTAACAGTATCGCATTGATGATGATATTTTTTGGGTTCTCGATCCCGAGTGATAATGTGGATAAAAGCTATTGGTTGTGTACCTAACAATAGAATGTTCAATTGGGAGAACAAAGGACTCGTAAGTCAAGGGCAAGGAGGTCGTTTTATTGATTAGGTGGTATCACCGCTAGTAAGCAACGATTCGTCTTCGCCACAAAGGAAATGATGGGATGGGATGGGATGGGATGGGATGGGATGATTCAAAGGTTTGAATGTACGTTGAATATGTAATTAGAGAAGAAGAGAAATACTGTAGGATACCGGTGGCAGTACAGTATTCCTCAATTGGGGATGGACGGTACGGTACGGTACGGTATCAAAGTAAATAAATGGTCGGATGATTGATCCGATGGGGGAGCCTTAACGTTTTGACTTCTTTGATGTTTCGAACTTTGTTCTGTTAAAATAGAACTGATTGATTGCACGGGTTGTTATAACTTTCATTATACCTGTATTATGAGGACAACTAGGTCTTTAAAATTTAGATGATTAAATAGGTAATTATACATAATTCTTTAAACTTTATATTCATAGGTAGTTTCCTTACTTTAAGTGAATGCGGCGATTTTTATTTTCATCAAATACTTCCAATGTTTTGATGGTGGTAATGAGGACGTGGAGGGATGGCTTCAGCGTGTAGGTACGGAGTTTTTAAACCCAGCCAAGACAGCGCTAGAGGACTTATTAAAATCCGTATAGGTACACTTTGAGTCTTTGATACAGGAAGTTGGAGCCTCTACAAGAAAAAAGAAAAGAAAAAAAAAGTATATATATGTATAGGTAGGTAGATGTGTAATATATATAAAGAACGTATTAGAGTATATGGATATATAGATATTTAAGTAAGTATCTAGGTATTGACAAGTACAGTATACCTAGACTTAAGAATCTCGAACTTTTACAGTTATAACCATACCTTAACAACAACAATAGCAATTAGATATTCGAATAGATAAGAAGTAGTTTGTGATTTCTGATGTATATAATATAAGACATACCATAATAGGATATAGGTACCTATGTAAATATAGATAGATAAATATAAATAGACAAGACAACTAACCCGCCAAAATTCAAAGCAGCTACCTACCTAGTACCTACGTACCCGGACGGTCCAGGTGGTGCACCAGTGTGGGGATGGATGATGGATGATGGGTGATGGATCAAAGCATTAAGGCATAATGACGGGAGGTACCTACCTACCTAGTTGATACCTTATCCATATACCAGACTCGTTTGAAATCTTCAAAGCTTCATATAGGTAGGTACCGGTACCTTGATAACATTATTACACCACCTGCACTTTCATTGATATCTTATCTGACTACCTCCCTACTACTTACTAACCTATCCTCCCTACCTATTAAAAGTATCGGTACCGACTTTCATTTCTTAATATGTACGTAGGTACTCTTCCGCCGGTACCTACCGACTACATACCACATACACCTGTCAATCATTCCTCCTACATTAGCTCTATTCACTAGCATCCACCCATCATCCATCATCCCACCCGCCATCCACTCATCAGAGTCATCACAGAGGTACAATGCAATATCTCGTTGCCGCTTTCAACAAATCCAACCACGGCCAACTTGCGACTACTTGGAGCAACCCTCGAATCCTTGATGTTCTCCCGTGTCTTCGTCTTAATCAATTGATCTGTGCCAACCTGGTCACCTCCAAAGCAGCAGCCCACATCCCATGCACGCCTTTGCCTTTACCGCTAATGCCGGGATTTCCAAGGGTTTTGGCTCACTTTGCCATGAAAAAAGGACGGGCGAGGTAGGAATCGATAGAACAAGAAAGAGGTTTTAGGTGAGTGAGTGACGGTTGTGATACCCAGCCTCCACGATTTCTCACCACCGAGTCTATTTCTACTTTATCAGATCTTGCGGCTTGCATACTCTCTCTATTTGCTATCCATCCGCATCTCGAACTAATCATGATATCTCCATTCGAGTGAGCCCCAAAGTCCTTGCTACACTGATTCGCGTGGCGCAAACCTCGAGAGGGGGGAAAAATTTGATGACGACAGTGACCTCGGAAAGATAAATTTATCACCTCACAACTTCAATATACAACCAACAAACCTTTCGCTTTTAATTGCCATCTTATGTGTCTAGGATAAAATATTGATTTCAAGTAAATACTTTTCTGCGATCTCTGGAAGACTTGAAAACTCCACACCGATTGTTTAGAATTGGAAGGCAGGAGTATCCATCACCATCTCACAAATGGCAGCACCGTATTGGGGGCAACTGCCTCCTCCCAAAGTTTCAAGACAAGGCTCAATTGGCTCTGCTGCAGATTCAAATTCGAGAAAGAACAACCTGTCTGTCGATGCAAAAAAGGACCGACTCTCCTCTCAAGATCCAAGACACAATCGAGAATCGACACAAACGGAAGCTCCTACGTTATCTACACAAAGTCCATTTGCTTCTCCTGTTGCTTCAACCTTTCGCGGAGATGGCTTAGCCCCTCGACCCCCATCGTTCCCATACCATACCTCTAGCGCATCCTACGACAACGATTACTTGGAGAAGAGAAGAAGGCGCGAAGATAGTCGTAACAAGGATAACTTATACGAATTCAATCAGGCTGTTTCTCCTCCAATTGTTGCAGAAACATCTTGGGCACACCCATCAAGTAGTTATAAAGAGCCTGTTGCTAGTGGGGCATTGTTTGCGGATCAACCTCCAGCGAGATCAAGAGCGGCTCGCAAGTCGGACGGTGCCGATACTATAAAATCTCAGGAAACAAATTGGGAAGTACTTGGCTCATCCTCTCCTATAAGTGAAAGAGACACTCTTCAAAGGTCCGGTACAACTAGCAGAGGTGACGGCGAAGGCTTCTCGCGCAGAGGAGGTCATACATCAAGTAGAGAACGGCCTAGACGCAGTCAGACTTCTGATTCACAAACGAGAAAAGCCTCTTATTCCGAAGCGGCAGAGGCCCAACGACGGAAAGAGTGGGCACCAGACAGGTCTCCTTTACAGAGGTTGGAATTGACCCTTGATAGCATCACGAAAGAGGAGAAGCGAGCACGTGTAGAAGAGGCCGAGCGAATAATCAAAGAAAAAGAAGGGAAGTCTACACGTATTGTTGAACAGCCTGCTCAGAATACAGTTCGCTTCAGAAATCGCCCAGTCGCAAAAGCACCCGAGGGTGGTTTGCAAGCAGAAAGGAGAGTGGCTGTCGAGGAAAGTCTTCCGCGGACTTCAAGTATTAAATCAAAAGAAAGTCTATCACGCAGTGGCTCTGTCCTGGAAAGGAGACCAATCACGCATAAATCACCGTCGATTGGTGTAACTACTCAGGGAAGGAGTCCTATTCTCAATCGTGAGATCGAGAGCAGTTCAATTCCACAACGTACATCTAGTAAAAAACAAAATTCTGGTATACCAACAGTGGTTGGTGCCGTAGCTGCCGCCGAAGCCGCTGGTAACCTTTATCGAAGCAAAAGCAATAAATTGAGAAAAGATCCACCTCCAGATCATTGGAGCCGACGTCAGAGTGAGGCTGAGAGGCAGCCCAAGGACGACGTTCTACCTAGTCTTGCCAGGGACCATCAAATTACGCAGACAATTTCTAGGAGAGCAACCGAACCTTTTGCATCTAAAACTTTGCCAGTTCGTGAGCCCGAGTTGCGCGACGAGTCTCTGTATGATTCCGAAGAAGAGATGGGGGGTATTCCTTTTAGGCGAGGGTCGAAACGAAAGATGCAGCAGCTTACTGGACACATCCCATCATTGAAGCATTCGTCATCCGCCAAATACGATCGGAAAGTTAGCTCTATTTCTTCAAAGGATCAAACAGGTCCACCTATAGCTGGTGATGGTCCTGTTGATCATGAAGGGCATCATCATCATCATCATCTTGGTGAGATTTTTCATCATCGCCACAACTACGAACCAGGGAATGGATTATATGGTCCCTCACAACGCCTTACTGAGTGGAAGAAGGGCGAGAAAGCTTTGCTGGCGGGTGCTCTGTTGGATCTTGAAGGCGAGGCAGACGAAGTTGATAACGGTAACAAGGCGACTTGGTGGGAACCTGGTCCCAGCAGGAAACGTTCCGTCAGACAAAAGAAGGCCGAGGCCTACGACGGGGAATATGATGACAGTAATGGTACAGTACCTTTAGCTTTTGGTTCTATGGAAGACTGTGCTGGATGTATTGCTGAGCAGCACCCATTACTTAAAACCCGCAGTTCTAGTGGATTTGTTAAGTTGCGACCGAAACACAAATCCGGATATGCGAGCAAAGTGATTGCTGCGAATCAACCATCTGACAAACAGAAATCCCCTTCCACCCCCTCTCGTGGCCCAGATCATTCGCTAACGTGTGCGATGCGGGTCATCCGCGTTCGTCCTGATATAGCTCCTACTAGATTTAAACCACCGCTATTGCTAAAGTGCGGGCCTCTTTTACGTTACCACGGCATACGTACCGAAAAAACATCTAGTCGACCGGTGGCTCGCGGTCCTATACCAGAACGCGAAGTCTGGAGAGGTAGTGTCATGATCGTGACTCAAGACTCAAGTTCATCCTATGAACTTGCTCCTACCCTGCGACTCTTTTTGCAACCTGTTGATTTAATGCCACCACCACCGGCACAAGTTGATGGTGAAGAACTTGCTCCAGAGTATATTGACCCGATTGCAGGACTTACAAAAATTGGGCGAGATGGTAGAACGCTCTACACTCGTCCAGTTGAACATCTTCCGGAAGAACAAGACCTTTCACAGATTGAAACCGAAGCGGGATTGTTCGAGTCCCATCGAAGTAATCTAGATGGGAATACAGATCCACACAGGACACGAAAGAGAGAAAAGTATGATGGTGAGAAAGCTGGGAAATATAAAGAAGTACGAGGTTTCCGTTTGCATGCGGATCGAGGAACCACATTCTGGAGATTCAATATTGAAGTAGAGTTACGCAGCAAGCAACAAAGAATTGCTTATCGAATCAATCGTGGTCCAGCTACCGGTTTTTGGGTTCCTGCTCGTGCACAAGCGATGAACATTATGTTCTATAGCTGCAACGGCTTCACTATGGATGTTCATCCAAATGACTTCAGTGGACCCGACCCTTTGTGGAGAGATGTTCTGAACACCCATCAAACACAACCATTCCATGTCATGCTCGGAGGTGGTGATCAGCTCTACAACGACCATATGATGGAACGGACTACCCTCTTCAAGGAATGGCTCAATATCAAAAACCCCCTTCGTAAAGAGGCTTTACCTTTCACCCCGGAAATGCAAGACGAAATGGAGCACTTTTATTTAGACAGCTATTGCATGTGGTTTTCTCAAGGTCTCTTTGGAGTAGCTAACTCGCAAATTCCGATGATCAACATTTTTGATGATCATGATATTATAGATGGATTCGGTTCATATCCTGATACTTACATGAAGTGCCCGGTTATGTCTGGCTTAGGAAGCGTAGCTTTTAAGTACTACATGCTCTTTCAACAGCAAAGTAGTATTGATGAAGGTGAAGAAACCGAGCCTAGTTGGATACTGGGAGCACAGCCAGGCCCATATATCCCCGAATTAAGCCGAAGCATTTTTACTGGTCTGGGTCGTGGTATCTCATTCCTTGGCATCGATTGCCGTACGGAACGAATGAATGATGAAATCGTTACTGCCGAGACATATACGAAGATTTTTGACCGCCTGGAAAGGGATATCATCAAGGGCCAGACGAAGCATCTCATTGTGTTACTTGGGGTACCAATTGCGTATCCAAGAATGGTCTGGCTCGAAACTCTGTAAGTAAAGCCTAGAGTGGTTCTTTTTCATTTCTAATAGATTGATAGCCTTACGTCGAAAGTTATGACACCTTTAAAGGCGATGGGTCGGGCTGGCTTATTAGGAAAAAGTCTCATGAACCACTTTGATGGTGGAGTGGAAATCCTTGATGATCTCGATGATCATTGGACAGCAGCTCATCATAAGGAAGAGCGAAATTGGTTAATTCAGGAATTACAAGACTTAGCAGCCGAGAAGTCTGTCCGAATCACTATTTTAGGGTATGTATAATCGTATTTCTAAAATACTCGGTAATAAAGCTAACGTGAACAGTGGTGATGTCCATCTCGGTGCTATCGGCCAGTTTTACTCGAACCCTAAACTAAAGATTCCTAAGGACCAGGATTACCGCTATATGACAAACATCATATCTTCAGCAATTGTCAACGCGCCACCGCCAGACATGCTCGCAGATATCCTAAACAAGCGAAACAAAGTACACCATTTCGATGCTGAGACGGATGAAGACATGATTCCCATTTTTACACATGATGTGGATGGCAAACCTAGAAACAATAAACGACTACTCAACCGCAGGAATTGGTGCTCGATACGGGAGTATAATCCATCTCTGACTCGTCCTAGTTCGCCAGACGCTACTACTTCCTATGATGGCAGTGTAGCCCCATCACCTAAACGGGGTCTACTGCGTCGCTTCTCAACGAAAGGTCCTTCCTATCGTCCTGATGCCCCGCCGTTGTCAAATGCCTCATTCTTTAATAGACGTCCATCGTTTTCACGTCCTTCATTATCTTTATCACGTCGAAATTCCACAGAATCTGCAAGACCAGGGAGTCTGAAAAGGACACTATCTTTAACACGAAAGGATTTCACTGGACTCTTTCGGCGAAGCAGGAAACGTAGAGACTCTGGGGGTATCAATGGATACGGCTCCGACAGTGAAGACGATTTATCCTATAACCCCAATCTTGATGGACCAACTACTATACGTGGAGGAGCTGGTGACGAATTTTATGCATTCGAAAAAGAACCTTCCCGTGCCGCCACTTACTCGCCCAAACAAGCCGCGACGTCGATCGCGGGAAGCCAGCCACAAGAACCCGTCTTTCCACGCAATCGGTTCCATCGCGCTCCCACCGGGCTGTCGGAAAAACAAATCCGCAAAGGCAATTTTCACAATGTTAATTTGGAGGGGGGATTGGATATCTGTTTGAATGTCGAGGTCAATCCGAAGGATCCGGCGGGCATCACGATGCCGTATCGATTGTTGGTGCCGGCTCTTTGGTATGAAGATGATATGGGCGAAGAGGCGGCGAAGCGGAAGAGGGAGTATGATTTATTCTTGTGGTTGAAGAAGAGGAGAGCGAGTAAGGGGCAGAGATTGGTTACTAGTGGGAATAGCGCGTAGATGGGATGGTGGGATGGGATGGGATGGGGTGGGGTGGGTGAGAATGAGCTGGGCTGGGCTGGGCTGGGATTGGGATTGGGATTGGGATTGGGAAGATGGGAGGGGAGGAATGGGAAAGGGGGGATAAGAAAGGAAGGGATGGGAGAACTGAATGGCTGAAAAATTATGATGATATGAAGACTTATGAATATGAACTATAAAGCAAGCGAGCAAGCAAGCGAGAGAGGGAGAGCAAAGCAAAGCAAATATTGCAATACCCCAACTTATTTGGCACATGAATAGAATTTTTACATTGTTATTATTATTATTATATTATTTTATTTTTATTTTTGTTGGATGATGGTGATGGTGATGGTGATGGATTGATTGATTGTTGATGGTGATGGTGATGGTGATGGTGATGGTGATGGTGATGGTGATAGTGATTGATTTTTTTGGTTTTTATATGGTTCAACTTCACAGGGCAGGAGGTGCAGGCCAGCTATTATACCCAATCCATTATAGTTCAACAATTTTCTACATCGCATCCCTCTATATAATCCATCAAACCATCCATAGTATCCACACTCTACTCGTCCCTCTTAACCAGTACCATCGGACCCTTATAAACAAATCTAGCCCAACCGTAATAATAAACGAGCGAGACCCCCACCGCACCCACAAACATAACCGAAGACCAATTCAAATTCTGGGCCGTGACCGGAAGAGTCAGGGGCCAAAAAGCAAAGAACCAAATCGGGGTCAGGAATACCAATGCTCCGATATTAATAGCCATGCCGTATTTCCCCAGAGACCATCTTCGCGTCGGTAATGCTCCCTGCGTTCGTCTCCATATGAGACAGCCGATGGTGATGAAGTAGGATGAGAGGATCGATACGATACCCAGAGAGTTGATGGCGTTGAGTGCAACGGGTGTTCCGAGGTTGATGAGCGAGATTAAACAGCTCACGATGATAGATACGCATACTGCACGAAGAGGAATATTCCAACCGGGTGAAATCTAGCGCGTGAATTAGGAGGATATTCGCAACGAAAGTCGGGGGCAGGGAGAGAAAAATCACCTTGGATAACCAGCCAGAAGCAGGGAGACCACGATCTCTAGCAAATGACCAGATTTGCCTCGATGTAGTCGCTACCTCACCCACAGCACAGGAGAGAAGCAAGATGGTCACGAGAATGACCATGATGTTCGTCGCGGTATAGCTCTGAGTCGAGTTGTAAAAAACCTGGATGAAAGGCTCGCGCGTCTTGCTGCTGAGAATATTGGCGACGTCGCCCATGCAGAAAATTAAGGTGATGATCATGAAGAACGTCAGAGCGGCGTTTGGGACGACGGACCACATGATCGCTCGTGGGAGCGCGAGGGATGCATCTTGAATTTCTTCGGCTGGAGAATGTTACTCGTTGGCTTGTTGATCGATCTGTATTGGCTATCCTCTCTATACCAGCTACGCTTGGTCGATATCCATATTTGACATAGAATATACAAAGAAGAAACGAGATCTCTTACACATATGAATAGAGCAATCATAACCAACCAACAAACCCGTCGGAACCGTCAAGCCAACCATCGCCGACAATCCCCTACTTGACCACCCGCCCTGATTCGTAAAATTGAGCAACACTTCCGACGCCTGGCGGAGATGCGGAGTCATGACCCAAAGCGGGATGGCGATGATGAATATGCCGGCCACGTGAAGAATCAGAATGGCACCTTCGATCTTGGGTAGATGCGAAGACATCGATGTGTTGAAGATGATGGAGAATGCGAGAACGGCAATGGTGAGGAGGGTGCCGTGGTAACTTTGCCATACGTAATTCTCCACGTTCAATGCAATGAGTCCTTGCTATAGTAATGGAGACTCAGTTATTGCATATCGAAGAAGATTTATGAGATGGAAATAGAAAGCAAGGTTCCAATGTGTTAGGAAGTCAAGAGGATATAAAAGATGAAATGTGACGCAGGAGTTTAGGATTTGGCGGGTGATAAATCAAAGAACCGATTCTTCTTACGATGGTGGAAGCAACCATGAAACAGATACCCGCGAGGTAATCCTGCCATCCGATGGCACAAAGCCAGCCTAAATATTGATTAGTCTTCACTGGCAATATACTAGTAAATTTTGAAGACTGAAGACGACCTACCGACGAGATAGCTGAGGAACTTTTGAATCTTAGGTGGTGCGAATTCCGACACCCAATGATATTGTCCTCCAGCGGTAGGTGATCTAATCATTATTTCATGAGCAACTTTGGATTTTAATCTTATATCACCTTTGATACGCTTGCTACTCACATCGAAGCCATCTCGGCAATACTAGCGTATACCATACTCATACCGATGGTCGCGACGATAAAGCCCCAGAACATATCCGCCGTTCCTCCATCGTCTAGACCGTAAGCGAATAGCCTAGAATGTAATTAGAGACCATCATCTTCATTCATATATGGTATGATGATATAGAATTGCTTACGGGAGCAACGCTTCCCAGCTTGCCATGACGGTACTGGCGAAACCCAACATGGTGATGAACTTGAAGTTCCGCTGTCTCAAAAGTTAGGACGGTATCTCAAAGCTCTTTGATACAAGCTGATCTACACGTAGTTCCTGCTTCTTTCCTAGGACGGCCATGTCATGCTTATCGGTGTGAGTACCCCGCCATTTCTCCGCCACTGC
This sequence comes from Ciborinia camelliae, assembly GCA_025890175.1. Classification (NCBI taxonomy): domain Eukaryota; kingdom Fungi; phylum Ascomycota; class Leotiomycetes; order Helotiales; family Sclerotiniaceae; genus Ciborinia; species Ciborinia camelliae. Next base: position 3,465,049 of record JANPYM010000003.1, read on the forward strand.
GTCGAGGTCACCACCAAACTCATTTTTCTCCACGTTTCGACTGATCGATTCTGCAGTTGGGGATTTGGCGATGATGGATTCTCCGGCCGTGAAGATGGTATCTTTCTCCTCACTGCTAACATCAGTCATCATGGGCAATCTTAATCAACGCCAAGGATTTGAGTGGTGTAGTAGAATTAGACGAAAGCTTCTATCTTCCGTGTAGGAATGAATGTCGAGGAAGAAAAGTGAGAACTAATAGGTAGCAAGGGAAAGCCAATCCGAGAGAGATGAGTGGACTTAATGTACGATGCAGGTCTTAGAGTAAAGGTTATCTCACGCACCAAGAGGTGCTGAACACGGTACTCATAACCGAACGTGGCATTTGATCTGTGCAACGACACTGACCAAAAGCAGCCCGTAGAATGCGATTTATTCAATCCCCGGCCGAATCAACACCGAGGTTGTATTCGTGATACCTGCCGCTCAAAACTAAAACCTACCAGTAGACGAGAGCAATGCCAATTCGTTATCACCTTTGACTATGTTCTTTATGAATTTTTGAGATAAGCCTGGGAAAAACACCTTTCTCCTTTGTGATTTTGGAAACACAAAGTTCGTTGTCAATTCCGCAACCAACCATTTGGAATCTGTTATGCGGAGATGAGATCATATGCGCTTATCTGCGTCGAGAATTTATGGATGCTCTTGCATATTGTGTGGTTTCAGTCTTTGAACTCCCACCCTTTACAATCCCTTACTGGTCAGCTTTTTGGGTCATTTCTCTGCTCCAGCTCCATGTAGAACTGTGTAACGCCGATATGATTCCTATCGCCTTGGTAGGGAAAAATCGCTTGAAACATAAGCGAAGCCATCAAGACATCCACCCCTCAACTCTCTGATAGAGGTCCACACGAATTAATACTTATTCAATATATATTTTCTACTGGAAGAATCGCGGCTGCGACTGCATTTCGGCAAGAATCCTCGAGTTTGATTTTTTCGGGGAGCTAAACAGCGCTCATTCTCTGGGTACATCGAGATGTATACCGGAATTTCGTCCCCCGGCTCACCCAGTGGGGTGTCTACAGATGAACCGGGGTAGATAGCTGGTTTGGATATTTAACAAAGGCTTGTTCACATCAAGGTCGTTGTAGAAGAGCAAGTCAATCAACCTTCTCAGGACCGAACTCAATCTATCGAAACCTAGTCACAAACCATACATCGGGGAACCTGCGCATCAGAAGAACTCCAATTTGAATCCTGATTTCGCAAGTGATCCCGCAACTCTTGAGCCTTGACTTCCAAGCAATCTTCATCTATGGAAACTACCGATGCCGGCTCCAAAGCAGGGCTCGAAACCTTCGAGGGCATCAACATCGAATATGAAAAAGCCTATCAAAACAACCAATTTAAGATTGCCTGTATTAACAAAGCCATCTCCATGCTGCCTCTAGGATCAAAAGTACTAGACGTGGAATGTGGGACCGGAATTCCCGTTTCGCAAATGCTATCTCAAGCAGGTTTGGATGTTGTAGGATTCGACATCTCTCCCAAAATGATCGAGTTTGCACAGAGTGGGTGGAGAGTAGTTTCTCCGTAGCCGACATGGCCGAGTATAGTACGAAGTTGAAGAACGCACATTTGCGGGAATCTTCATGGTTTATGCACATCTCAAAATGTCGTACGCGGCGGCCCATAGCGCGGTTTATAAATACGCCAGGGCACTTCAGACAGGGGGGATCATGGTATTTGGACAATCGCCAGGGGATCATCATGTGAAAGAGGAATCAGCATATGACAAGACGAGAACTTATGTCGAGTTCCTTTTATGGGAGATCCGCTCCCCACATTTTTGATGAGCGCGGAGGGCCAAAGCAATTTTTTCCGAACCATAGGGTTGGAAATTGTAAATGAGACGATTGATTTGTTTCAGCAAGAGAACCCAAAGTGTGATCCGGAAATGCAGCAGTATATCATTGCGAAAAGACCGGATGAAGGGACTATATCAGAGCCTCTCCCTCTCCCTTTCCCACTTCCAAAACCAACATAGCTGCAGGCTATTTATATCCAATGGTCATGGTGGAGGATAGGCATTCCATCCGAATATAAATATAATACCGTTGATCTTTCCTTCCAATCTTTGTGTGGTACGGTACTATACATGAGTAGTCAGTTACGATTTTGCATAATGTGCAGCGTATGTTCAGTCACGGTTTGAGGGTTTTCTGGCAATACTTACTTACATAAGGTTACCAAAATACCAATGGAAAGAAGCCCCTAGCGTTGGTCCAGGAAACAATGGTAAAAATCCCCTTGATTATTTTGAATCAAATCCAATAGGTACTCATGCAATACAGCGATCTTGAGCAGCAACAACGAAGCTAATCTCGCTCCAAATTGGTGGTAAAAAGCCCATTCAATCTAACGTTCTTTAGTTTTGCTTCAGGCTGTGAACTTGATAACAACTTATAATTACAGGACAAACGTTTTGTTTCTCCGCTCAGAAAACAGTCCTGTACGTAGGTATATGGTGTAGTAACTCTTCACTAGGTGGTATATAAATGCGATCCTGCGATTTTAAGCTTATATGTTCGACAGAAAGGCCGCTGAAAGTTGGAATGGCTTTGGTGGAATGAAAAGTACCTAGCTATACACACCTACGTACCTACCTTCTATAAGCCAACATAAATATAATTTGACCAATACAGTAACCTTCCTGTACTCAGAAAAAAAAAAACAACTCAAATCCAAACATCAAATTAATCCATACATACCAACTTCCCCTCTTCAATCCCTCCAATTCCTCCAATCCCTTCAATTCCCACAATCCCTACAATTTCCACACCCTTAACCTTAACCCTACCTAATCTCGCCACCACTATCGCAAACATCACCCACCCACTCACCAAGTGACCAACAGGACTACCTAGGAATATATACATACTAAAAAGCATTTCAGCTGAATTACAACTTCCATTATTACTTCAAATCTTGTTTACCTTCTTATCTTATTTCATAACAATACATTGTAGTAGGTTAGTGAGGGGTCATATATACATACATATCTATATATATACCTAGTTAGTGGGGCTATTGCTGTGCCTTAATCCACCAATCCACACATATGCTCGCTCGCACACAAAAAACACGATGGATACACGAATCGAATAAGCTAAATGCAGACAGGGGTTTCAATTTCAACAGAACGTGACATGACGTGACGTGACGAGACGAGATGTGATAGCAGGGTCCCTACCCACCTATCTATCTACTACTTATCTACTTATGTTATGTATCTCCTTCTGATCTATCCGGTCCGGTCCAGTCCGGTCAATCAATCAGTCAGTTATGACTCACTCGACGATATTTGCCAGGCACGCATTTCAGAATAATGGTCTTTTTGGAGGTGCTTGATATGTTATTTTATGTTGTGAGATGATAACGACTTCTCGATTACCTGGCCGTGATATGTTTGGATATGGGTATCTCTTCTCCTTTGCCAAATCTCCTCCCTCCCATGCAATTCCACTATCTATATACCCCCCCTAATACCTATAAAAAGTTCGCCACAAAATGCGCCCTCCCCCGAAATATATATAGTAAGTAGGATTACAAGTGGGCAACGAATAGAGACGTAGTGATAGTAATAAATTATAAACGAAAGTGTGACGGGTCCTCGACATTGCAATCCTTCAAATCCCATTTGAGCTCCTAATACCGAGCAAAAGGCCGTTCCATTCCGTTGATTGTCTCCTCCCCTCCAAGCTACCACAATTCATCCGGCTCATCATAATCGAATTTTCTCCTCGCAGGCCGAGCGCCCGCCTGCTCATCATGATATCGCTTCTTGATCGGGGTTGGCATCTCCGGCGGCACATAAGGTTTAATGACCCATTTTGGGTCTCCGTGATCCGGTGCTATTCGAGGTTCATCATATGGACTTATTTCTGGAGGTTGATATACAATTCGAGACGCCTCTTTTTGACGCTCGATCGCAAGTTCTTCTTGCGCTACTTGTAGTTGTTGAATGTGCGGATTTGCAGCTTCTGTGGAGGTGAGAGATGAAACTCTTTGGAGAGGGTAATATGTGGGGGAGAAATGGCTAGGCTGATGATATCCGCTTGGATTGCGAGGGTGAGAAGAGGGATAGCTTGGACTGAGATGATGAATTTGATTTTTATTTTGACTTGGACTCATGGTATTCCCTCCCAGACCGCGTAGGGTTTTGAGGCTGGAGGCGAATGATAGAGGAGATTTTGGAGTGGTCGGCGGGGGTGGAAAGTAAATGCCGTTGTTGCTAGGTTTGCTACTTTTTCGCTGTCGCTCTCGAGGAGAATCATCTTCGTCCGGAAACCCAAAAGTTCTAGGAGAGTTGCTTGTTGAAAAAAATCGATTCGAGCGATGTCGAAATCCAACATGGTAGGGGTATTGATAATGAGGAGGGGTTTCGAGGGCACGGCGTCGTCGTGAGCGAATAAAGTATATGGCTAGAGCGATGCATATAAGAACGAAGGGAATGGTGAGGGACAGAGCGAGAATGAGTCCTAATTTATGATCTTTCTTATTGCCTTCTGCACTTGGCATTGTGGAGGTTATGTTAAAAGTATGTGAAGCAATAAATTGAGTTGTTGCTACGGTTCCGTTGCCGTTACTGCTGAGAGTGCCGGGTTGCTGGCGACTTGTCAGTTTCCCTAATGTGAAGGTGTTTGTCCAGAAACTCCGGATTCAGAAACTCAACGAAGCCAGTGGAGTTCGTTCGTGCTTCAGAGCACTTTTTTCACCCAATATATCAATACATGTAAATAGATGAGTAAATACAATAATATAATAGAATAGTAATAGGTAAAACGACATAACTCTTGTCTTTAACACTCAAACGTATTAACAGTAGCTACCAACATCCTGTTTTAAAAAAAGAGCGGTGGTTGAACAACCAAGTGATCATAAAATTGAGGTTTGAATAGATAAAATTTGGACAATGGCTTGCTTACAAGTAGTAGATAAAAGACAGGAGATTCGGAGAGTGAAAACTCGTACGTCTGAACCGTCCAATTCATTGAGGTACCCGAGCCATCATAAGATTCTGTAGCATCGGCATGAGTAAGAGTTAATGGTGACGGCAATGGGGAAGACTGGTATTACCTAAAAGTGCCGGACCCCTGGTGTATTCGCTTCCACTTGGATTCTGATTCCATAAAGCGATTGTATAGTTATTGAGGCTCGTTTCCCAAGATAAAGTTTGCTGGGTCCCGACCACCCATAACGGATTTTGAGTTGTGTCTGCGCTCGGATTTATGAACTCCCCAGGAGATGATATCGATGACGAGGTTGCCACTACCATATCAACAAAAAAGAGCCAACGGAGCATTAAACACATAACTCTTGTTTGTGCCGAACGCAGATTCACATCGCAGTTATCGGAACATTAATGAAGGAACACAAAGGTATAGAATTTAGCTTGTGCTACCATACCATTCTATATATCAGAAAGAGGCTGCAGCTGCTTTGTGGTAAACCTTGTATACCTTGAAAAGCTGCCATGTCTACTTGCATTAAGCCATGGGGGTTTTTCAATACGAAATGCAAACATCGCAGGCAACATTGCGAGGATCAACGGGATGACACTACGGCATATAGCCTGATCAGTCGTATTTACGCCAAAAGCCCTCCTTAACCAAACTGTCGGGTCCCCTTCAAAGCCTATGGACCTGTCAATTGACTGCGGATGAAATAATCATAAGCGCGTACGACGGTATTGAAAGAGCGATTGGGTGTGCACGGCCCCAGTAGACCTGAATGCATGAAACAACAAACAAAGCCTATCAGAATGACCAGAAATAGAGTAATCAAGTGGGACGGGACAGTGGGAAAGAGCCGTTTGGACTTTCATTTGGCCGGCAATTTGTTTTTGCTGCGCTTATACGCATATTGTGATTGGGCGCGGGATAAGGAAGGAGATAAACAAGTAGACAAGTGGATGAGTAGGTAAACAGGTATGAAAGTATAAAAAAGCATGAACCATTCCATTCCGGGGAAGGAGATCTGTGGGGAGGTCGCCGCTAGAGCAACCTTTAACCTCAAGTAACTCATTCATTTCTCCGCAAGACGATTCAATAGACAAAAGAAATATTCAGAAAAACGTCTTTTGGCAGAAGTAGGATGTACATTGTAACTTCGAGGATGGGATGAAAAGGCCTAGCCTTATCAAATACAGAGAAAAAACATCCAGGTCAAAATTCAATAGTGTATCACAAGAATGCAAAGAGGGCATTTAGGAAGGTGGGAATACGTTGATCCCTTCATTGAGCAGAAGCTAATAAAAATCCCTGCTGCTGAAAGAATATGCCCCGCCACATGGATTCCATTCGCTTCGCACGAACCACACCCCTTCACCACACTCATTTCTTCGTGTGCATCATTAATATTCCTCGTCACTACCGAGTATGTAAGTAAGATCTTACATACATTTACGAACATCATTTCGAGAGACCGTATCAATGTTGACTCCAGACAGCAAGCAACTTTGATATTCTGATACGCCATCTGCTATGTAATGTGCTATATAGCGGGAGAACCACCCGCGTGCCGTCATCCCTGTTGATAACTTGAAATTCTTCACTATCCTTGAAGATTCTTTCTTTCGTAATGAAGGCATCTGACGTTCAATAGGTATTCATGAGACACCATCGACCGGAGTCTCGATAGAGCGAAAGTTTTGACAGCCTCGTATGTGCGAGTTTCGAGCAACTATAATGGTAAATACTCTATGGATTTTTAATTTCGCATTTATTACTTTTATTGTAACTTGTTTTTGGGGGGATTTGCATCTATCTTCCTGTAATGGTTTCCCTGCTATTACTTTCCAGTTGCGTTTCTTCCCATGGTTCGTTATAAATACTGAAATCGATAGCTGCAAGCAAGCTTTAATATTTTGATATTATTGGATTTACTGACAAGATACCTTTTGGCACATACTTTTGGGGGCGAAGCTACAGGATTTAGATAACATCAACCCTTGAATCCTTGAGCGTCTTGCCGAATAATATACCGAATCGGTGTATGCACTCTACAAATCAAATATTCCTTAGCTCGCCTCCAAAACGTCTCAGCCTCCTCTGGTTCTGGAGTCATATAAGGTAATAGTCCAATTCACAGGTTATCTTTTTGCATAACCGGAAATTCATGCCTCGCCCAATTCTTATATTACACTCATAAATATCAACTTGGAAGGCTTCGAAATACAAGCGTAGCTTAGCCTAAGCTTACATAAATACACCACAAGTGTGAAGAATTCAATACCAATACGGAGATGTGAGATAGAATCGTCTCGAGATGAATCGTCCTGCTATGAGGGTATGGTCGGATTATGCTGGCGCAAATGGATCAGTGGCTTTCCTTCCTATTTGCTTGCATCGTAAAGATTCTGTACAGTACCAGTGTACTTACTGTCTTATCCAGGTGCTTTCAAGTTACTGTTTCTTGTTTGTTGTGCATCTAATTCAACATCGAGAATTCTTTCCCTCTGTTTGTAAAGTCCCGTCAGCAATATTACCCAAGGTTTATGTGGCTGACATCCCTTGCTCACTCACATCAACATATCGTTTCATTTTATTTCACCCATGATTTTCCATTTCAACAAGGTTAGGACCGGTATCTATTTTCCTTCTTCATGACCATTTAAACTTCGAGATGAACAAGGTGCCGTGGAAATCAGTCCGTTTAACGATGACTTAGTGATCATCAAAATTACCAGAAGAACAGACTGGAAAACTGGAAAGATGGATATCCACTTGCACAATCCCCATTCCGTGTCACGCCAACATAACCTCGCGCATAGATCTGTAGGATATCTTACGTTGTGTGGGTAAATATAAACGTGGATTAAGAAATATTTTTGGGAAAATATAAAGCCTAGCTTGCCGTTTCAATCATCGCTGGTGTTGTAAGGGGTGGAAACAATTCCGTATATGGAAATGCCATAGGAGCCAACTACAGTATCAGGCTGTAGTTCACTCAGCATAACTCCATAGGTATTTATAGGAAAGGAAGACTGAGCAGAAGACCCAGAGAGTGGTTGCTAGGGATGTGAGGGTTAAGGAAAAGGAGATAGGATTTATGCCGAGAGTGATTATTTCGAAGAGCCGGTTTAGAAATTACAAGTCTTAGTAAGCTGCAGAGGTAGAGGTGCAGATTCTGTGAATTTGGGCTGAGATGGTCACGTTTTGCGGCTGTGGATTTTGTAAGGAGGTGTGCAGGATTTGAATTGCTATATTCGAAATGAGCGTAGACAATCGCTCTGTGGCTTGTTAGCACTAATATCTTGTGATTTCGTACCTCGAGTTCCTGGGTGATTCAATATGGCGAAGAGGCTAGCTAGGCTAGGCTGTCCGGATCCCCCAAAACAGACGGAAGAGAACTGTAAGATAGAGGCAACCTAAACCGTGCATTTGAACATTTCATCCTTCGCTTCTAGTCTACTCTTCCAATCCATCGCCCAAGGAAGTTATGAGAACCCCTTAAGCGAGTCAAAAGAATCCATGTCGTCCAAATAATCCCAATCTCCCACCGCTTAAAATCTTCCTCTAAAAAGAACAATTCTTCAAAACTATTGTTGATATTATCATTGTGTATCGAGCTAGTGTATGTAGAACTATTTTATATCAACAAAAACTGAAGATTTCTATACCGTTGTAAATTTTGCAGTGACATTTCCAGAATATGGAAAATGAATGGTGTTCTTTCATATTTCCTGTCTGGAAAAGAGATGTATTTTGGAGATGAAACCGTGACATCTAACGTAAAGTAAAATAAAATATAACCTATGAATCCAAATATCGATCTAGTCTGAACTCTAACCTATCTGAAAATCCTACACTAGCGAGACTATTCGATACAATAAGCCCATCACAGGTCGCGAGAAACATATTCTTGAAAATTGAAATACGTGTACGCAAAATGGGACGGGTCATTGATCCAGGGAGGGGTATTGTGTGGTTTTGGGAGGCCAAAAAGTAAAGGGTTTTGGTTGCCTGTGAGGTAGATACTTGGCTTTTTGATGTTGGTAGTTAGGATGGGTGCTTGGAGTTTTCTAGTTTCTAGATTGGGATGGTTCTTTATACGGCAATGCAATGTACTACACAAGATGCAGGCGAAAATCCACGATTTTCAGGAGTTCGTGGAAAATTGAAACAGTCCTTTTCTCGGTCTCCGAGTCACGCGGAAAATCAATCATGCTCTGAGCTCAAATATGCCGTTTTCCATCGCTAAAAAATCCTTAAGTAAAAATAAAATCTAATTCAATTTTAGACGTCCCATTTACGGCCGAAGTTTGATTTCCCAACATTAACTCCCCAGACCATCGCCAATATAAAAGGAAAAATAAAAAACTACCCCTGAATTTATCCATCCACATCACCCTCTACCCATCATACTCCGAATCTCCATCTACCATCGCAACCACATCCCGCCAAAGCTCATTAATAGTTCACTAGCACCAACCAAGGACCAAGAAAAACAATCCCAGTCCCCCTCCATCTCAACCTACTGGCTGCCAGCTCAGCAGACCACAGAAACATTTGGAGTCGTCTCAGTATACATGGTTCCCGATGGTGCAGAAGTGGTTTTCTTGGAGGCAGAGAGGAACTTTTAGAAGGATGTTATCGGGGTATATTGGTGGCGAGAGATCTTGTGTGATGGTGACATGGCGTAGGGAGAGAATCGTTTACAGCGTGACGCTAACCGAGCATCTTTTGAAGAACTTTGAATCGAATTTGTGATGAAAGATCGAGAAGTAAAAATTGGAAAGCAAAGGAAAAGAATCGCGCGCACTGTAGTGCTTGTGTATAGACGATTGTGGTTTTGTTTCTTTTTTTGGGGGGGGGGGGGGGGG